>OZ020117.1:74007207-74607207 GCA_963971155.1 Anthrax anthrax | reverse complement strand
ATAAATTAGATGGAGATGATAAAGAGAATAAAAAACTTCGTAAAAAGAAAAGAGGTACGGTTTTAAAAAAAAAATTTTTATTTTTTTATTTTTACCGAGAAAGTGTAATTTTCTATTTCGTTTTCATTTAGATGATGGTTCATGGTGTGAATTGTGTGAAGTATTTTTACCAATACCAGTTACTTATCATATGAGAATTGTACATCCTGGTTGTGGTAAATCAGCTAAAGGTTAATAGAATTTATTATTTTGAAACTACAAGATCTTAAAAGTTCACTCAAATCGTTTTATAATTTTATAGGAAAAGGTTATAATTCAGTTGGAATATATTGTGAAGGCTGGGCTGGTAATTGTGGTGAAGGTGGAAAAGGTGCATCTAGTTGGTTTTTAATGTGTGATGGATGTCGAGAAAAGTAATTTATACAAATTTTTGCTTATTTTTTTATTTTTCAAAAAAAAAAAAAAAAAATTTTTTAAATTTATTTTTCAGATACATTGAAGCAAATAAAAGCATGAATAACATTAATCAATCAACAACAAATTTACCAACATCATCATCACCATCAGAAATTAATATATTTGGAATTAAGACAGCCAGTTTAATAGCAAATTCTGAAATTTATACAACAATGAAAGAAAATGCAATATTTTTATTAGAATTATCATCATCATCGTCATCATCATCGAGTTCAACGAATTTGATAACTAATCAAAAACGATCCCCACAACAAATGCCGGTCGTAACAGAAAATCAATTAAATCTGTTTACAGACATAAATCGACCAGGTACAAGTAGAGGAGGTGATACAGTACAATTAAATTCAAATCGTAATAGTCGTGCAGGATTAAAAACAAGTGGAAGATTTTATGGTGGTAACAATGGTGTCGCTGGTGGTACTACCTGTAAGTAGTCGAATTTTAATAAAACCTGTTAATCAAAATATAATCGAGAATTACCTTTTTTTTAGACTCTTCAACTCCTTATCGAAAAAATTCAAATTTTCCATCATGCATTTCACCAGAATTAATTTGGACAGCACCAGACACATTCTCTTGTTTAGAATCATTAGGAGCATCAATGAATGATGATTTACCATATGAAATGTTTGGTCTAAATTCAGCTGAAAATTGTTTTGAAAGGGTTAGTGTATGAAAGCAAAGAAAATTACTAAAACAAAATTTTCATTATATTCTCAACTTTTTAGCCATTATCTGACATGTCGTATGATTCATGTGATCCAAATAATTCAGATTTAATGATGGCTTCAACCAATTATCGTACGACCACTGGTACATTATCAAAATTTCATCGTAGTTTTTCAATGGGTCAAGGATGGAATGGACAACAAGGTTTTGGTACGAAAGGTTTTACACAACAATGTAACGATGAACAACAACCAAAGGTTGTTTTACGACGTCGTAATAATTCGACAAGTGAAGGAGGTAAAATGTCTTTTTTTTTTCTTATGATTTTATTTTTAATCATTAAAATTTCGATTTGCTCTAATCCAGAAGGTTCATTATTGCTTTGTTATCCGTCTGAAAATCTCCAAAGACTTGTACCAGAAAGTGTTCTTAGTACTTCATTCAGTATACCGTCAAAAAAATCACGAACAACAACAACAACAACAGCATCTACGGACAAACAGGTTACCACAATAACTTCCTCAGATAAACAAACCACAAATACAATTACTTCAACAACAAAAACTGATTCATCTGGATTTACTGAAAATGAAAATCGTCCTATTCACACTGATTCTAGTCACACAGAATTCACATTTTCAAGTACATTATCGAAATATTCACAAAAAGAACCGACGAACTTTGAAATTCAGCAAAAAGAAACCGCAAACAATCTAGACGTTGAAATGAATGTTACTGCGCTACTATCAAGACCAACCATGACGTTTATAACACAACATCACGATTTAGATAAATTACGTTATGCAATGAAAAGAAGTGTAAGAATAGCAACATGTCGAATATATTCCTTACAAGCTCTTAATTGGTTAATTAGATCAGTTACACAAACGATTTGTTTACATGATCTGATGTGGTGGTTTGTATCATCGTTGAATCCTGTAAATAATGAAGATCAGTCAAAGATTGATGAACAGGTATGATTTTGTCATGAATTTTTTAAATAACAGATATAAAAAAAACATAAATGAAAAAAAAAAAAAAAAACTTTCTAACACTAGGAACCAGCGCTAGAACATCCAGTTACCATTACACAAATGAGTGGAAAAGTATCGCAAGTTCTTTCGCAAAGTTTGCATATGTTCTTACAATCAGTAGCCGACTTAACTCTACTCTTACCAGCTGGTTCATCATTACAACGAATTGCAATTCAATGTTTCGGTATAAGATTTCGTCAAGCTGATCATCAATTTTTGCATAGGTAAATTATATTTGAATTATACAATTTTGTTTATTAGTGATAACATTATTTATCTTATAGCTCTCATGTATTTGGCAATATTTCGAAAATTTTATCAAGATCTGATGAACAGAATGAAGCAATGTTGATATCATCATCAGCAGCAGCTGCTGCTATGGCTGAATCAAATGCTCATGCTATTGAACATAATTTTGGTAGCATTGGCGGTGGTGGTCAAATAAATAATTCTGGTGCTAAATTATACAATTACTCAGATTTAGGTGGAATGTTTGAAGTAAATAGAATAATTTGATTTTTTATTTTTTCTAATTATAATTAATTAATTAATTTATTTATTTTTGTTTGTGTGTATTTTTAAGATTACTGTATCATCAAGACAAGCCATGGCTGATTCTCTAACCGATAACTCAACAGAAACATTTTGGGAAAGCGACGAAGAAGACCGTAATAAATGCAAAGTCATTGAAATTTCAATGAATAAATTAAATTACGCATGTAAAATGATATTAGTTCATATAGATAATAGTCGAGATATACAGGTATTTATATTTCTTGTTTAAAATTTTATTTCAATGTAGAAGTAATGATAGAAAATGTGATATTTGGTTTTAAAAACCACGTATTACCGAAAAAAAGCCATATAAAACAGAAAAGTATTTCAATATAAATTTTTTTTTTTACCTTGTAGAATAAAGTTCTATATATTGTATTCTTTGGTGGACAATCTCTTGGTGACATGAATCTTTTAAAATCCGTTGATGTTGATTCAAAAGCTTGTGTATGGATTTCAGCTAGAGTAACAGGTAAAAAAATTATATTAGCTGCGCTCTAAATAACTTCAACTTCTTTTAACACATGTTGTTCATTTTTAATATTTTATAATTTTTTATATCGCTCATTTTTAGATGAATCTTATACACATTTTCGACTTGAATTTCGAGGACCAGAAAATACATTACGTGTTAGGCAAGTAAAACTTCTAGGTTTACCACGTAGTATTGATGATATGATGATTGTGTATGGTAAAACAAATCTTAAATTAACAAATGCTGTACAAATACAACAGAGAATTTGTGAATCAGAAACATTACGTGTATTTAGACTTATAACCGCACAGGTAAAAAAATTAAATGATTGAATTTATTTAATTATTTCGGTTAATTTTTTGAAATATAACATCTTTATTTTATAGGTATTTGGTAAACTAATATCAACAGCAGACAATTTACTTAATGAGAATATTAATTTTGGTACACAATCATCAGTTATGGAATCTAGTACAAATTCACTTTTAGCAGATTCATTAGATTTAAGAGAGCATATGGTTGGAATATTGTTTAGTCGTAGTAAATTGAGTCATTTACAGAAGCAAGTTATCGTGCATATAGTCCATACAATTAAAAAGGAAGCACAACGTGCTAAAGAAGAATGGGAAATAACGAATTCAGTAGCAGCAGCAGCGGCGGCATGTTATAAAGATTCTCAAATTGTTAGCGATCAAAAAAGTGATTCAAGCAGTGAACGTTTTAGAGCACCAGATACTTATTGTTTTGAAATGTTGAGCATGGTAAAGAAACAAAAAAAAATTTATTTAAAAAAATAATTATGATTTAATTTCAATTTCTTTTCTAGGTCCTTGCACTATCTGGAAGTACAGTAGGAAGATCATATTTATCACATCAACATGGTCTTTTAAAAGATTTACTCAGTCTTTTACATACTGGAAGTGATCGTGTACAAAGACAAGTAAATTTCCTAATAATAATAAAAATCTTAGTAGCTTTTAAAACAAAAATCCTTTTACTTTTAGGTAACCGCTTTGCTTCGACGTATATTACCTGAAATTTCACCAGAAAATTTTGGTGATTTATTAGGTGTACATAAAATGCCACCAACTGATTTTAGTATTGTTAATCATGATAATGCTAATGATTTTGATATGAATCGTCTTGGTATTCTTGATATATTTTTGGCTGTAATTGCAAAATCATTGCAAGTACAAGTTAAAATAAAAACAACAAAAAAATCAACAAATTCTGATAAAACACCAGCATTTGTTCGATTATGCAATAGCATAGATTTTTCGGTACATTTACTTAAAATGAATAAAAAGACTTCACGAGGTGGAAAAGGTCAGAATGATATCGAAAAAGATGAACAAGAAATTTCAGAACAATTTGTTTTTGATTCTGATGCTCATATCCGAAGATTTAATGATGATTTTAATATTATCCGGAAAAAAACAAAAGAAATACCAGCGAAGAATTTAAATCAAAGATGGTTCCTGAAAGGGACAATGCCAACTAAACAAGCCGAAAGTATTATAAATCTTATCAAAGATATGGCAAGTGTGAGTATTTCTTTTTTATAATATTTTTGTTTTTTAATATTTGAAAATTGAATCGTTCTTCTTTTAGGGAAAAATGACAGAAAAATGGTCATTGGTTACAAAAGCAGCAGTTGCTGAATCAGTTTTAAATTTAACTCGGCTGGATGAAATTTTCCGTTCACCCGAGAATTGTATTAAAACTGCAACATTATGGTTAGCACTAGCTAGCTTATGCGTTTTAGATAAGGAACATGTTGAAAAGTTATCATCTGGACAATGGGCTAAAGTTTCGGATACAAGACCATTATGTACTAATCATGATGATGGTGAAACTCCAGCTATTATCCAATGTGAAGTTTGTGGTTCATTATGTTCAGATTGTGATAGATTCTTGCATTTAAATCGTAAAGCTCGCCGTCATAGACGGACAGTTTGTAAAGAAGAAGAGGAAGCAATTCGTGTTGAACTTCATGAAAGTTGTGGCAGAACGAAATTATTTTGGCTGTTGGCCCTTGCCGACTCTAGAACTTTAAAAGGAATGGTTGAGTTTAGAGACGGTAGCAATACTATAATATCAGGTCCACAAGAAACAGTTGGACGTTGTCGATTCTGTGGAGTAACTGGAAATTCAGGATTATTAGAGATTGGAAATGTGTGCGCCGATATACAATGTCAAGAACATGCTGAAAATTCATGTCCAAAAATTAAATCATGTGGACATCCATGTGGTGGAGTTATCAATGAACAGAAATGCTTACCATGTCTACAACATGTTTGTCATGCCAAAGAGAATGAATTGGCTGAAAGTTCGAAAGAACGAAAATTAACACAAGACGCAGACGATATGTGTATGATTTGTTTCGTTGAAGCTCTTTCTTGTGCCCCATCAATACAGGTAGATGATTTAGAAATTTTGAAACGAATTGAAATTTATCAGTTCTCCTATGATTTGCTCTTTTTAGCTGGATTGTGGTCATATATTTCATTATCATTGCTGTAAAATGGTTCTAGAAAAAAGATGGACTGGTCCTCGTATTACATTTGGCTTTTCATTATGTCCAATTTGTAAAGTAAGTAAAAATAATTTATTGTTTTAATTTAATATAATACTAAACAAAATCTTTTTGTCTATCTCTTTTTTCTTTAGGCTGATATTGAACATCCACTTTTGGCTGATATTTTAGAACCAATTAATTCATTGAAACAGGATGTAAAACGCAAAGCATTAATGAGGTAAAAAAATTGATAATTAAATTTTTTTTTTATTTTCATCCACTCGTTTCATTTTTAAAAAAATGTTTTTTTTTTTTCAATGCAGAATTAAATATGAAGGACTTGTTAAATCAGTTGATAATAAAGATCTTACAGCTCTTGCAATGGATAGATACGCGTATTATGTTTGCTTTAAATGCCAAAAAGTAAAAAAAAAATTTAAAATTCAAAAATTCACCAAAAAAAAAAATAAATAAATTTCCATTTTACAGGCATATTATGGTGGTGAAGCACGTTGTAATGCTGAAGTTGGTGATAATTACGATCCACAAGAATTAGTTTGCGGTGCCTGTAGTGATGTTGCTAGAGCACAAATGTGCCCTAAACATGGTACTGATTTTCTTGAATATAAATGTCGTTATTGTTGTTCTGTGGCAGTATTCTTTTGTTTTGGTACAACACATTTCTGTGATACATGCCATGATGATTTTCAACATTTAACAAATATACCAAAAAATAAATTACCACAATGCCCAGCTGGACCAAAAGCTAAACAATTATTAGGTGATGATTGTCCATTACATGTTGTGCATCCACCGACTGGAGAAGAATTTGCATTGGGTTGTGGTATATGCAGAAATGCTCATTCATTTTAAAGAATTAAAAAAATTTAAAAAAAAAATCGTAAATGATATTTTAAATCTAAAATTTTAATGCTACTAAGGAGCTGCATTTAAAGTCATATTTATAAAAAAAAATAACGTAAATTTCATTGCATTTATATATGCGTAATCATGTACTTAATTAATTTACTATTCAAAATATTATTAATATTATGTCTTCAAATAAAATAATATCGAAGAATTGTTATAATCGTAAGATATACATATAAAATAATCTTGTATGTCCTTTTTTTTTTTTCAAATTCAATTTTGATGTAATATGCGATTTTTACATTTAGATTCAATTATTTAAATACTTTCACTACAGGCCTTATGGAAACTACGAAAAGTATAGTACCACTTTATATCCTTGTATATTGATTCTTAAAAAGTTCATTTCATGCTGTATGAGATCTTTAAGAATTGTGGTAACACTTCTTCGTGAAATGGTCTTATGACAAATTATGAGAGAAGAACAAAGACACATATACCCCGGATTCCAATAAGGCCTGTAATGAAAATATTTAAAGAATAAAGTATAGATTCAATTATTTAATTGTAGTATTTATTGATTATTGTTATTTTTTTTATTTTATTCGTTTGTTTTTGATTTTTAAATTATTTCTCTGTCATAGTTGTATCTTTTAAATGTAAACACTTAAAAAAAAATAAAAATAATTTATCCCCTTACAAAAAAAAATGCATTTCTTTTTTCATTCTCCTTTTTTTTTATTACAAATTTTATTTCAATGATATTCTCTTTTAAAAACATTTTTAAATTGTTTTTGTTTTTTTGTTCTTGTGTATTTTATTTCTAAACTTTTTTAAAATGTAAAAATAAAAATTATTTTTTAATATAATATTATAATCAATGAGATAAATTATAAATAAATAATAATTTTCATTTTCAAATTAGAAAATACAATATGTGTGTATGTGCATATTTTTTAAAATAAATTTATTTGCAAAATAGTAAGATATTTAAAATAATAAAATATAAATTTCCATTTCGATGAGCAAAATCTAATTGGCAGCTGGTGTTGGAGTTTCAGGATGATCCTAAAATATTTATAATTAAAAAAAAAAAATAAAAATAAATAAGCAAAAAAATAAAATAGAATAATTGAGATCAATTGTTTTTTGATGATTTTCTGTACGCTTTACATGCAGAGGATCGATGAAGATCAGTTTTTTTCAACCGATAATTTGATGAAAATTGTACTATTCGTCTCGTTGTTGTACAACACACTTAAAAACATGGACACGTAAAATGATTAAAAAATTTTCAATTTTCATGCATGGTCTATGGACTACGATAAATTTAACAAATCTAATTCTTTTGGGATGAAAATATGTAAATCATTTTAAGGAAATAAAATGTGATCATACATGACATGATCGTTCTTTCATCTGAGATAATACACATGCTGTAGGATTGAGATACATACATTAAAACAAAGGACAAAGAAAGGATACTTTTCGATCAATATAATAAATGATGATCATTCGATCGATTCGTTATCATTAAAAATGACCAAATTCGATTTGAAAAGAAAAAAGAAGTATAAATAAGGCTGCGTTCGGTTTTATCAATTAATTCTCTTCCGATACGTCATTTGATATTACTGTACAAATCTCGTTTGATGCTTGCAAATTTTTGATTGTCTTTTGCTTACAGAAAAATATCAATTATCAAATGAAATCAGCTATTTTGAAGAACTGCATGACTGATTCAACCGGTTTCCGAAAATATGATGCAAACTGCATTGCCGAACGATTGATGACAGTCAACATTAAAACGGAACGATTGAAGATTATCAAATGCAATACCGAACGGTTGGCTCGGCAGTGCAGGTGACATTACCAAACGCAGCCTAAAATTTATATTATTTGATTTTTCTTTTTTCTTTTCTTCTCTGTTTCGTATATACAAATTTTTTATATATAATTTACACAATTTTTTTTTACTTTTGTTTTTATTTCATTTAAATTTACCTTTATTATAGACAATTTAAATATTTATTAGATAAAAATTGTAATTTTATGTAAAGTAAAAGGAAGGAAAATGTTGTAAAATGTTTTTTTTTTTTTATATAATGCGTAAATACAGTATATGATGTAACAATAATTATATAATTTAATTTATATTTAATATTTTATGCAGCATAAATGTGAAAAAAAAAAAAATTTATATTATATGATATTTTGCTCAAAGTTGTTGTTTATGCTTCGGCTTCAACTTCTTCCTTTACCTTTGCATCACCAGGTTTGCCTTTGGACCAGTCAGGTTTTTTCTAAGAAAAGATTTTAAAAAATTGAAAATAATTAGAACAAATCAAAAAAATATTTAGTTGAAGTAATACAATTTAACAAAATAACAAAAAAATGATTTATACGATCTATTCCTTATGATCACTTCACATATACAAGATTTTTAATGAGTGATCATAAAATTAGACTATAAATGATTATCACAGAATATAGGTCACATTCGACATACAGTCCGAAATACAATTGGATATAATTTCACTAGACTAAGACCATAAATTATTATGGGTACTTTCATGAATACGTCATCGACGTGTGTTGAAAACGATTGAGTAATTTCTGTAAACTTTGCAGACTGCTTGAAATAATGATTCTGATGCATTTCAGAAATTATGAACTTGATTTTTTTTTCCGTCAGCGTCGAAAATGTATTTATGAAAGTACTCTATGTTAGCACAGCATTTAAATTTTAAAGCATTGCAAAAACATGCATTTCTAATGATATTATTGAATTAAATTAATAACAAAAATATATTTCTACTACATATTTGTACACTGCAAAGTTATATAAATATTAGAAAGTTCGACCACGTCCAACAATTGAGTGGATAAAAATCCTTGAATGTTCTAAAAAAAAAACAATTTTTTTCAAAAACACATGAAGATTACATGTAATGTGTTGTAATGTAGTCACTATACAAATTCTCTATAATAACATTTATTATGACAAAATATTTTATAATTTTATCTTACACTTCTTAGCAGGAGCAGCCGCTGCAGCAGCAGCAGCAGGTTGCTGTGCGGCAGCAGCAGCAGCAGCTTTTGCTTGTGCAGGTGTCTCTACTTTTTTAGGTTCAATTTTCTTTTTCTTCTAAAAATTTTCATTTTTAATTATAAAATAAAAAATTAAAATTATGTACTTACTATATAAAAAAAAAAAATTTGTTAAATAGAAAATTTACATTAGATTTAAATTATTATAAAAAAAAATTTTTTTTTTTTGCATTGAAAAATTTATTAAGCATTAGAACATACGGTTATAATGTTAAAAAGCTTCATTTTTTTAAAAAATTAATACATTTAAATTTGATTTTATTTGAAAATTGCCTAACGGTTCATTTTCTCCATTTCCCAAATCAAAATTAGTTAATCGAATTAAATTGATTGTGAGTCATTTATTAATTAATTATAATTTATATTATCAGAACGTTTAAAATTCTATCGATCCTTGAAAAAATAACGACAAAGAAAATATGTACATTGCGATAGATAAAAAGCATAAATACAAAATTACTGGGTAAATTCAAAAATGCATCACTGCCTATTTGATACGATATCCAGCGTATTTATGATCTTAAACTGATTATCGCATCAAATAGGCAGTGATGCATTTAAGTGATGATATTCAGCTTAAGATCATAAATACGCTGGATATCGTATCAAATAAGCAGTAATGTATTTTTGAATTTATCAATTATAAGGATTTGAAAAAAAAAATTCCGATAGATATAATCTTGTTTTTCAAAGTTTTCCAAAAAAATACAAACTTAACAAAATATTTACATATAGTTTCCTTTTTCATAATTTGAAAAACAATTTCATAATGTCTAAAATAAGTTTTGTAAAGTTCAAAAATTTTAAAAATTCAAAATCTATAAAATAATCTACCTTAATCGTTGTTTATCAGAAAAAAAAAATATTTTGGGCAAATTTGGTAATACATCATCATTGCATTTTAATACAATATTCAGCTTAAAATCATAATAAGTTGAATATCACATATAATATATTTAGCTTAAAATTATACAAAGCTGAATATCACATTAAATTGGTATAGTGATGCATTTTCGAAATTTTATCGTTTTATCTATAAAAAAAAAACAAAAAAAAAACAAAATTTTCATTTAATAAATGGGCTTACCTCCTTTTCCTCTTCTTCCAGAGTGAATTCCTTCTTTTTAACAACTTTAAGTTGATTACGGAAGTTAAATTCTGCGGCTTTCTTTTGTAATTTGGCAAATTTATTTTCGTATTTTGATACCTTTTTCAATGTTGGTTTAACGCTTTAAATTTAAAATAAAGTGAAAAACAAAAAAATATTTAAATAATGAAATAAAAAATAAATTTAATTAATTAATTAGTTTAATTTACAAACAATATATATATATATATATATGTATAAGTGTATACGTATACATAGATACTTACAATTTACCGCGGAGATCGTTAACTTGAGCATTCAATTCGGAAATCTATTCATATTATTTTCAAATAATTGAATTTCAACGTAAAAAATAGAAAAAAATAAAATAAAAGTTAATATTTTAAATTTATTGAATTTAAATAAATTTAAAATCATTTGTAATAATAAAGCGGTAAAAAATAATTTAAAAAAAAAAAAGTTGAAATATTAAAACATACAAAACACAACACTGAGAAAGCACAAAACAAAGGCAAAAAAGCAACAAATAATACAACAAAAATATAATTAATAACAAAATTACGTAAATAAAACGTTATAAAAATTTAAATTTATTAACGGACTGATAGTACTAGGTCCTGTACAATTAGTTAAGGCCTAAGTCTAATGATTGCGAGAGTCATCAAATTGCGATTTTAATTTTTCAAAAAGGATGCGTCACGTTTTCTCGCAATATCACATTGGTTCGATATATTACAACATTTAATTTCGTGTATTAAAAAAATTTTTTTTTGACAATTATTACAAGTTTCTGCATCGCATTCTCGTAATCATTGGATTTATGCCTTTAAGGTGATTATAAGTATTTGTGCACATTTGGAATGTGTTTTATTTTAAAATTTACAAAATAAATCAAAAATCATAAAGATGGATAAGAGGTATTCAGTTAATTTTGTTTTTTTTTTTTCTAGTTTTCAAATTTTCCATTTTATGTGCACGACAAAAAAAACAACGAGAAAAAAATGTGCTAAATTTTCAGAGAACAACATATGTATACGTACATATGTATTTGTGCAATTGCAAAATATTTAAATTTATTTTTTTATTCCTACATATATGAAAATTTTCTTTTAAGAAAATTCAAAATGAAGTGCAATTCATAAGAAAACCATGTGAAAATAATTTTTCTCTTTTTTTTTTTCATATTAAAAAACAAAACAAAACTATATGAAAGAAATTTTCAAAAAACGAGGGTTTGTATTTTAGTTACCATGTGAGTTATCAGGTTATCACATTGTAAATGAATGCATGAACGAAACATTTTAAATGAATTTCGTAAATGAATTTTGAAAAAATAAAAAAATATGTTTCGTTTTTTTTTTTTTTGGTGTCTTACAAAAGGAGGTACTGCACAGTATGGCGACACAAATATACAAAAAATTAATAAAATAAAAATAATAAATTTATAAAAATAATAAATTTTTGTGTTTTTTATTTTTTTGTTTCAAAATAAATAACAAAACGAATTTTCAAAAAAAAAAAAAAAAAAAAATTATGAGTAAAAAAATATTTATTTTGTATATGATTTTGGTTTCTGTATATATAGAATTTTTTATGTATTCAATGTATGATATGAAATATTATATAAGAATTATTTATTTAAAATTTAAAACCTCAATTGAACATTTATCGATATTCAAAATTCATTGTACCTGTTATTGTGGGGTTTAAGACGAAAACACACTGTGTTATGAGACACTTTCCAGTTCTTCAAGTGTAACGAGTGAAGAAAGTGAGGCGTATATTATAGGTAGCCCGGTGGTAACGTGCAACCTCATATACTCCTCACTTCCTTCATCCAGTGTCTCATGGCACAATTTTTCATATGTGTTTCATAAGTGTCTCTTCGTCTAAAACGCTCCATTCAGTGTAAGATTTTTGCAATTATCCTTTAAAAAAAGCCTTTCAAAAATTCCAAAAAGTAAGGCACACTATATCGTATTTTTAAAGCGTAATCATATGTACTTTAAGTATGTAGATACTATTTCGAGTTCATTAATTGATTAGCCCGTTTGTTTTTTACGTTCATGTCCTGATTGTCAGTTTTTTGTATTTGAACACAAAAATGACAAACAATCAATAGAGAATAACATAAATGAAAATATGGCAACAGCGCAAAATTTTTATGCTCTGTACAAGAACACGTAGCTACGCTAAAAAAGTGAACTTTTAACTCTAGTGTATCAAAATTAATTTTTTTAAATTTTTGTTTTTTAACGGACAAATGTACAAACGTATACAAATTCATACTTGTGTGCCATACCATGACATTTTCATCAAAATTTTTTTTTTAATTTAATTTTCTTCGATGTATTCAATGAATGTACACGTAATGTATGCAAATATGAGTACGTCTAAAAAGGCCTTATACAATTTTCTTTTATTTATTTTTTTTAATTTTTTTTTTCTAAAATAAATATGAATTTATTTTTTAATTGATAAAATAATATGGTATCGAAACGTCTTTCAGTTTCGGTTTTTGACACCAATTATACATATGTAATTAAAAAAAAAAATTAAGAAATAAAATGAACAAAAAAAAAAATAACAAAACAAAATATCAAATGAATTTGATGTGACTATCAATTTGTCTCATATAATGGATAGTAGAAAAATGCAATTACAACAAATTGCAAAATAAATTGAAAAATTTCAATTAAATAAAATCGTTAATTTGAATTATTCACTGAAATAATGAAAAATAAAATCAAATCA
The DNA here is from genome assembly GCA_963971155.1 of Anthrax anthrax. Lineage (NCBI taxonomy): Eukaryota > Metazoa > Arthropoda > Insecta > Diptera > Bombyliidae > Anthrax > Anthrax anthrax. Next base: position 74,593,636 of record OZ020117.1, on the reverse strand, counting down.
AAATAATTTTTATTTATTTTTTTTTTGTTGTTGTTGTTGTTTAAAGAACAGTCTTTTTTGTTGATATTTTCTTTTATTTTCTAAATCTATACAAAAAAAGAAGAAAAAATGTCTTGCAAAGAAATAATATTAAAAAAAAAAAATTAAAAGAAAAATTAAAATAATTAAAAATGTGCCTTGGATTAAATTTTCTATTAAAGAGAAAAATGTTGGTGTCCTTTTTGAAAATTTGAAAAAAAAAACAGGAAAATGTTTTCTACTGCATTGCAAACACTATTTTTTTTTTTTTTAATTTTATTTTGATTTAAAAATCCTTTTTTTTAGCTGACTAATAACTACTCAATATTCAAAAATTATGACGGTTATAAATTGTTGTTGCTTTTTCTAAATTTTTATTAGTTTCTACATGAACAAAAATAAATTGCATCTAATTGGTGACTTAAAAAAACGATATTTGTACTAAGAAAATTCAAAATTAAATTTTTGTGTAACTATACAACAAAAATTACAAAAAAAAAAAAAAATCATTCTACAAACAAAAAAAAGTAAAGGATAAAATAATTTTTGTATATCACTTTTGCAAAAGGATCATTCCAAAATTTCGAAAAATTGTTTTTTAATATCATGAGTAATTCAAAATCCAATGCGATTAAGACTACAATAAAATAAATTGTTTGAATTGAACATTATTTAGAAGAATTAATTTTGAAAATTTGTCGGTTATAACATTTTCAAATTCAAATTCAAGTTTAAATTTCCAAACAATTAAAGGAGAATTCATTGAGAAATTATATTCAATGTAAATTAAAAAAATATATATAAAATAGAAAATAAATTTAATCATATAATGTACATATGTATGTTACAAAAAGAAAAATGAACTTTTTGGTAATTAAAAATAATGTAATTTATTGAATGCTGCATGGCTTAACCGATAATACAAGACTAAAAACTAAATTTGTAATTTTTATTTAATTCTAAGTGAAAAATATTAATACAATCAAATTATCAAATACCGGTTACAGTACTCATTACTATTATTAAAAGTATTTCTCATCTCTTGTAATAAACAAAAGATGTTGAAGTAGTATTGATAATTTTTTAATATTATGGTACCTATACAAGATTATCTAGTAGGTAGTCTTGTAGTGGGTGTTGCCATAAAATATAATGATAGCCGCTACAAATCGCATTGGCCTTTCAAGTCACTCATTTAACACTAAATTTTAATTCGAAAAAAATTCAGATTATTTTCTACATATGTATGTTCGAATTTAAATAGAAATATCAAAATTTCGTTTACAGATATTTTGCATATATCAGTTTAATTTTTTTATTTTTTTTTTATCAATTAAAAAAGAAATTATCGAAACAAAAACATTACGTTCAATTTGATGTTTTCATTCAACAAAAATTTTTCATGTCACAAATTTCGAAATTCAATAATTGGCGAAAAACAACGAAAATCAAAAAATGTATCAAAAGACAAAAAAAAAAAAAATATGGGTATGGCATTTTCTTGTTCAAAATCCTTCTGATGTATATATGATAAGACATTTTTGTAAGTATTTACTATTCTAAATTGGTATTTAAAATTTTTCGTTTACTTTATTTATCAAAATAAAGTTTTTAATGAATATCATCGTCATATCGTTCTTTTCATTCTGTTTTAAAATTGATCACGAATTTTTTTTTTTCTAATGCGAATTTTTTTGAATTTTTTTTGAATACCTCCCAATCTTTTTTCCTGACTTCGTGTTCCAAATCCCATTTTTGTCCTTCACATACATACATACGCTCGTAATATTCTTCACATATTTTTCGTAATTTTGCTGTAAAATAATATTATATATAACGATAGTAACAAAATTTAGAAAAAAAAAAAGATATTTTTTTATTGATCGTTATTAAAAAATTTTTTCTTTGTTTTAAAGACGATATATCTTTTGATATTCACATGATCTACATAAATGTATATAAAATTTATGAAAATTAAAAAAATTCGAAATTTTTCGAAATTTAAATTAATTTAATTAAGGATCCATAAATTATTTCATTATTTTATGTTAAATTAAATTTAATGAATTTTTTGTATGTATGTGTATATATGATCATGTACGTGAAATAATGGAATGTGTGTAATTTATGTGTTTGAATTTATTTATTTTTTTTAAACGAAAAAAAAAAATTGAAAAAAATAAATTGTATTTAATAAAAAACACAAAAATGGTATGAAAACAATTAACAAAAATAATAATAAAAAAAACGTATAGGAAATTTTTGAATTTGTCTTTTTTAAATAATTTTTGTTCTTCTATTACCAGATATTTACACATAACACAAGAGTTTAAACGAAGGTATAAGACATAAAATTGCTAATTGAAAATTTTCAATTATTGTCATCATGTTTATTCAAATTAAAAAATTCAGCATTTTTGAATTAATGGGCCAGATACAATGAAAGCGATGCGTTTTTTACCTGCTTCAAAATGAGTTTGAATTAATGCTTTTTGTATCTCTAGGCATATATACAATGATAACCCACAATTTTGGAGCGCCACAAAGTTAGTCGATATTTAAAATTTTTGAGGCGTTTTTTTTTCTGTTTGAAACAAAGTTTCTTTGTTTGTTCATATTAATATATGAACTGTCGAAAAAGTTAAAATAACGACACGTGACTCTCATTGTATCTTGAAAACCACAAACTGGCACCACTAGAAAAAACTCTCGCTTTCATTGTTTTTGGCCCATAAGAGCTAAATTTTTTTTAAATTGAATAACGATCGATTAATTTAAATTTTCAAAAGCAAAAAACATAACAGATATATTTTTCCACTTTTCTTCATTTCCTGATATTTAACAGATATTTTAACAGATATTTTTTTTAATGTGGATATTTGCAGTACCTCTAGTTCTTTTTTTGAAACTTCATATTCCAAATCCCATTTTTCACCTTCACATTCATACATATGATCATATAATTCTTCACATATTTCTCGTAATTCCTCTGGAAAAAAATTTAATAATTTGTTTTGTTTTCCTTTTATTTATTTTTTATTTTATTTTTTTGTTATTTATTTTGTTCGGTCTTCATCACTATTTCATTTTCCATACTGTGCTTTTTAGTGTTCTTCAGTAGAAATTTTCATTCAAAAAAATTTCTTTCTTCAATGTTTTCCGGTGGAAAATTATTTAAAATTTTCGCAAAAAAATTTTCTTTTGCATTGAAATTCGATTAATTAAAAATAACAAATTAGTTATGATATTTTGAATTATTTGAATTGTGGTTAACAAAAAATAAAAATAAAAAAACAGGATTTCAAAATTTTCTTAAAAATTAAAAATAAAATTAAGAAGAATAAAAATAAATTTTTTTTGCAACTACAGTGTTATTTTATGCTAATCAAAAAAGGAAATGAAAAACTAAATCCATAGAAAAATGTAAGCTTAAAAAAAGTATCCAAGAAGTAAATTGATATAGGGCCTTTTACACACGCGAGACAATTACCCCACTTACATTTATAGATTTATAAAGCCCTCTTACATATAGACTTATAGTATAAGGGGCTTTTACACAATGAGACACTCATGAGACACTTTACGGGTAAAGGAAGTGAAAGACATGTATCAGGTAGTACTAGGCTACACGTCTCACTTATTTCACTCGTCATCTGTAATGAATTCAGCTTTTCGTAAATTGTATCATAAGTGTCTCATTGTATAAAGACCGTAATAGATAGACAATATTGAGGGGTTTTGGACGAATAGACATTTATGAAACGCACATGAAAAATTGTCTTATAAGACACCGGGTGAAGAAAGTGAGGCTTGTATGAGGTTGCACGGTACGAATGGGCTACCTGATACACGACTCACTTTTTTCGCTACGTCACAGTGAAAACACTGTGTCTCATAAAACAATTCTCTTATGTGTTTCGCGTGTGTGTAAAAACAGTGTACACCCAGAGGCAAATGTCCTTTCTTTTGATTTTTTATTTGTTCAAAATAAAATTAAGAGTTTAATAATGACCTTCTAATATTTTGTATGGAAAAAAATGTTGGTAATTTTTTATTTTAATTTTTTTTTTTTTCAATTTTTTCAATCCAATTTTCCATATACGCATGATTGGTATTATTAATCTTTTTTTTTTTGTAAATGAAACGTAACAAAAAGGACTCAATGTATTAAGAAAAAAAAAAAACAGAAAATCAAACAAAAAAAAATTTCTAATAAATTAATTAACTTTAATTAAACTAAAATTCTTGAAGTAAATCTTTTTTCGTTTTATGATTTCTCGTATTGGTTTTTTTCATATCATTTTTTTTTTTTTTTCATTTTAATTGTGTTTTGTCGTTCTTTTAATTTTCAAAAAAAAAAGAAAAAGAAAAAAAAATCAAAGAAAAATATTAAAGAAAAAATTTTTCTAACTAATATAGCAGAACTGAAAAGGTTTTTTCTTTATCGAAAAAATTTAGAATCAAACCAAAATTATGTCAATATAGGAACAATTAACAAAAAAAAAAAAAAAATTAAAAGAAAAATCATAATTAAAGAAATCACAGTAATTTTTGTTTTGTTCTTTTGCAAATCAAATTTTCCTCGTAATGTATGTTTTTTGTTTTGTTTTTGTAGCATTACTATAATATTTTCATTTTTATATTCATTGATTTTTTTATATTCTACTACTTTTGTATTTTGTTTTTCTTTATTTATTTTGTTTTTGTGGTTACCTCGAATGCTTTCATTTTAATTGCTCGCTCTAAATCATATTTGTCAGCCTCCAAATTATATATCCTTTTCCAATACAGATTACATATTGTTTGCAGTGCAGCTAAGGTATATATTACGAATAATATTATTTTTTTTTTTGTTTTTTAAATGTATCATGGTATAGATTAATTTGTTACATTAAATATTTAATGTAAAAAAATATTTACAATTCGTCCCAGAGTTAATGTCACAAAGCAATCCCATCTAAATCCACTACTTCTGTGATACATAAAAGGGTTTGAAAATTTTCGTAAACGTGCAGTACATGACGTCATGTAATCAGACATATCTTTTGAATCACTGCGTGCCAAAAAGCCTATAAAAAATTTGACGAAAATCGGAGGATATAATCTTGAGATATTCAACGAGATATTAACTTCCTTCAAATACACGCGTTGGTTCAAAAGATATGTATGTCCGGTAATATGACGATATGTGTCTGAAAATTCTTTCCTTTCCTTTAAATCCTTATTTCAGAAGGCTAGAATAACTTTTTTCTAGAAACATTCTAAACTACACGATAGATCCGCTTTGTGACACTGACTGAGGGACATCCTGTATAAAAGAACAAAGATATACATATGAATGTAGATTTGAGAAGAGATTTAAAGACAAAGATCTAAGATTTTTTTTATTGGGGGAAAAACCAAAACGTCACCATTAAAGTCGAGAAAAATAACACCCAGAATAAAAGAAAAATGCATAAACGAATTTATAATGAAAATTCATAAAATTTTTTTTTTTAATGAATTTGAATACCTAACGTAAATTCTAAAATTCATAGAAAATCTTAACAAAGAATTTTTATGTACAAAAATGGTATCCTTTTTTTTTTTTTAGTAAAAGCACAAAAAGCAAAAATATATCTGCTTCTACATTTCGTATTGTATCAAAAAAATAAGCAAAAATTAATGATACCAAAAAAAAATTGTTTTTTTCTTTTAATATTATTGTTCTTAATTTTTTCGAATTTCAAAAAAAAAAAATATTTCTTGCTCAATAAGATTTACGTACAAAACAAAAAAACATAAGAACGTATACAACACCTATAAAATAGAAGAAAAAAATAAGGTAAAATTTACAAAGAAAATTTATAAAGAAAATTAAAATTATTTTACAAGAAATATAATGAAAGAAAAAATTAAGAAAATAATTATACTCTGTACAAAAAAAAAATAATATGATAAAGATAAATAAAAAGAAAAGTATTTTTACACGATTAATTCATCTCGGATAAGAGAATAGCAATTTCAAATTTATTTGCATTACAATTTGCGATTAAAAATAATTTAGAAAAAAATTTATATAAAATTTAATCGTAATATCTGTTACTTCTTAATAGTTCGTTTTCATGTAACACGATTGGGGTTTCTTACACTTCGAGATATCTTATGCGATTTAGAGCTCAAGGCTCGAGTCATATGGGTGAGGAAAGTGAGGCGTAACCTCGACCTTGCAGCTTTACAATAACTTATTGTATCCCTCACTCTTTGTAAACCTACATGAAGTTACTTTTTCTTTTGGCTAATAGAATAACATACTTCATGTAGTCGAGATTCGAACGATCCTCAGGATATCTACCTTCAGTAGCTATCCTTCACCATCCTTTTCAAGGCCACACATTCATTCAGGACGTGTGTTGACATTTGTTATCTCGTCGTGTAAAAATACCCAATCTTATAAGACATAAAACTCCACATTTAATTGATACCCATGAAACATTTCATACCCTCCTATCCCTTTTACTTCTTACAAAGTCGCATGAAAATTGTATAAAAGCTCAAATAAAAATGAAGAAGTACTGAATACATTGGATTTATAAGAATTCATTGGATTTTTTGGATTCATTGAAATTACTGGATATCTAACGACAAATTACGTTACTGAAAAATGAAATTTCAAAGTTCACAAAATTGAACAAATGAAAACTTCACGTACGTTATTAGGCGAACTCATTTGATTGTCCAGCTAACATGTTACTAGCTGAAAATCGTTTTATGTATGAGTGGGAATTTCAACCCTTTATACAATAAATTCAAAACATCATACCCTTAGCCGTTTATTACACCTTTGAGACACATACATATAAAAATTGTCTTACAACACAATTACGGGTGAGGCGTGTATCAGGTACCACAACGAGGATACCTCATATGTCTCATAGGACAATTTTCATATGTGTATCAAAAGTGTGAAATTCAACAATATACATACATATGTATGAGCATTTTTGTCACAAAAAATCTTGATTGTCAATTTTCAAAATTTGAAATTGTTATTCTCCTATATAATTAAAAATGATTTTTTTTTTTGAACTAATGAAACTTTATACATTGAAAAGCTAAACGAAAACTGAATACAGCGATAATCGATCTAATTATTAGAAAAATAATTTTAGAATAAATAAAAAGAAATTTTTATTACATATTAAAGTATATAATTTAAAATAAACGAAATAAAGAAAAAATAAAATGTAAAATGATCAATTCATTTTTACAACTGAAATTTCGTAAAATGATACAAAACGCAAAAAAAAAAGAAATTTTAAAATAAATGTACATATATTCTCGTATATATACAATAAATGCGTTTATAAATATGCATGGATTTTCTTGCCTCAATATCCTTTTTGGCTACTTCTATTTCAATATCAAATTTCTGATCTTCCAACTTGTAAATTCTTTGATGAAATTCCTGGCAAATTTGTTTTAATTTAGCTAAGAATCAAAAATATATACTCATAAATAACCACAACATATGTATGTTTCATTCAAGGAAACAAAATTCAAAAAAAAAAAGAAAAAAAAAGAAAAAAAATTGTAAAAAAAAAAAAATTTTAAAAAACAAAAAATTATATAAAAAATTTTGTGTGTATACGTGTAATTTGTGTACATAAAATGTGTTTATCATAAACAAAAAATAATTCTAATAATCTAAAAGAAAAACAAAAGAAGTGTAGTGAAAGTCTAGATCATATCAACTATGATAAATCATTACTGACCACTTTTGTAACTTGCATTTGTGTCTCAGATATTCTTTTATTATTTCATTTTAAATGCAACTGAAGTCAAAGATCAAATTAAAACACAATACGATAGTTGTGCCAATCAATGATCAACGTACAAAAAGCATTTTTCAATGATCAACGGCCAATAAGTAAATTTTCAAAAAAAAATTTGCATTTTTGTGTTCTTGTAGCATCTTAACAATTAACCCAATAATATATGTAGTCCGTTTTTTGAAAGTGGTATAAGTTACTTTTACAATTTTAGAGATATAAATGATGAAAAAAGTTTTTCTATTTTTTTGGGACCTTATTCTTCAGAAGTCAATACTCTACCTATTGACCTACTGAGTCCCCATTGAATTTATTTATTACGAAGGATGAGATGAGATTTGATTGTCTCGACTCTATTCCCTATTTAAAACCAGAATTTTAATTGATAAATACTTTGAAATTTTTTAAATTTTTCTATAAACTCATCCAAATAATCGAAATTTACGTCCCTGCTATGCGAATTATTTTAAAAATTCATTTTTTTATTTATGACTTATGTATTACCATTTCAAATTAAACGGATCCATATATTGTAATTAACGGTGTCCTTAAAATTAAATTATGAAAATGTTCTTTTTCCAGAATTTAAATAAATTTTTAGTTAACTAACGAAAATTACAAAAAAAAAAAAAAAAAAAAAACAAATTTGCGCTATTCTAAGTTATAAATAAAAATTTGTATTGAGAAAAAAAATAATTATTAATTTAAAAAGAAAAATAAATAAAACAAAAAAAAAATCGACGTACACGAACAATTTAGACAAGAAAAAAACCGAAGCAAATTTTAAATTATTTGGTTTAGCGTTTGTTTTTTGTTTTGTTCTTTTTAAAATTAAAAAAAAAAATTCAATCAATTTATCTGCAAAAAAAAAATAAATAAATAAATCAGGCAGTTCCAAAAATTAATTTAAAATATTTTTAAATTAAAAAAAAAAAAAAAATTAATTGAAAAAAAATTTAAAAAAATTTTTTTTTTGAATAAAAATCTATTAAATATAAAAATATAAAAGTGTAAGTGTGTGTGTAAAAATAGGCAGCATTAATTTAAAATACTGTGAGTTCCGAAACGCATTAATACAGTATTAATACAATGCAACAAGTTCTAAAACTGAAACGTATGCGAATTGTCAAAAAGTTTCGAAACGTATCGAATACGTAAATTTTACGTATTGATTAAGCAAAAAATGCATTCGTAGATACATAAATTGTCAAATATGTTTTTACCTATGTTGCTTTTTGCAGTGAAATATCGTTTATAAACGTTAAAGGAAAAGGTATACACGCATTGTTTGCAAATGTATCAATAAATTGTATCATAATTTGTATCAGAGAAGTGCTGATACCGCATCAATACAGTATTTTTAACATTTCGAAACTCACGGATATATAACTATGTATATAGAATTATAATGTGAATAGAAAGATAAAAGAGAATAAAAACTGAAAATTCAACAAAATTTTCTGTTAATTTTCAGTTAATTTGAAGATTTAGTTTTTGTTTTTGCTTAATTTTAAATTTTATTTATTGTTTTTTTTTTTTAAATTGCTTTTTAATAATTCATTTTAGAGAAAAAAAAAATTTAAAAAAAAATGTTTTGCATTTGATCTTGATTAAAATGTGATTAATCTTTTTTTTTTGGCTTTAATATAATTTGTAATTTAACTTTGTTTATTTATTGTACCTCTACATCCTTCCTTTTAACGACATATTCAAGATCATATTTTTGATCCTCCAATTTACAAATCCTTGCATGATATTCTTTCAAGATGTTCTTAATTTTATCTACATAATATGTATGATTTTTGTTTTTTAAATTCATATGTAAATTTGAATAAATAAAATGTGTAATTAAAATAAAATTAAAATAAAATTAAAATTAAAAACGAAAACGAAAAATAAAAATAAAATAAAAATGAATTTAAAAATGTTTTCATGTAAAGATATATTTTGTATTGAAACTTTGCCTGCGATATGAGAAAAATCTATACCTTTGTTAATATATTGATACTCAAAGGAATCAACTTATAAATTAAATTTGGTATATATAATTTTTTTTTTTTTTAACTACAGAATTATAAGAAATTTAAAGAGAAATAGAAGTAAAGAAATAATAAATAATTTTTATTTTTTGTACCTTCATTGGCATTTTCTAAATCCTTCGGGCTACCACATCTCTCCTCAATGATACGTCTTCTTTCAGCTGCTTTACGTTCTTGTTCTTTTTTCAATTCTTCAGCGGCTTTCTTACGTAACAGTAACTGTTTTTTTGGTTTAAATAAAATAAAATAAAAAAATTTTATGTCAAACATTTATACAATTTACCTAATAAATAAAAAATCTTTTATACATTTCATAAAACTTACCCTAAGTTTCTTCTTTCTTTCTGGTGTCATGAAACCTTTCTTTGCTTTTTTGGCTTTAGACGCCTCTTCCATACGCTTACGTACCTCAGCACGTTTGCGTTCAATTTCGGCTTGTTTAGCCTTCTTTGCCTAAATAATTATTTAAAAAAAAAAATACGAATAGAATTACATGTCCTTTTGACAATTCAAATTTGAATTTTTGAATTTTAACCAATTAAACATGAACATTATAACAATACGGTCAGATATGCGATAGTATTTAGATTTTCGATATTTTATTTCTTTTTTATTCACTTGAACGTGTTAGATAAAAAAAAAGAACTAAAATATGAAAATTTTTGTTTAAATTTAAATTTCATTCTTGTCGTCCCTTCTCCAAGCACGAAGAAATACCTCTTCAATAGCCCTTCTTTTTTCTTCTTCGGCTGCTTTTTTAGGATCTACAGGAGCTGCCGGTTTGGCAGGAGCTGCAGCAGGAGCTCCAGCAGCTGGTGCGGCTGCTGGTGCTCCGGCCGCTGGTGCAGCCGCTGCTGGTGCTCCCGCAGCCGGGGCTGCAGCAGGTGCACCAGCAGCTGGTGCTGCGGCTGGAGCAGCTGCTGGCGCTGCAGCTGGGGCAGCTGCTGCTTTTTTCTGTAAAATATAAATATAAAAGAAATTATTATAAAAAATTTAATTTAAATTTTTTCAAAAATATTTTCTGATTTAGTCCTTTTGAATTTTGATTTCTTTTCTATTTTTATGTAGAATTTAATAAAAGACTAAAACAGAAATACATACAAATAGAAATATTAGTGAAGAAAAAGCGCACATGTGAAAACCCGTTAAAAAGAAAACAATACAACACAATAATAATGATAAATTAAAACTCTCTGTATGTATATTTAATTTTAATTTATTGAATGAATTAATTAGGAAACATCAAATTGTATTGATCATATTTGTCTTTGGATGAATTTTGAGGAATTATGTAACATTGAACATATACTACTCACTTTAAGCATTTTCATTTGTATTAAGTAAAGCACCTAAAAATTATTTTTTAATTCTATGTGATTTACATGATTTTTTTCAATTTAAAAATGTTTTCAAAAATTTCATTTATTTAAATTTAAATAAATTAATCGATATCATTAATTGGATAAAATTAATTTAATCGAAAAATAAATTATTATAAAATGAATAACGTTAATATCATTTTTTTTTTTTAAAAGAGTGTCCTTAAACTCCTTTGAAACTAAAAGCATTTTGTAAATGAATTAAAGCTGGAAATCACTTCATTTTTCTGTTACAAAACACAAATATAAATGATACCTTACCTTGTGCTTGAAGTTGACCGTATTTGTGTTCACCAATTTAACTGTTAAATTGAAGGCAATGTAAATCACCGAATATGAAAAAAGTATAAAAAAAAATAGATAATAAAATTAAATTGTAGAAATTTGTAAAAAAATTTAAAAAAAAGAAAAAATATATTTTTTCATTGATAAACGATACTCACCTCACCTCATCATCAGCCATGGTTTCTGTGTGTTATCTAAAACTGTAAAATAAAAAGGAAAAACTTAATATTTTCAAATTTAAAAAATTAAACTTCGATTTTTTTTTTGTTATTTTTTTTTCAAACGCAGAAAAAATTTTAAATTTTACTTCCTTCTGCATATCATGGTTCATATATTAACGAAGTTTTCCCGAATTTAAAAAATTTCAGTTAAAAAATAAACTGAATCAGAACCAATACTCTACTTATTGAGCTACAAAGCCTCTAATAAATCTTCATAATTTTCACAATTTTTTTTTTTTTTTTTTTTTTTTTGATTTACAAATTTTATTTATGTAAAAATTTTTTTATTCTTTTTTTCTGTCTGTTGTTTTGTTTTTGAAATATTACTACTTTGATAATTTGTTCTCAAGCAATTATAAAAACTGCTTATTCGTGTGATAAAAATAAATTTAAAAAGAAAAGAAAAAAAAAATTTTTTTCTAATTTACTTAATATGACATGGTTTTCATTTTGCATGAATTTTTTTTTCGTAATTTTTTTTGGTATTTATTTATAAAATTTAAATTTTTATTAAAAAATAAATTTTTTGAGTACTGGTTACTTAGTCACAAATAAAATGATTCTGTTGTTGTTTTTTTTTTTGTTTCTTTCTTATTTATCACCTCTAACATTTTATTCTGTTTCAATTGTGTAAGCCTACACACATAGAATTAAATTAGAGAGGAAAAAAAATTAGGATGAATGAATTCTAAGCAACCGTTTATCTTTCATGTGTGTATTATACAGAATTATAAATAAAATTATTGTTAATTACTTGTGTACAAAATTTCTCATTTGTTTTTGGCAAATGTACAACAAATTAATTTTTATCCTACTTGTTAATATGAAGTTTTTTCTTCTTGCATATTTTCTTTTAAACTGAATCACTTCGTTTACGAGATACATACATGAGAGAAAAAAATTTATATTCAAATTAAAAAAAAAAATATTACCAAATTTGAAAAAAAATATATATAAATTATTTTTTATTACTTAATTAACACATTTCTTAATTTTGTTTTTTTTTTTTTTGGATTGAAAAAATATTGAACGTGTGAAAGAAATGACCAAATTGATATCCTTCTTGTTACATAATATGTATACAAACAAAAAAAATCACCAATTATGAAATGAAAAATTTACTGCCCACAAAAGAAAAATTGCATAATAAACGAGCCGTTTATTTTGAAAGTGGTTTAAATCATAACATTTTTCAAAAATAAGATTTTTAAGTATGTATGTATATTCAGGATGAGTTTATAAGGAAATTCCCAAAACAGAAGGACTATCGGTACCCTGGTAGGTGTTTTAACAGTCACTTGCCTTGTAGGCAAACATGCCAGAAAGCTAAACGCCCTCTATAATGAGCCCTGCGATCCTGCTAAACATGTTAAGATGAAGAAGTGGAGGAAAGTATTAAGCACCTTCTCTGCAGTTATATGACGCTCTCAAAGACTAGAGCTAGTTTCCTTGGACTTGAAGCTACTTTCTTCCAGGATCTCTCTTACAAAGGAGAGATCAAATCTTAAAATATCTCTAAAGAATTATTAAACTGACTAATACCACTTTAAAAATAAACGGCTTAAACATCTCTTATTTGATTCAATTTCTTTTTTTAATTTTTAATTTTTTTTACTATGTTTGTCTATGAATACATTTTCCAGTAATTTCACATTTTCAAATTAGGTATTTAATGAAAATGTCTGATTTTCACACGAATGTTACTTACAAATCCTTTTTTCTATATTTTGTATTTTTGTTTTTGCAAAATTTTTTTTTCGTAATGAATTCGAACCTATTGCTCCCAAGAGAAATTATTCAAACGAATTTGTTAAATGAATTTTCACTACTATACTGAAGAAATGAAAATTTTCTATTTACTTCTAAGATTAGTAAAATTTTCTGTTTCGCATAAAATAGTGAGAAAAAAGAAAATTGAACAAAACAAAAGAAAAATGGAAAAGAGAAAAAAATGCAAAGATAAACAAAATGTATAAATAACCATTTTTGGAAATTGATGAATAAATAGATTATTGTTTTGAAATGAAAAATTAAAATAAACAATATATAAAATAAGAATTCAGTTTGCGTCAATTTAAATTATACAGATATGTACACACTTAAAGAAATAAAATAAAATGCTTAACTGTTCACATACACATACATATGTGATACATATGCGTGTGTAAGTTTGGTATATGTACGTATATTTAAAGATCTGTTTAAATTTGTTTAAAGTTCTATATGATCAGATTCTCATTTATGTATAACTTAGTGATCTTCTCATTGATGAGCTTAATTTTCTTGATTATATGATGGCAAACGTCCACGTAAAAATATCGTTTTAGTATATACGTAATTACAAAATCTTTGAGTGTGTGCGAAATCATTTGAAAAATCGGCTAAATTCCAAGATTCTAAATTATTTCCAATAAAATTTCAATTTAGTATTTAGCAACACTTTGCTCTGCGGAATTACATAGCTAAATTGTTGGCAGTTGCAGTTTTCACTTTTTCCATATGATTTTGAAAATTTAAAAGTTTAAATTTTTAATTTTTTTAATAATTGTTTAAAATTCGAGAAATTATTTTCAAAAAATCTGAAAAAATCTATAAAAATCAAATTACAGACAAAAACCATACATTACACTTCATATTTCATCATTTCATACAAAATCAATGAATTTACAAATTTAACCGCATTTAGCATATTCATTGAATATGCTAAAACCTACTTAACCGATTTTTTCAAACAATTTAGAAATTTAGACATTTAGCCAAATTTAGCCACATTCCGCACACACTTTTTTATCTTTTTCAGATCGAGCTGTATTTCTAAATTGAACGCTTTGTACTTCGAAAAAAAAAAGTCTTAACAATATGTGATGACAAAAACTTTACATACATACAATACATATGTATGAGATTTAAAAAAAGATTTCCTCAATATATTTATAAGAATTTGCTTTGTTGCCAATTTTTATTTTTAATATCATGATAAGTTTATGTACAAAAAAAAAATGAAAAAAAAAATTAAATTTAAATTAAAAATAAAAATAAAAATTAATAAAAATTCTTTTGTCATTTGAACTACATATAATAATTTTTCTTTAAGGTTTGGCATTAAAATAACGGCTATCATATTTAAATTTGTTCCCCATTGGCATTGATACTAGTTTTTTATTTATATTTTATTTAAAAATAAATATGTATACCCTGAATATGATGAAATTTATGAATAAATAAAAAAAAAACTTTATTTCTAATTTTTAAATTTTCTTCCTTTAATTATGATTTTATTTATTTTGCCGCACCTTAAAATTTAAATGAAAATTGTGATATAAATGTGTGTAGAATTGATTTAAATAACAAAATTCAAAATAAAAATATAATTGTATCACATTTCACATTTTTTGTTTTTTTTTGCCTTAATTTAAACAATAAAATAAAAAAATCTACTTGTATTTAATCGTCTATTTTTCAACATAATCGCGTCATCATTTAAATTTTCTTAAAAGACTTCATGTGTGGATACACATGTGTGTATGTGTAACAGTACGTTATTTTTATCTTTTGCATGAAATTTTTACTCTATACATATATTTCTATTTACACACGTAAAAATGTATACTCTGTCTATTAATCCGGTGCAGTTAGGGTCTGACATATAAAGTAGTACCACTATGGAAATGACATATAAAGCAGTACCGCTTTATGTCGCTGTATATTGATATTAGAAATATTCATCTCATATTGTATGATAACTTTACAAATTGTGGTAACACTGCTCTTGAGATGATCTTGTTAGAAATTATATGAGACACATATAGTCCCATAAGGTCTTAACTGCACCGAATTAGTAGACAGAGTATGGGTGTTATATCAACGTATACACACACACGCAATAAAATTCTTAAAGATCATCTACGAAAATAACATTTTTTTGTTTTTATTTTTATATTCGTGAACATTTTCATTTTCAATAGTTTTTCTTATTTTTCTGAAATTTCTAAACAAAATTTGAGCAGAGTGCGTTAAATAAGAAAAAATAAAAATAAATTTAAAAAAAAAAAAAAGAAAATTATTTTTAGCATTTTTATAATTTACAAATATTAGCAGAGAATTCGTATACGCACATATCTAAACGCCTTTTAATGTCTGTATAGATATACGAAGAAACGAATTAAATCGTATAAACGCATGAATATTTAGTAATGATTTTCTTTTATTTTGTTTTTGTGATTGCTAAATCATTGTACATGTATACAAGTTTTTATATAAAAATTTATCACATTTCATATTTTTAGAATCAATGCTATGATATACATACATAAGTACATAAACGAATATACTACGATCTTACTAAATTTTCAAATTTTAACGGAAAAAAAATTATATATGCCAACGAAATCAAAACGAATTGAATACGAACGATCATCAACGTATATAATGTACGTAGGTGTGTATAGGCTGCCCCCGTCTATATACTTATTAGTGTGATGATATCAAATTACATAATTTACAATTTTGGAAATTTATAAATATAAAATTCAAAAAAATTGTTTAGACTGAAAAATGTTTAATTCTGGAATAATCCTGTTATCCTTGTACTATCCCTGTACGTATATAATCAGTATACATATACATAATTACACATACCATATAATAAACTTTTTCAGAATTTACTTTTATCTTAATATAAATATTTTTGGTTCGGTTTTTTTTTTTTTTATTAAATAAAATTTTCCGTTAATTTCTATAACCACCATTTTAACGGTTTTCCACAGTTGTGAGATTTATTTCACTTTATATTTAACACAAATTTTGTAGCTTTAAAAAGATTTCAAAAGATTAAATCAATAAATCCTTTTTTGTATTTTTTTTGTTTTTGTTTTTATAAATTAAAGGAAGAACTCACCTTAAGGAATTTAAAAAAAAAAGGAGAACGGAACAAACGCGTAATCGAACGGACTTTATAGAACTATAAAACAAAAATAATGATATTATATATATACAATTATTTAGTAAAATAAAGTTAGCTGTCCGACGATCAACGGCTGACTGTCCTCAGCTAAAATAGATCGTATTTAATCGTTAAAATGTAGCTGGGCACAGCTAAAAATGGATTGCACCGAAATAGATATCTTTGCATAAATACGTATTGCGTACATACATAAAACGTATAAAAACGTATAAAAAATACGTGTACGTAATCGCACACATTAACATGATCTGTACGCATACATTAAAATCAATGAGCATTACGTATGTATTTTATCATATCATGATGTGATGACGATCTGTTATAGAATATTTGAAATAATTTTCAAACTTTTACTACTTTTCATTTTGTTATTGTTGTTCTTGTTTATATACATATTGCAAAAATAGAAAACATACATATTGCGGGTGGAAAAATTATTATTAACATGAAAAAGATTTTAATTATCATAAAATTATTTCAAAAATATATATATAATAACCGTCTTTCACTATAGTCATAAAAAGTATATCTACATATACTATCCTTTTTATTAATTAATTTAAAATCTCTTTATAACGGTCAAAAAAAATTTCTCAATTGAGTACAGATCAGAATGGTAGGACTAAATTTACATATAATGTTTTGCTTTATTCATTCCGTTGAACGAATAGAACGAATAGTATACTATGCGGAATATTTGCAATAGACTTAATAAAAAAAAAAAAAAAACAGAATAGATAGTTTTATTGAAATGACTAGAAAAGAAAATAAATTAATTTTTTCTGTTATTAGACAGCTAAGCTTGGGAACTTTTGTATTTAAAATGCCATTAAATAATGTAATTTATGTATTTTATTCAATTATTTTATCATGACTCTAACCTTATTTAATCTCATAAATTTGACAAATTAAAACTAGAGTTAAGACCATTTATTCTGCTTTTAATCAATCATCAGACTAGGAACGAAAAAAATACGTTCTAGATATTCCGAATGAATAAAGAAATACAAAACAGAATATATAGAATACTATTTAGAATAAAGAAAAGCTTATGGAATATTCGGAACGTTAAGAATGAATAAAGATATAAATGATATTCGAATACTTTTTGTATGTGCTACCTCACCAAAAGATACATACATATGTACATACATATCTCAGTATCAATATCAATTATAGATCATATTTACATACATACTATATATACATGTGAACATGTACGCATATACATTTTTTATTATTTTATTCTTTTTTTATTTTCAACTAAAGTGGGTGTTTGAGAAATTTTTTTATTTTCTATTTTTAAATATAAATTTGAAAAATTTCTCAAATTCATACATTACAATGTATATACATACATACACACGTACACAATCGTTAATCGTGTATATCGTGTGTAGGTACTTTAAGTAAAAAATAAATTAAAAAAATTTGAAATTAATTTGTTACATGAAAATCTATGTAATATTTGTCATGCAATTATATATTAATTTATTGACAAATTTATTAATTTATTGATTTTATTAAAATTTTATATTTGATTAAATTTTGATTATTTTTATTAATATGAAAGTTATCTTAAATCTGAAAACTAAATTAAATAATTTTTAATGATTAACAAGAAATAAAAAGGTAAAATATCATCATCATCATCAATGGCGCAACAGCTCGATGTGAGCTTGTGCCTAATCATCATTACTGATGATTTTTCACGACGATTTTCATGCATATAATGTTATTCGTCTGTTACGTAGGTAAAAGCGGTCACTCGCCAATTCCCAAGCAAACTCACTTAGGCGAGAAAGGTCCATCGCGATACCCCATCAGAAATTTTTAGACATCCATTCGTCTATTACTGGCATCGAACTCGAACCTGGGACCTTGTGCGTCAGAAACTAGCACTTTACCTACTAATCCCACAAAAAAGACATAAAAGGAAAATATAAGGAAAAATTGGTTATTGGACTCCTTAGCATAAAAATTACGAGTTTTATAGCAGCTTAAGTTTTCTTTTTCCATGGGGCTAAGTATATGGAATAAAAACATAAAATCAAATATATCTCAGAATTTCAAAATCAACGATTCATCTGTAAATGATTTATTTGGACATAATCATTTTATTGGGACATGTATTTAAATCGTTAGTACAAAAAAATTTATTAAAACTGAAAAAAAATTTGTACACTACAGACAAAATTAAAAGTAAAATAAAAAATATTAAAAAAATTTATTTAAATGAGAATTTTTTTATATTTTTTTTATGCAGCAATAAAGTGTACACATGTATAAATAATATTTAATAATTTATCAGACTTTCTTCAATGCAAATGTATACATATTCACATACATATGTACATAGATATAAATATAAATTATTTCTTGATTTTTTGTTGTATTAAAATATTAAATTTCATAAACATTGCATGTACACACAGCTACAAAAAAAAATTTTTTTTTCTTATTTTTCTTTCGTCCGCCGTTTTTCTCCGTTTTAACTATGAAATATGAAATAATTAAAAAAAAATAAAATTTACTTAAAATATAAAATAAAGTTAAAATGTTTAAAACAAAATAAAAAAATCATATTAATACGTGCATATCCATATGTATGTACATATGTATATGTTTATATGAAAATACATGAATAGAATTGTTTTATGTCTATTAATCAGCTATGTATGTATTACATACTATACACATACAAATCTATTTACGTACACATGCACTATCTGTGTACTACGTATCTATTACGTGCATTTTGTGTATTCAATGGCAACTTTATATGTAAATTTTTGGCCAAAATCCAAAAATAAAATATGAAAAATAAATTTATTTCTTTTTTCTTTTACATGTATGCCTATTTTTTTTTTTCATTTAGGCGTCAATTACGAGAGTCTATTGCCAATCGACTTTACGTTGAAATATTTACGTGGACTTTCGGTATTATGAAAGTCTATTCGAGTAGAAAATTTTCTATTATAGATTTGAAAATTCGCTAATATTTTTGTGATCGACTTTGAAATAAAAAATTATAACAAAAATTTTGAAAAAACAAATTATGACAACATAAATAAAAAATTTTCATATAAATTTAGGAAGTAAACAATCAAATTACCTAATTTAAGTACTTTAATTTTTTAGTAATACGTATGTAAGTCGATTAAGATTTACATAAAACCGTGACTTATTTTGATCGAGTTTTAAAAGTCGATTCAGGTTTAATCGAATAGACTCACATAATTGACACCATAATAATAAATTTTGTAATGTGTGTGATTGCATACATAAATACATATGTATGTATGTACATACAATTTGGTCTTAAATGATTCGATTCTTTGGAAAATCCAATAATGTACATATGTAGATACATACATACATATGTATGTACATACCTATAACTATAAAGTTGTGGTTTGAAATAATAAAAAAATAAATAAATAAAAACTATTTAAAAATTCATTTCTAATACTGCAGTATCAACACTTTCAATTAGAAAAGTCGATTATTTATGAACAAAATAAACCAATTGGGTAAAATAAAAATTTTCATTTTATTTTTTAATAATTTTTTTTTTTCATTTTTTGTTTTTTATCATCGGTATCATAAATTTATTATCATAAGGGAGTTAAAAATATGTATTACGATAAAAAATTTTTTCTTAATAAAAAAAATTTATTATTAACAATGTAACAAAAAAGAAACAGAGAAAATTATCGTCATGTACTGTACATTGTATGTTCAAATTCAAGCCACCATTCATGGATATGTATATACATTATGTATGTACATATGTATGTATTTACGTGTGCATAATTTTGACCTACTTCGACCACATATAATAATAATTCATTTTTCACTACTGTTGTTTGTATATTCCAAAAGGAATCTGTTCCTGGCTTGTTTGAATTTTTTTTTTGCAACATTGTATTCTAAAATAAACCAAAAAAAAAACCAATTGGTGAAAATTTTATGCAGTTATGACGTCACTCAGATAACGAATGTATATAAACATAAGAAAGTACAATTTTCATTATAGTATACATACATATATACGTCATTTCTATATTAGGCCTTCGACATATTATACCGTCATTAGGATGGTAACCGTCATTATGACGGTAATCTAAATGATAATATGACAAATTATATCTACCGTCATTTCCTATACTGATTTTGTTGTTGTTTCAAAATTGACAAGTAAAAAATACAATCAGCTGACTGGAATGACAATTCAGCTAATAGAAAAGATGTGAAATGAAACATCATTTTTTCGAATCCATCATTTGGTATCGTCATTCGTCATAATGATGGATTTTGCCATCATAATGACGATAGCCGTCATAATAACGGTATATGTTCCGGTACTGTTCTGCTGCTGTGATTTTACACCAGTTCTATACAAAATCAATGAAATTTTTGTTTGTTTATAACATCTTATCAACATTATCATTAGATCCAGAAAAGAAAAAAAAATACAAATAAAAACAGATAAAACTGATGAAGGGAAATTAAGTATGAATTTGAGGTGAACTGTGTAATCTAACCTCATCTCACCGTTTTGTGGACCAAAAAAAGAAAAACGATGAACCTTATTTGAAATTAATGTAACATAAAGTTGAGTAAAATTTAAATGTCAATATAAGTACATATAATATAACCATATATAACATAATTCGTTACAATGTTGCCATACTTTTTTTTAAAAAATGTTGATGAATTTTTATTTTCATGTAAACGATAATTAAAAACAAAATTTGAATTTTCCTTCAACTTAGAAAATATCTTTTTTTTTTTGTTACTTTTTTATATTCAGGTGAATTAATGAAAATTGTATAACTTTTTTTATGGTATGTACACGCATAAATATATACAAGCATACATCTGTATATATGTATGTATATATACAAATAAGAAATAAATACGTAATGAAACATAAAAATTTAGGTCAAACTTATACAAATATAAGAGTATGACGTTGACTAAATTATACATACATACATATGTAAGTATACAGTGTATAACACAAATTATGTATGGAAACTCATACACTTGTACATGTAGACGTATATTACAATACAGTGTAAACAAGTTGTTTCGGTTATGTTTCAAAAAAAAAAAAGCAAGCATAGAAATCTGTACCAAAGATAAGGTATCCATGCCTCCTGAGAAGGTACATAAATAACAAAAAAATAAAAGAAAAATAATTTTTTTTTTAAGAAAAATGAAAATTTATCGTCTATTTTATGTATGTAGAGGTATCTATGTACTGTGCTCGACAAAAATTATACTTTTTACTTCTTGTGTACATTTACACATATAGCGCTAAAGCCATACACACACGAAAATTGTTACATCGAAATATAGAATAGATAAAAAATTTTTTCAATGAAAATAAAAAGCACACAAAGCACTGCTGAAAATATAATGAATGGGTTTTTCAGTGCTTGTAAAAATATTACATATGTAAGTATATATATGTATGTATATGTATCTCTATATTATATAAAAAAGTTTTTAATGATCACCGTGCTATATTTTACGTTAAATTTGCATATATTTAGGCAATTCAAAAATAAATTTTTTATATGCATATGTACATGAATGCCAAACATGTTTTTACCTATGTATATGTTGTTATATTTTGCAGTGCAATATCATTTATAAAGGAAAAATTATACGTATTGGATGTAATGTATCAATAAATTGTATCATAACTGTATCAGAAAAGTAGTGATACCGCCGCATCAATACAGTATTATTGATGTTTCGAAATTCACGGTTACAGTTATACAATTAGACCAACGAATAATAAAATTAAATGGACAGTTCGACAGTTGTATAATTTGTAAAATGAAGGTTGACTCGCCGTTAAGCGGACAGTGGGTACCCGCCTAGTTTTATAAATGAAAAAAAAAAAGAAAAGAAAATAAAATTGATTGAACAATGAAAACTCAATATGAAAATGAATGAATAATTTTCATTTTTTTTTTTCAATAAATTTTTATGAAATATACTTATGTACCTATGTACATATGTATATATTAAATGTTTTGTTTTTCTTAATTTAAACTGTCTATTATAATTTGTTCAGTCTTGGTTTTTCGATGTACCAATCTATTGAATGCAAATTTTTATTCCATATTGCATGCGCATTAGCTATAAAAAATATACTTATGTAAACTTTTTAAAAAAGGAATAGAAAACGAAAACAAAAGACAAAAAAAGGCCAAATCTTTCAAAAAAGATTCCAACATATAAAATAAATTTACCTAAAATGAGAACGTTACAAAAAAAATTTTGAAAATAAAAATAAAGAAAAACAACATTTTGAGAAATTTTCTGAAATTCCTAAAACTTACAATGAATATTAAAAATGGAAAATAAAAAAAAATAAATACATATGTATACAAAAAACAAACAAGGATGTCATACGTTTAAAAAAATTTCAATGGATATGAATTACACGTTAAAATAAAATTCAAAATTGTATATGTGTAACATTCCTTTTTTTCTATATCTATACATATACATACGTATATATTTTTTTTTACTCACGTGAATTTTTTACCTGTATCTTTATTTTTATATTTTTGTACATTTTAATTACTTCCTTATTTTTTCAATAAAATTCAATGACGTCAATACGTATAATTAATTGTTAAGAAAATAGGAAATATACACTTACACCAGTGTTATCGTTTTGCTGCAATTGCAATATTTTTACTGCTTTTTGATGTCTGATTTGATGCAGTTAAAGTCTTATAGAAATGACATAAAGTAGTATCACAGCATGAAACATGAAAGTAAACAAAAATGAGAAAACAAACTGGTTGAGAATTGAGATATCAGGATGAAAACATAGTATATAGTGGTATAGTGTACGGAACAGGACTACTGTTTTACATTATATTTAAAAAGATTTATTTAGTTTAGCACTACTCATGAAAACACTTTTCCTATTTAGAAGTAATATCATGGCGCAAATATTTGTTATAAGTGTGTATGTATATATAGTACAAATTTAATTGATACATATGCAGAAATTCATAATATGTAAAATAATAACAAAAAATTTCACATGGTTTTCTTTTATGACAATAAGGGCAATGAAAATTTAAAGCTTTCTGTATACATATGTATGTATGTATGTATGCATGTATGTATAAAGTTCACGAATTATAGGTCTTTTTAAATAATCAAAATATTTTCTTAACAATAATTTAAAAAAAAAATTAAAAATAAATTAATAATTTTGAAAAATATTTGATTATGTGCATATGTATGTACCTGTACATATTATCTTTTGAAATACACATACATATTCAATGTATGTACAAATATTATGTATAAATGTATATAAATATGCAATGTATGTATATATGTTTGTATATGAACTGAAAAATATACATACATATATTGTTTAGATACAAATATTTGGTACATACATACATACATATGTACATACATATGTATTCAATATTTATAATATGTACCATAAATAGTGTATAGGACAAAAACCAATATCATCATCAAAATATACTGACGTCATTAATGCTCTATATTTTTCGAATACACGTTTAAATGTAGGTACATATGTACATTATGAATAGAGACATTGATGAAAAGTAGTACATTGTACGCATGAACCCAATTCAAGAGAAAAAAAAACAACAAAAACCGTTACATTACTTTATACATACATATATGTACATATGTACATAAGTATGTATGTGCTAAAATTTATTTTTATTTCTTATTTTTGCAATAAATAAATATTTACATTAACATACGTGCATATACATACATACATATGTATGTATGTATGTGCTGTATATACACTTTTACAATGTACTCAGATAAGGCAGTTAAAAATATTCATTCATATATGAATTCGTAAGCCATGTTACGTACTACAATGAAAAAAAGTCGTTATTAAAAAATTTTTTTTAAAATAAGCAATTTTATTTTTATTTGTCTTTTCAATAAAATTCATAATGATTTTAAATTTTAATTTTTTTTTTCTGTTTAATGTCAACATTTCCTACTATTTTCTTCCTCCATCCTAAATTATTGCCCTTTTCATTATGAATTTTACATTTTGTTCAAGAAAATTTGAAAAGATACATATGTATGTATGTATATAAAGGACAGATTTTTATTAAGGAGACGTTAGGATGCATCTCTCTGTTATATAACAAAGTTTTAAGTGATCACCGTGTTATATTTTATTTTATATTCGCATATATTTAGGAAATTCAAGAATAAATTTTGTATATACACAAATGTCAGTCATATTTTTACCTATATGTTGCTATGTTTTCCAATGAAATATCGTTTTCCAATGTTTTCAATGAAAATTATACGCATTGGATGCAAAATGTATCAATAAATTGTATGATAATTTGTATCAGAAAAGTAGTGATATTGCATCAATACAGTATTTTTGTATTTTTGTATTATTTTTTCACCTAGTAATAAAAAGAAAAACAGTAAATCCTTTTAGAAAAAAAATTTTCTCATACGAAATTTTCCTTATCAGTTTTTCTTTTTTAAAATTAAAAAGGTATATTAACCTTTAATTATTATGTACATTAAATTCACATAACAAACATATGAACATTCATATGTGCATTGTCCATATATGTACCGTATTTTGAAATTTTCACTGTACATATATATGAATATGTGTTATCCTAAAAAAATGTTTTACATAACTAAATATGTATGTTAAAATTAAAAATTTACAAAATTAAAAAAAGAATGCAATTTAAAATTAAAATGTTCAAATCTATTGTGTATTTCATAATTACACTTTGGGTTTTAAATATTTTCACTACATGCCTAATGGAAGTGTATGTGTCTATTTTCTTCCTTCATAATTTCTCATAATAGCATTTCACGAGCAGTGTTACCACAATTCTCATATTTTTCATATAATACGGGATGAGCTTTTTAAATATCAATATACAAAGATGCAAAGTGGTATTACTTTTCGTAGACTCCATAAGGCCTGTAGTGAAAATATTTAAAATACAAAGTATAAAAAAATGTACCCACTTATGTATACATAAATTGGCACATTAATATAAAGAAATCTGTATTTATATATACATAGAAATCTATGTACATAAATATAACATATATATACATATTGAAAATTCTTTCCCCACTGACCTAGTTTTCATTTTATATACATATTTAAAACGAATGACGTCAGTCACGTGCACCAACCGATTTATCCTTTTTTTTCATATCTCTCTCTAAAATTTGCTCAAATATTTATATGATGCGATTTGATATATATGTAAGGTACATTACACATATTTATGTATTTTTATTCTTATACATACATATATTAGTATGAATTAAAGAAAATCTCTGTGAAAATCTTTGTACACGAATGATATGTGAATTTACGTGTGTGTGATAAAAATAATTTATTCATAATATACTCATATAGATATTGAATGCCCATATATATGTATGTACAAATGCATATGAGTACTTTAGCATTTTTAATTCTAATATAAAACTTTTTAAAAATTTTCACATTTTGTTGTATAATTTCAATGAATTGACAATCTTTTTATACTTATTTATTGTACTATTCGTTACTAAAATGTAACGAACATTGAAATTTAAATATTGAATTAATAAAAAGTTCATGATTTCATTTTATAACCGAAAACATAACAATTTGGAAAATGAAAATATTAGAGACAAATTCTTTTTATGACAAAGGATCTTTTCAGGATCTTGGAAGAAGAAGAACCAAGCCTAACAGACATAAATGATTAGATATTTTTTTAAATGTGTAAATCAAAATATCTAAATTTTAAAAACCCCTTTGTACAATTAAGGGATGTGTTTTATAATTTAAACAGCGGCAATTTATCAATTTTCTTCATTTATAGTAAGATTTTAAGATTTTTTTTCACATTTTATTTTAATTAGAAGTTATTGTTTCATATCACATTTATTGGGTGTTTTCATTTATTACAATTATTATTATTTTTTTTTTAAATTAATTTTATTACAATTTAGTTCATCAATGACGTCAATATAAACTGACGTCATTGTATGCGCAAGATTTTCATGGAATCAAAATGCATTTTTCTTTTTTGATATGCATTTTGAATATGTATAGAATGCATATTATTCCAGTGTATAATTCAGCGGTTCAATTTTAGTACATAATATTTTCATTGAGAAAATGATATGTTTGCATGTATAAATTGATCGTTATATGTATGTACATATACTGCTATATGCATTTTGTATGTATGTTTGTCGTATATTACATATAAGTACATAATATAATGTATATGCCTGTGTATAAAGTTGTAGAATTGAGCGTTATGTATAAAGATGATATTCATGTATATATGAATGTACATAAATATCACCTATATACATACCTATTTACACACATATGTACATATTAGAATACATACATATGTAAGTGTACCATCAATATACATTATATAATGCAGTATATATTTTATATCATACTGTAGTTGCATTAAATTCATCTTCATTCAACTTTTTTTACATATACATACATACATACTTTCATACATATGCACAATTTTCATCTCGATTTGCCATAAACGTACATAAACGTATAGTGTACATTCTCCATTCTAAAAATTTTATGTATCATTCATATCAAACGTATGTATGTATATATGAAAATTTTTGCTTTTAGAGATGAATGAAATAGCCTCGAACATCCTTCACTGAAGAAAAAAAAATTAGGTTAAAGTAGTTCATACTTGCTGTTTATTTCTTCTTTTTTTTTTTTTGTATAACTAAGAAGTTTTTGTATAGGCTTTGATATCGTAATGAGAAAAATTCGTTTTTTTTTTAAATTTAAATTTTAAAAAAAGTCATGAATTAAATGTTGTACATTATATACTAACAAAAATTTTTACATTGTTACATTTAGTGATACATAAATAAAATGTTCCTTTAAACAAATTTTAATTGTGTACATATGTATTAGATTTTATTTGTTGTAAAATTTGAGAAAACATTACTAGATTTGTCAAGTCTTAGCGATTAAGATGGTTAGGACATTTAAGTCGTATGTCACAAGACAGCAGACTACCCAAAGTATACAAAAGGGGTGCCGAATAACAGAATCAGGGGTCGTTAAAAGAAAAAATGGGATGATGAAGTAGCGAGTGACTTGAGAGTAATAGGAGTTAGCAAATGAAGCACGTTGGCGAAGGGCAGGACGATTTATGGGGAAATCGTGAAGGAGGCTAAAGTCCACCCTGGACTATAACCTGGGTATCCTGTACAATCGAAGAATAACCTATAGTTGAACTCTGTTCAATAATTTTTTTCGTTTGCATTCTTTGTACTCTGTATCCTTTGAAATTTACTTTTGCATTTCTTCTTCAATGGCACTGCAGCTCATATCCTTCGCCTTCCAGATACTCCGATCCAAACAACAAGTGTGGATCGATCACAAGTTTTCTAGTTTCTAACGCCCAGCAGCTTCCATGCATCTCTCTCCATATAGTCTTTTGACCTCAGTTTTGACTTTCCTCTAGGTCCTTATCATTCTAGTTTTGAATTTGGAAGCTTCTTGGATACACTTACATACAACAATTTAAAAATTTAAAAAAAAAAAAAAAACGAAGTTTAAAAATTTTAACTTCAATCATCATTGCTGTTAAAAATTTAGTTGAATTTCCTACATGCAATTTACTCACGTGCGTGTAATTTCGACATAATTTATTTTTCAGCTTTTTATTGTTCGTTGTTATTATTTTCTTTTTGATTGAATTTTTGTTTTTTTATTCAGTAATTATTATTAATTTTATGTTTTTAAATTTTCTGATCTCATCTTTTAATTAACAGTACAAATGTACTTGCACATACATACATACATACATACATATGTATATACGAGAACATACATAGATACTCATATAAACAATAAAAAATATCCTTGTTACGTCATAAAAATCATTGGCTTAATTCATTCACTTTAACTACAATCCATGTGAAGTATATATGCAAGTAAAATGTCAAAATGTCAACAACAACGAAAAAATCATTTCATTTATATACATACATATGTACCCATATAGTCGGAATATGCATATCGTACATATTCAATTTTTTTTAACGTATATTCAAATTATACTCAAACTCTAAAAATTCTATTTTTAAAGCAAAAATATATATCAATGCAATTAAACAGATCCATATACTTTATGCATACCTATCATACAATCAAACAGTATATACACATATCCTGATTCCTGGCTAGCTTTCCTAACACAGTGACCTAGTGTATAAAAAACTTTAACCTGAATTCTTATATTATTATATTGCCCTACATTAATATGTGTGGGTTGGTTTGGAAAATTGTGTGTACATATGTATGTACTAAAGAGAAAAATATGTATCAAAGACAAAAAAGCAATATTTTCATATTGTCAGCAATAGTATATGAATATATGTGTTAATCTCAGTGCATTCACTCTTGTATTTTTCTGTTGCTATATAGCGAATGAATGCATATTTACGCCAATTTTCACTAACATCATGAAAATTACAATTTATTATACATATATGTGCATATATTGAAATTTTCTATTCCAACAACAAATACTGAAAGCTCATGTTCGCTTATACATGTGTATGTATGTATATATATAAAATTGTATTAGAAAATGCAAATGTACATCATTACATACATTCACTATAAATACAAAATTTTATAGAGATTTTCTTCTTTTTTTTATTGGAATTTATATCCTTTCACATATACACATACACACATATGTATGTACATACCCATCAATATGTACGTTCATATGTACATACATGTATATTATTACATTAAGAATGAATGACGTAGATTTGTACATCCTTGTCCCATATTTATGTAGACGGTCACACGATTCGAACACAATATACATACATATGTACATATATATAATATGCCTCCCATTGTGTGCATTAATAAACATACATATATGTATGAATTTTCCTTTTCTTTGTTACAGCTCTATAATCCTTAATATGTACGCTTATACATATAGTACATATGTGTAGATGTAATAAAATTTATATAAATAAAAACATTTATGATTCATGAAAAAAAATTTTTTTCAGCATGTAAGAAGGCATAATTTGAATTTAACGTACTCGAAAGAAAATTTTAAATTATAGAATTTAAATAAACGGAAAATTGAAAATGGAAAATCTATATACTGCAAGGATTTTTCTGATTTGTAAACAATGTTAAATAAATTTTGAATGAAAATGTTTGTTTTGTGTATGTAATGTGTTTTTATTCATTGAAAAACTTTTATTATCCTTTTTATTTTCATGAATTTTTCTTGATTTTATTTATTTTTTTCAATTTTTCATATATCCTTGCTATCATACCTATGTACATGTATTGAACAAACTGTATAATTGAGAAATAATTTTTTTTCCTTGTGTATACCTTTAATTTTTTACATTTTAAGCGCCTTTCTCAACAACAAAATAATTATCCTGAATTTGGTATGACGTCATTGTTATTTAAACCAATCAAAATTTAGATTCATTGAGAAAATTATGTGTATATATACGAGTATATGCAGATGCTTAAGCGTGCTTGCTTGGGAACAAGCGGGCAGCCACCTCTACCTATCTACCTATATGCAGATGCTTATTCATAAAGAATATATGTACATTATATTGGCTTGGCCAGTAAACAGCGCACGTTCATTCAATTCAAACACAAAAACAAAACAAAAAAAGTATAGAAAATAAAAAGTTAAGTATAAACAAGAAAAAGTAAAAACAAAAAATTAAGGAGATTAGAAAGGTATTTTTGTTTTTTTTTTTTTTTTAGAAATAATAATTATATCCTTTGTGGGCAATTTTCTATTTTTGTCAAATTGTACAAAAAAAAATTTTCTCAAAATTGAAATCTATTTTTAAGGATAATATTGTTTTTTTGTAATGTATTCAAAAATAGGTTTCGTTCATATCCATTGTTTATTTATACCAATTTGCGTATACCTGAGCATAATTCAGTAAATTCAAAAGTTATTCAAAAAGTTTCTTATTATTATTAGAATTTTCAAAAATAGAAAAAAAAAATTATAACGTACATACATATGTACATATATAATAGTCTATATTTAGATTAGCAAAAAAAGCCAACAATGAAATTTCAAAATTCATTCAAAAGAATTTTTACCTTTATACATATGCATGTAATAGAGAAATTATATATTTAAAAAAATAAAATAAAAACAAGAACTAACATTAGGATAACGAAAAACACATATTTAAAAGTTCATGCATGTGTGTATGAAAATTTTTGGAAGGAGAAAATTTGCAAATAAATAAAATAACAAATAACAAAAGCTGCATTCGGTTATGTCAATTGGTTCTCTTTCGATACGTCATTTGACCTTACTATAAAGATCTTATTTGATGCTTTGCAAATTTTTGATTGTCATTTGCTTACAAAAGCATATCAATCATCAAATTAAATCAACTATTTTGAAGAATAACATGATTGACTCAACAGGTGTCGAAAATTTGATGGAAATTGCATTACCGAACAATTACGACAGTTCATAGAGCCGAAGCGGTTATCAAATGCAATACAAAACGGTTGATACTTGCAGATGATATGGTTGCAGTGCAAATGATATTACCGAACGCAGCTATAAGATAACAATTTCATATATTTTCGTTATACACAAATTGTTGTTTGTTAGGTACATATACAGTGCAAATGTGTATGTAACATGATATTGCATGCGTGTTATTATTGTTGAGCTTTTCACTGTTATATATGTACGTTACGACCGCATATATGTACATATATTAAATACACACATTTATGTACGTAAAACAGATGTCCGTGTATATGTGTAAGTGATGTATATAACAAATTCAACATGTTTTTCTCTTATTCCTTTGTTTATTCAAAAAGGATAAAGGATATTATTGTATTTTGCGAACAGTGAACATACATTCTGTTAGACAATAAACTTCGTAAATTAGAATATAAACAAAAAACAAAAACGTTACATCGTGTTTAATAGAAAATTTCTTGAATATTTGTAAAAAATAAAACAAAAATACAGAAATAAGAAAATTTGACAAAATAAGAAAATTTGATAAAAGAAAATAAGTGAAATAAAAAACGAGATAAAGAAAAATCAAGAATAAATTGTAGAAAAAAAGGAGAACTTGAAAAATTTTCAAATTACTTGTAAAAAAAATTGTACATTACATGCATATGGTCATACATATATACAAAATATACAGATGACAAACATACATACAAAATTGTGTACAATATATATTTATTATTATATACATATAAATTTAACTAAATACATAGAAGTACATACATATGTATGTATATATATACATCAAATAAAAAAAACGTGCATGCTGTTATACGCAAAGATTCATTTATTACATATACATGTCATGTAGCACATATATACTGTGTACGTATACATCCTTTCCACAAAAAAAGGACGATTTTCTTTTTTTTTTTTTTTTGCTAATATCAGTTTAGATAGAACATTTTGAATTTCAGTTGTATTTTCATTTTCGAACAAACAAGTCACATACAATTTTTTAAATAATATAAAACAAAAAAATGTTCATAAATTTATACTTTATTTTTTGGAATTTAAAAAAAAAAAAAACCGTTTTCTTAATTTGAAATTTGATATTGTGCTGTTTGTATATTCAGTACTAAAACTTAAATGCTTGGACTTATTGTGATTAAATTGAAATTTTTTTTTTTTCAAAATATTTTATTAATTTGTATACAAATTAATCTTATATGGTATATAGAAAAAATAAAAGAAAATAAGAAAATATAAAAAAATAAAGAAAATATAAGAAAATTTAAACTTTTAAATTATAAAAAATAAATAATAAAAATAATCCTGTTCTAGTTCTAATCAAAATAATTAGTGTTTTTTGTTATGTTAAAAAATTAAAATAAAAAATTAAATTTAAAAAAAAATTAGTATCCTTTAAAGGACATTCAACATGTTCAACATAATAATCAACTTTATTTGGAAACAAAGGATTCAGAACCGTATGTAAGTATGAATTTTAATTGGTCTTCATCCCCTTTAGGCTTTTCTACCATTGTACATATGTATATCTATTATGTCCTTACGATTAAAAATAATAATAACATCAATTTCTTCTTCTTAATTTTTATTCTTTGAAAATGGCAATATCAGTATGATTAATTTTTCATTTATTTTTTCTTGAAAAATTCTTTAAATAATTTTTATAAGCATTTTGTTCTAATACACATGTATGTATGTACCTATCTATCTATACGAATTTGTGTGAACGGTACATACGAGTATATACATACATAAAAATTGTATATATCGATATGAAATTTTCTTCTATTATACACACATATGTATATGAGAAAAAATAAAATAAAAGTAAAAAACAAAACACAAATTAAAATAAAAAAAATGGGAAGAGTTATGAATGAAAAATTAATTTGGAGGACATTTGTGACGTCACAATTAAAGTTCTTATAAATTTATTTAAAAAAATTTTCGAATTGTAGAAAATATAATTTTATATGTTGATACATACATACATTATTTTGTAATTATTATTTAATGTAAAATCAACAAAAAAAAAAAAAAAAAAAAAAAAATTAATTACATTACCAGAGTATTTAAAAACAAACGTTTAACCATAGTTTGGAATATCTATTATTTATCCATACTTTTGGAATAATCCTATGATTATGTAGATTATTGATGGATATACTCGTATGTATAATTTGAAAAATTTTTATTAATTAAGAATTTTCATATATGAAAGAAACAGGCAAATCAATTACGAAAGTCCAAAGAATTGCTCAGAATAGGATAAAATGGTATATGTATGTATGTTGAAATTATATGATCCTAAAGAGCATGAAATGATATATACTCGTATATTAAAAATTTTAAATTTTTTTTTTTTTTTAATTTGAAATTTCACCAATAAAAAAAATAACGAATTATTAATTTGAAAAAAATTCAAAATTTTTAAAGAAAAATTTTTATTTAAAAGTTTTTATTAATAATGATTTTCCTAAAATTATTTACTCGAAAAATCATCGTAATTATGATGATTAAGCTAAGGCTTGTAAAAGATTGTAGTGTTAAGAAAGAAGAAGAATGATCCCATAATTAAGTACAGAATTGTATAACGTTCAATCAATTAATGTAAGGTAATATAATATAATTTTAATTTGATTTTTCATTAATATCCTTCACATATTTTTTTCTATTTGAAGTGGGGTAGAGAGTAAGGCCTTTTGAGTACTAAGACTAAAATTGTCCGTTGTACTCGATTATTTATATATTACTACTCAAATTTGTTTGCGATGTAACGCGTATATTTTCATATATAATTTAATCTAAATTATATCAAAAAAAAAAAAAAAAAATTCATCTAATGTATGATTAAAAAAAAAAAAAATAAGCATAAAAATTTAAAAAATTTCTATTAACTAAATTAGAGTAAAAAAAAAATTCAATTTACATTCACGTTTTTCTGTTTATTTCTATATTTTCCCAAAATACATATTATAACAAAGAAAAAAAAATTATATGTATTTGTCCTTCTATCAAAAATAAGAAAAACAAAAACAAAAATTTGCCATCATCGTCATTCAATATTATGCACATTTTATTGTATGTATGTACATAATATTTTATTGAAAACAAAAAAAGTAAAAGGAAAAAGGAAAAAAACCTTGATGAACGTACTTTACCTCGCGAGGACATTTACCCTGTTGACGTCATACTTTAACCGCCGTTGTTCCACTGACCTGAAAAACCCCTCATCCTACACTTTAGTGTTTTTTTTTTTTTTGTGTACATTTTTCATGTATTCAGAAAACAACAATAAAAAAAGGTATAAAATATATGAATGCGATTCGAGTATACATACAAAATATATGAATACACACACACACATGTATACATAGAATTCAATTTTATATGTACATATGTATATAAAAAAGTATATATTTGTACATTTAAGTTATATGTTAATGTCCTGAAAAAGTCCTTGAGAATAAAATTTAGGTATTTAGGTATACACATACATGGATAAAATATTGGCAATAATATAAATACATGAAACATATTTTATATTTATACTCGTATATGTACATAAAAATGTATACAAAACTTTTTTAAAGCTTTGTACACATATGTACGTGTCCTATATACATATGTATATTTATATGTATACACTTATAAATGTTTTTAGTATATAATATGCATGCATATTTCATTATACCGTTATACTTATTTAAAAGTTATATACACGTTCACATACAATACATATATACAAATTAAGAAAAAAATATATTTACAAAATGGAATAATATTTATATACATAAGTATATGTATACATACATATGTATTTAGGAGAAAATATCTAAAAATAGATTCAACCTTCCTCTATAAATAAACTCGATATCCTTGTACAACAGTCTTGTTCACTTTAAATTTGTTTCAACATGGAATCAAATTATTTATGCTTTTTTTTTTTGCTTTCCATACAAGTGTTGCCAGATATTTATAACTATAATGAAATATTTTGGTAAATAGTGTTCTTTTTTTTCAAATAAAATTATAAGTACATACATGTGAAGAAAATGAAAAATGAAATAATTTTAATAAAAAAATTAAATTTTCTATAAAATAATTAAAAAAATTAATGTGACTATGTAAGATGAAAGTTAACAATAAAAAATAAATTTAAAACAAACATTTTTTATATAATACTTAGTGAAATAAAGTGATTTTTTTTGTAATTAAAAATTTAAATGGATTTTTTAAATGTTTAAATAATAAATAAAACATTTTAGTTTTACTTTTTTATATTTGTATGTGTGTATCACAATGTAGTTACTCCACATTTTAAATAAATTTTGATTACTAAAATATTTTCATTGTTATTTAAAAGAACAAACAAAAAATCCTTATTTGCAAATTTATAAAATTAACGAAAATTATTCTTGAAATTTAGGTAAAATACTGGCTTCTGACGCACAAAGTACCAGGTTCGATGCCATGGACAGACAAATGACGAAAAATAAAAATAAATTGTTTTTCATCATTTGTCTGCACCATCTGCATCATTATACCTTACTGCCCCCAAATTTCACTCAGCTTTGAGTGTGCTTATAGTTCAAGTGCTTATAGATCGAGTCTGCTTGCTGACAACAAGTAACTTGAAACAAATGATCAATTTAAGCCCTATCATACAAAATTGCGTTTAGTCTTTACTTCAACAAATTCAGTGGTTCGCAATCCACATTAAACTATATATACACGTATGGTATGATAGAATTGTCTTGAGAATATCATCAAGATTTAGGCCCTGGCTCAACCCTGGACTGTCGCGCCCAGTTGTTGTGTATAAAAATTTTTTAAATATTTTTCTGTAAATTTCAAATAAATAAATAATTTTGTAAATTTTGTAACGATATTTTACTATTATAATTTTAAAAAAATAATGGATTTCTTAAAAGGATCAATTTCGAAAAATCAATTGAACAAAAAATTCAGATTAATTTCTTATGAATTTTACAAAAATAATTGTTTTGTAAATATTGATAAAATAAATAATTTACATTGTCCCTGTACAATATTTGGACTATGAATATGGTGATTTTCAAATATAATACCATCTAGTCAAACATATAAATAGGTAATTATTTAATTTCAATAGCATTCCTTCTTAGGTCAAGGACAACACCCACGTACGTCAGCATATTTTTTTGTGTAAAATATACATACGTACATATATTTACAGGAAGTATACATACATATGTATGTATATATATTTTACACTGTGTAACATGTATGTATATTATAATTATGTACTGTACACATGTATGTATGAACGTTACTTTAAATTACTGATACATATACATGATATAATAATTTTTTGAAAAATTATTAAAGGAAAGCTGATTGTTAGAAATGAAAGGAAAAAAAAGTTTAAAAATATTTCTTACAAAAAAAATTAACTACTTTCGTTACAAAAAATACAAAAAAAAAATAATAATAAGTCAAGGGGGTACCCCCTGTCAAGTTAACGGCGGACAAACCCCCATTTTACAAATTGTACAACTGTCCATTTAATTATACTACTCAAATTTCTCAAATTGTAACTGTGATTTTCGAAACAATACAAAAATACTGTATTGATGCAGTGCCACTACTTTTCTGATATAGTTTATCAATTATGATACAATTTATTGATACATTTTGCATCCAGTGCGTATACTTTTTCCTTTGACGTTCATATACGACATTTCATTGCAAAACATAGCAACATATACTTATGTATGTATATACATATGTACTTTATTTATTTGTGAATTTTCTAAATGTACATATGCAAATATAAAATAAAATATAGCACGATGATCATTAAAAACTTTTTTACATATCCACGTTGAAATAAAGGATACCTGAGTATCCTTTGTTACGATTGCAATAATCATTAGATATTCATAAATAAGCACAAAATTCTTCACATAAAGATGTATAGGTATAAGAAATATATAAAGTAAAAATTCTGTATGATAAAGCACGTCACATACGAGTACACCAAATACATAACGTATATGTACGTGTTTGATTGTATACAAAAGTTACAATTGAAAACTTGTATTGTGTTTCATATTTGTTTCTTTTTTTTCATGTTACATAACAAAGATCTCATTGTCCTGATTTTAAAACATATTTTAAATGAAATTATGCACAATTCAATTATATTTTATCTTTCATCTATAAAACAATATATATATGTATGTATATAATGTATACCTACATATATACCAATATTCCAAAAAAAAAAAAAAAATAGTATTCCTAAAAAAGAAAATTCAAGTTTTGACTAACTTGTTAGTTTTTTGTATTTATGAAACTCCTTGTAGGAATCCTGAATTGTAACATAAATAATACAGAAAATATGTAACATTCATATACTTGAACACTTGTAATACTCTAAAAAAAAATAATGCAGAATTTTTTTTTCTTTGTTACATTTCTTTTCTATATTTTCTTTTTATCATACAAAATTTGTCACACACACGCATATTGTACTTTCAATCATTCTAAAAGTAGAAATCAGTTTTGATTTTATTATTTAAGCCAAAACTAATCAAATTCTTTATACATATGTATGTATGTATGTACGTATATTGGCTCTTATTTCGTATCCTTAAACGTTAAAATATATTCAAAAACAGAAAGAGAAAATTTAAAAATAAAAAAGAGAAATTTATTGCTGTATCTACCATTCATGTATTATGAAAATTTTAATGGCTGTTTTCCTTTATTCATTCTGACCGTTCGGAATATTCCATATGCATTTCTTTATTCTAAAAAAATATACCGAATGTTCTTTTCCGTGTTTCTTTATTCATTCGGAATATCCAGAACATGTTCCTTTTTAATCCTACATTGATGATGAAATAAATGTTATTAACCCTACTTTTAATTTGTGATCTGTCATATTCATGATAGTGAAAAACTGAATAGGGTTATGTCATAATAAAATAATTTAATAAAATAAATAAATTACACTATTTCATTTTATTATTTAATTTTTTATTATTTTCAAATACAAAAATTTCCAACCTATGTAGCTCTCCAATAACAAAAAAAAAAATTAAATAATTTTTTCCAGTCATTTTAATAAAACCATTTATTATATTTTGTTTCTTTATTCATTCTATTCCAAATATTCCAAACGGTATTCTGTTCGTTCTATTCCTTCTATAGAATAAATAAAGAAAAACAGCCAATAATGAAAATATAATGAATGTTTATTTCAAGGATATATTTTTTATATTGCAGATATTCATTAATAAGAATATAAGATAAAACCAAAAAAAAAAAAAAAAATAAAAACAAAAACTTATTCAAAAAAAATTTTTTATTGTTCCTTTGTTTTCCTTTTCTTTGTTCAATGAAAATTTTAATTCATAAATATTTGAATTCAAGGACTAAAGTAAAATAAGAGATGAGAAAAATATTTTTATCCTTTTAAGAGAAAAATTTTATTTCTATGTATTGTAATCAATGTATATAAAATGAAATTTGTATGTATGTATTCGTATATAAGCATACATATATTTGTAGGTCATTCCTCATTCCGCTTTTTTCATGAATGACTCATTCAGTAATAAATGCCGCAATTAACATACACACATTTATTATAATAATCTTACTTTTACATTTACATACAACGATTAAGAATATCTCATTCATAGAATTTTTATCTCAACATACATACATATGGTATATATTATTGTTGTTGAAAATATCCAATACAGTAGATTCTCAAACTGAAAGAGAAATTTTTATAAATAAAGTGTCCTTCCACAAAAATTTTCATATCAACATCAATTTCATGAAAAATTTCTATACTCTGTCTACTAATATTTTGCACTTAAGGTCTTATACATACGTACATACATACGTTTTTTTTTGTTCTCTCATAATTTTTAATTAGACTGTTTCACGAGCAGTATTACTACATTCTACAAAACTTTTATTATATATCAGATGAATGTTTTGAATATCAATACATAGTGATGTAAAATGGTACCACTTTAAGTAATCTCCATAAGACCTTAAGTGCATAATATAAGTGGACAGAGTATACATACATATGTAGTTTTATCGAATTAAAATCTTACACCTTATGGGATACATAAATAAACTATTTGTGAAATGTAACAAATCATTAACGTGTAATAAATTAATACAACACATATCCTGGAGGATTGTGTTGCTCTCGAAAGATGGAGAAGGATTAATACTGAGGAAAGTAGATCTGGGCGATCTTTCATATATTGACTACGTAAAGTATGTCGTCTAGCCAAAAGGATATGCGCCTTTATATAGAAACGCCTGGGAGAGGGTTATAATAAGTGTATTTTTTAAAGCTGCAGTAATGAGGTAACCAAACCCCATCTCACCCACAATGTACACAAAAAAAATTCATTGATTAATTACATGCTATTAATTAATTTTTTAAAGATTTTTATATAAATGAAAGTTTTCAGGAATGTCCTTTTAGTTTTCAGTTTAAAAAATTCAGTTTTTTTTAACATTCGATATAGACAGAAATTTTAAATTATTCATAACAACTCAATAACAGATTTGAAAATTTCTGTTATAAGAAAAGGACATGCGTGAAAATTTTTCATTTTTTTTGTTTGTTTTTTATTATATATACCCAACATCTGATGTCGTTGTTTCAGCTTTACTGAGAACGAATGCGCAATCTATGTATGTATTTAGCAAATTAGCTTTTATAAAATTTCATTTTCTCTTTTTTTCCAATTCAGTATGTGCTTTTTTAAGTTTTATAAAGAAAACATGGTTATACGACAGAATTTGAAAATTCAAAAAAAAAAAAAATTGAAATCCGGTTCCTGTCTCATAATTAAAAATGGCGAAAGTAGATGAAAAATTAAAATGGAGGATTGGATTTATGTTATCGATCCTTTGAAGTAAAAATGATTAAGATGTAATTACACGATTCAAATTATTTTTGGTTTTTTGATATTCTGTCATATCAAAGATTCAAAATATCATAAAAAATTCAAAAATTTACAAAAAAAAAAATTTTTTTGTAACGTACCATTTAAATTTTTTAATTGTTTAACAATTTATTTAATTTATGTGCCCTTAATATTTTAATGCACATTCATTGAAAAACAACATATGAAGAAATATTTGATAAGATAAAATAAAATACATGCAAATTTTGAATATATGTACATACATAAGCCGTGATATAGAAAAATAAACGTTAAAATAAGGTAGGTCATGTCGTATAAAACAGAAAATTCTCGTGTACATATACACATGTGAACGCGAAACTGATAATATGATGTACAGCATAATGAAACCTTATGAATTTAATAGATATGTATGTGCTCGTTTTTTTTTTTGATTTAATAAAGGGAAAGAAGGATGAAAATAAAATGTACGTGGAGAATATAAGTTAATTTAAGTGTGTACATGTTTGTTATTTATAATTATATATACATACTTTTCATGTATGTGTGTACATATGTACAAACATATATATATAGGTTTGTTCATATTATTTATGCATATATAGGTCCGTTCAAGAAGTAATCATGACGATGCAGTGTTCATGTAACTTGAGATATCTTGTATTGCAATGCTCTGACATAAATGTCGCATTTTACAACATTTTGACTTTTGTGTTGCTTCCTATGAAGATTATTCATGTCATTTCAATGAATAATTTTGGTACGACGCTGTCACTGCAACATCGAAATTTATGTTTAGTTGATGTAATGTTAGTGTTGCTAATTAAATGCAAAAATTAACGTGTTGTTTAAATCATGATTACTTTTTGAACGTTTGACAATGCAGTATTAGTACAGTGTTTATGCAGTGTTAACTTTTTGAACGGACCTTATTATTACATGTGTACTTATCTCATACAAGGCAACTGAATGTATTGAGGTGATTTGATTAAAAAAAAAAAACAACTAAATTGGAATAATAAGTAATGTAAAAAAATTGTTTGGTATTTTCGACTACACACACATGACTTTAATGATTTCTGTATGGCTTTATTTTGTTTTTTTAAGCTTCATTCTAATTTAAAATTGAAAAATATTTAAGAAGCGCCAGGTTTCAATTTATACACACATTTTGTAAGCGTATGCATATGTATGCGCCAATATATGTGTACCTGTCTGTACACATTTAAATGATATTATATATAACATACGTTCCAGATGTGACGAAATACGAGCATAAT
This sequence comes from Anthrax anthrax, assembly GCA_963971155.1. Lineage (NCBI taxonomy): Eukaryota > Metazoa > Arthropoda > Insecta > Diptera > Bombyliidae > Anthrax > Anthrax anthrax. The sequence goes on along the minus strand of OZ020117.1, from coordinate 74,552,050 downwards.
AATTCAATTACGATTCGTTCGATATTCACATATTGCATAATAAACAAATGAAAATGATTTATATCTAATGCAAATGCAACTATTTCACTATAGTTGTTAAATCATCCAAATTTGCTCATGCTCACGCAATAATTATGAAAGCTAATTAATTGCATTTAAATAATGATGCATTTATGTAATTTGTCTTAAGGTATTACATGCAACCTTTATCCCTACTGATAAATCTTACAATAGGTATGAATTAAAATTTTGAATAAATCTTTTAAACTAAATTGTTTGAAAATGTAATAATGAATTTTATTGAAGAAAGATACTATTGAAAGTATTGATAGTTTTTAAAAAGGGCAATCCATATAGAAAATATTGATAGTACAAGCAAGTAATCCATATTTTGCATGAATCCATAAATTTTCCGTTCTAATTTTTATTGATTTATCTGAAAGTCCTGTTTTATGTATTTCCACACATGTCCGAATTTTTTTCAAATAGCCTTGAAAAAAATAATAATAAAATTTAATGATTGCTAAATGAAAATGATAGTAGGTAGAACAAAACAAAAATAATTTCTATAAAATAATGTTCTATACCATTGTTTATTTATTTTTTTTGTTTTCATAACGTATTTCATTAATTTATTAAACATATTTATTTTTAATTATAATATTTTATTTTTTAAATGTGTTTTTAATCTTTGTAAAATTATGTATGTACAGGGTATTCCAAAGTCAATGTCACAAAGTGAGTCTATCGTGTAGTTCATATGTTTCTAGCAAAATATCGTTTTAAACCCCCTAAAATCCACATCTTTCTGGGATACAAGATTTTAAAAATTTTCAGATACATGCAGTACATGAAGTCATAAAACCAGAAATATCTTTTGAACCACCTCATGTATTCTAAAACACCACATTTTGTATGGGTTTCATTTAAGCAGAAAATTAATACATTTTCACTATGAAAAAATTTGTATGGAAATTCGACTTTTTTAAAATAAAAAATGACAAATCATCGAATATCTCAAGATGACGTCCTCCGATTTTCTTCAAATTTTCAAAAATTGAAGGCATTCATGGGAGACATACTTTTTTTTAGAAATTTTTACAATATTTTTCATACAAAAGTTATACGGAATGACCTAAAACCCGTGCATTTTTTTGCATAAAAAATCAACATTTTCTTTTTTGAATTTTTAACACATAATGTACAATAAACATAACTTGAATACACGGAGTGGTTCAAATGATATGTCTGATTATATGACCTCATACGTGTCCGGAAATTTTAAACCCCAATATTTCAGAAAGAATGAATTTAGATAGGGGGGCCTAGAACGGTTTTTTGCTAGAAACACTCTGAAATCCACGATACACCCACTTTATGACATTTATTTTGGGACACCCTGTATATTTTTGCAAACATTTATGAGTAAAGAAAAATTCGAAAAAAAAGAAAATTATTGGAAAATTTTTAAAATATGATTCAATATAATAAAAAAAAAATCAAAGGAATTTATTTTACAAATACAAATTTATTGACAATAGACATTCGAAAAGACTTAAATTTATTTTTACACACGTACTTAATATATTATATACTGATAATTGTACATATTGATGTCTATTGTCTACACACACATACTGTATATAATTGATATAGGTACCTACTGTATATAATTGACATACTGTATATAAAGTTACCTATATGATATTTTCTAATGGGGTGTTATTACAATTCTTATAAAAAGGTGAAACCATACGTTTTATCATTCTAGTCAATTATCGACCATTGACGGTTAATAATTATACAAAAAAATTCATTTATTTTGAATACGGACGTGCTAAAAATCACATTCTTAAATTTACCATTCAGTTTCGTTTTTATATTTTACTCGATTTATTTATTTAATTTTTTTTTAAATCTAAATTATATGTTTACGTGAAACTTTCATATGTTACATAGTGAATGTTCGAAACTAATAAAATTAATATTAAGGATAAAATTGAATTTGGAAAAAAAAAAAGTTAATTTAAAAAATTTTCCTATGAAAAAATTGAAAATTTATGAAGCTTAGATAGAAAATTACAAATTTGAAAAATTTAAAATTAAATTTTTTTTAAAATAACGTTTATTTCAAAATTAAAATTTTCATAATGTGTTAAATTGAAAATTTGAAGAAAAAAAATTTAGTTTTTTTCTCTAATTGATGATAAATAATAATTTAATATTAATTTGTAATTATTAAAAAATAAATAAATTAAAAAACATGTACAACAGATGCATGTATAGACAAATATGAGATGTATAGTTTTCAAGTATTGAGGTATGTATTTAATATATATTTAGTATTTATTAATTCGATTTAATTTCAATACACAGGACATAAATAACAATTAAATTACATGAAAGTACAGATCTAAAATCAAAATCTTAATGAGAATAAAATAAAAAAATATTCAAAACTAAATAATGTACATAATCTTACTTATTTGAAGTATAAAAAGGATTCTGCGATATTTAAGCCTTTTAGTCCTTATTATATTTAATCATGTAAAAAGGCTAATTGACTGGCGTTTATATTTCTGAGACACATATGGTACAGGTGATACTGTGCTACCTCATACATGCCTCACTTCCTTCACCCGGTGTTTAATGAGACAATTTTTATATGTGTCTAAAAGATGTAAAAACGCTCAAAATGGCATAAACTTTTTGATACACAAAATTGCATTGTTACAGCGAAATTTCGGGAAACCACAAATGCAAAAATAAAATTAATGCTACAGTCAAAACTTCATACGACGTGATCTGTTTTACATTTTAAAACGGTTAACTTTTTTCATCATATTTAGAACTTTTAAATTTTTTCTCTTGTTTTACCTTCCAAATCAGGTTCCGATTTTCTAAGTCTTCATCAATTTTGTTTAGCCTTCTAACATTTTGCAAACATAAAATATTCCATTGCATAAAAAGAAAAGGATTAGGAAAAAAGCTTTAACTATACCGGTATTCACCATATTTGTAATGAAATGTCAAAACAAAAAAGCTTCATAGAGCAAAAAAAGGACAACAGTAAAACATACACATAGAAAAAATGTACAAAAATGTTCTACGTACGAAACGAAAGGATAACATGTGTGCTTATAGATATATAGAGAGTGTGTGCGGAATTATTAGAAAAAATCGGCTAAATTCTAAGATTCTTAATTATTTTCAATAAAATTTCATTTAGCAACACTTTGCTGTGCGAGATGGCTAAATTGTTGGCAGTTCTAGTTTTCACTTTTTCAATACATTTTTACATTTCTGATTTCCATATGATTTTAAAAATTCAAAAATTCAAATTTTTAATTTCTTTAATAATAATTGTTAAAATTTTGAGAAATTGCTTTCAAAAAATTGCAAAAAAATTGTAAAAATCAAATTAAACCATAACCTTACATTACACTTCATATTTCATCATTTCATACAAAAACAATCAATTTGCCAATTCGTTGAATATGCTAAAACCTACTTAACCGATTTTTTCTGACAATTTAGAATTTAGCCGAATTAAGCCAAATTTAGCCACATTCCGCACACGCTCATAATATCAACTTGCGATGCTTACAAAAGAAATAATGATTATGTAGATGTAACATTACATGCATATACATATATACATATGTACATGTAAGAATTTATCATATGTAATATGACAAATTGACAAATTTAAAAAAAAAGCATACTAGGTATATTACAATATCCTTTAGAATCACCTTAAATACGATTTAAATACATGTTAAATACTATCTCAAATATTCAAACCATTATACTTATATGGTACTTAACTTATTATTTATGTGTGTAAGAGAAATTTCGTTAAAGGAATAAATTTGATTGGTGGAAAATTAAAAAAAAAATTTTTAAACAAAGAAAATTTAAATGTAAAACACATAGTGTAAATACTATGGCGCGTAGTTACGTATTTCTGTATAATTTTTGATAACAATTTATCTTTATTTATTTTGTAATTAAATTTTCAACAAAAAAAAATTAATTTAAAATTATTATTAATTTTTATCATATGATTTATAATCTGTACATAATTTTTTGACTAGAACAATATTATTATTTTTTTGTTTATTTCAAATTTTAATATATTATTGTGAAAAAGAATGAACTAAAATGCTATTAATTAAAAATGAAATTAAAATAATTTTTAAAAAAATAACTTAAAATACATACTATATTAGCTAAATATTTTAAATAAATGAAATATTGTAAAATTGTGAATATGTATGTACATTTTTAAAATATTGATTGAACGATATAACGATCAGTTATTAAATTCATTTAAAAAATTATGGAATAAAAACAAAAAAAATTAAAAAGAAAAAGTTTTTTTTTTTGGTCTACCAACTAATATTAGTCATATCAGACCAAGATATTATATTATATTAATATTTATAAATACTTTAATGTATATGTATATCCCTCTATTATATAAAAAAGTTTTTAGCGATCACCGTGCTATATTTTATTTTGAATTTGCATATTCACACATACATACATACATATGTGTGTATTAAGAAAATTTTGTATATATATGTACATACATGAATGTTAAACATATTTTTACTTATATTTGTATGTTGCTAAGTATATTTTGCATTAAAAGATCGTTAAGATGTGATTGTTAGATTGTTTTTTAATAATATCTGCATTTATTTTAATAAATGAGTCGTTTTTTTCTTTTTATGAAATTTTCACAAAAATAATTTTAAAAATTAAAGAATAAAATATTGATTTTATCGATTCGACATTATTTTTTAAATGAAGTACAATAAATTTCATACATATATGTACATTATGTTCAAATTTATTATTTTTTTAATTTATTGACTATACATATAATTAATTCAGTTTTTATATACAAAAAATTAAATAGAAAATTGATACCTATAATTTATAACAGGTTCACACATACATATGTAATATGTACATATGTAGATTTTACCCTTTTGTCGTATAAAATGACCATTTATTCCTTATTTTTAATTTTAAATTTAATTTGATTTAAAAATGTTAACGAACCCTGTCCTTTTCCTATATAAAGTATAGTGGGATTTTAGACGAAGAGACACTGTATTATGAGACACTTTCCAATACTTCCAGTGTAACGGATGAAAGTAGTGAGGCATGTATCAGGTAGCCCATTGGTACTGTGCAACCTCATACACCTCTCACTTGCTTTACCCGGCGTCTCATAGCACAATTTTTCATATGTGGCTCATCATAAGTGTCTCTTCGTCTAAAATCCCCTATAGTATTTAATATTCAAAATGTAAACATATACCATGTTACCAGTTAAATGATTATTCAATATAATATTCAAGTGGGTTGTATTTTTTTTATTTTCTTATTAAGGAAATACAAAAAACTGGACTTCAGGAAGAGAAAATAAAAAAAAAAATTAAAAAAAAAGAAATTAACTGAAAAGAAAGAAAAAAAACGAATGTTATATAAATAAATTCTTTTCTGATATATAGTGAGGTCGACATTAAATACTCTAAGCTGTGAAATAAATACATTATACGTATGTTACACGTACGTTACATATATATATATATAAAATGTAAAATAATAATAAATAAATAATAATAACAACAACAATAAATACATAAAAAATGGTACTTTACGCATGACACGTAATCGATCACATAAGCCTTAAAAAAGAAGCCCTACTTGAAAATCTAAAGCTCATTAACGTATGTTCAATAACATTTTTCAGGTGGAATAAATAAATATACCAATATTAAGAACACTACATATTACATTAACATATAACGTATTCAATGACCAAAAGTACTTTTATACTTAAAAAAAAATTAAATTTAAAAAAAAAAAACCTTAAGTGAAGACCAACCAATATTGCTACACTAAACAGAAAAATTAAAGACTTGGTTATTCAGTTACAAGTCGTCATCGTTGTCACAGTTCGAAAGTGCCTTAGTCTTAATTCAAAAAAAAAAGTTAAATAATTTGAAAAAAAGAAAAAAATTTTTTTTAATTTCATTGAAAATTTTCAATAAATCATGGTAAAATGGAAAATTAAAAATTATTTTACTGCTTTAAAAATTTTTTTTTTCATAGGAAGGACACTTTCTTATCCTTTTGTTTTTTTTTTTTTTTTTTGTATTTTGTGTTGAACGATATATTAATATTTACCTTTACCTTTAGTCTATTTTACATTTTGAATTATTAATTTGAAATCATTTTGAAAAATGTGTGCCATCATATATCCTGTATTCATACATACAATGCATTACTATGTAAGTATTTTTTTTAAGTGAAAAACTTTTCAATTAAACATGTGTTCATTTAATTATTTATAATAAATTGACTTTAAATTAAATATTCGATAATACATTCAACTAACCTTATAGACATCAATTATGAGAGTCTATTCGACAAACAAGAGAATCGACTTTTAAAAAGGCTATCAAAACAAGTCACGGTATTATATACAATCAATCGACTTTCATGCATAGTACTAAAAAATTATAGTACTAAAATTAGGTAACTTGATTGTTCACTTTTTATATTTACATGAACATTTTTTATTTGGATTGTCAACATTTTTATTTTTTCAAAATTTTTGTTGTCATTTTTTTGTTAAAGTCTATCACAAAAATATCATCGAATTTTAAGGTCTATAGAATAGAAAAAGAGAACTTTCATAATACCGAAAGTCAATTGGCAATCGACTCTCATAATTAACGACTGAATAACATTCTTAATAATGAGAAATTTGTTTTTTTAAATATTTCTACAATAATAACATGTGTATTTGTGTGTTAATAAATAATATAATTTTTTGTTTTCAAACGTTCAATGTTCGTTATTTTCAAAAACTGGGAAAATTATTGAAGACTATAAAATGGTATTATAATCATCTATGAATCTTCTTCAGTGGTACTTATTGCAGCTGCTGGCCACTGCACAAGATTAGAATATGACTCTTGTGCGTGTGACAGCGGCTATTGTGAGATACCCTGTACAACAGCAACAACAACAAAAGTATTAAAAGAACATATTGGTGGTTGTATCCATTTTACTTTAAAAGAAAAAATAAGAAAAATTTGAAAAATCAGAAAATCGGAAAATACAAATTTTTTTAGTATATTAAAAGTGAGTTTACACTGTTTGATTTGTCAAATATGATTTACGATTTGATAAAAGAATGATTGTTATATATGACTTGCCACGACAAGCGTCATTTCCATTTGTTCATATGTATTCACACTACTTGATTTGTCAAACAAAACATTGAGTTTTATTTCACGTTAGATCAAAGACAAATCAAACTGAAATAGAACAAGTTCTAATTTAAAATTGTCAAATTCGACACGGCTTGATATGTCAGATATGACATGTCCACATGACTTCACACTACCTGACAGCATTTTCGACAAAAATCAAATCAAATCATAATCAAATAGTCTAAACGCACTTTAAGTAAAATGTGAGTTTCGAAATGCATTAATACCCTATTAATACAATGCAACAAATTATAAGCGTCTAAGATAGAAACTGATGCATTATCAAAAGTTTCGAAAGGCATCAAATAAGTCAATTTTACGCATCGGTTAAGCAAAAAATACATCCAAAATTTTGTATACACAAAAATGTCAAACATGTTTTTACCTACATACATACGAGAATATGTTTCTATGTTTTCAAGTAAAATATACCTATAGTTTGAAAACGTCAAAGAAAAAAGTATCCGGAAGCATTCGGTGCAATGTGTGAATAAATTGTATCATAATTTGTATCAGAAAAGTAGTGATATCGCATCAATACAGTTATTTGGCGTTTCGAAACTCACGGAAAATTTAACACTTGGTAATTACATTTCACTTTAAAATTTAAATACGTTCATAGGTGTAACGGACATACAAAATATACTTAATAAAATTTTCTCAAATTTAATTAAAAATTTTTCACATAATTTTTTTTTACAATTAGTTGAATAATTAGTTTTAAGAAAAATCAAATATTAATTTAAACAAATTTGAGCAGTGTGAATTTTTACATACATTACATACATATATATGCGCGTTTCAAAATTAATTTTGTCTATTATATGGTTATATATAATGTATGCATGTCCATCAAGAATTCAATTTATCAAATTATTCACAAAAAAGAACTTGAATATTCCCATCCAACGATGAAAGTGTAAAGCTATAAAATGTATTTTCAAAAAGCTACACAAAAATGATTTGAATCTTTGCTAAATTCTTCACAAAGTTTATTTTTGGTGAAAATTGTGAGTTGAAAATAGAGTAAGTGTGATAAGTGATATCAATTAGTGAAATCGAAGTGATTTTTTTATTTTTTTTATTATTATTATTTTTTTTTAATTAAACAAATTTAATAATTTTGAGTCTTTTTTCTGAATATCCTTAGTTTGTACATATATGTAACTGTAACCGTGAGTTTTGAATCATCAAAAACGCTGTATTGATACAGTATCACTACTTTTCTGGGATTTACAGGGTACTTTCATAAATGCTTGTCGATGCTGATGGCAAAAAAATCAAGCTTACAAATTTCTTTCCAGTGCAATGGTGTAAATGTATCAGGTTCATTAATTCAAGCAGTCTGCAAAGTTTACAGAAATTACTCAATCGCTTTTAAACAACTGCAATGCGTTTATGCACAATTGAGAACTCAGATTACAATTGCAGCGCACTCGGGTCGTTAACACGCGTCGACGAATTAGGGATAAACTTTTTCTAAAAAGTATCGAGTACTAGTACTCGGTATAAGTATTTGCTCAAGGTATCGATACTACTCGCCACTCGGTATCGACCACGACCAAGTATGTTGAATTTTAATAAATGTAAAAATTACATTACAAAAAAGAAAAGTTCAAAAAATAAATATAGAACGGTTTTATGCAGTTTTATGAAAAACTTTCAGTAATTTAAGAGTTTTAAAACAATAATATATGTATGTACATACAGAAGTCTACATTTTACACAAAAGTCATTTACATGAAGAAGAATAAAAACAGAATACAAAATAATCGTATATGCAACAAAAAAAATCCCTGATTATTTTTAAACATTATGAAAAATTGTATTATCCCTGTATTGTATTTAAATAAACAGTATTTTTCCAGAGTTATAACTTCATACAGTAAATATAAAAATTATGCAAAGCTAACGACAAAAAAGAAATACAATAAAGCATTAAACTAAGAAAATCATATAAATACAGTCATAATTTTTTTTTTTTTTTTTTGGAGAAACAATGAAAGAAAATTTTTAACATTTTACTTTTCTTTTTATCATTTTCTTATTTTTATATTTTCACAAGTAGTCTGCTAAAAAACAAGTAGAAATGACTACGATATAATTTTCATTAAATCTTTAGAAAAAAATGTTGGGCATATTTACATAAGTGAAAAAAATATACAATTGAATAAATAATAAATAATGTTCATAAAGGACATAAGAATCAACATCGCATTTATGTTTGTTTTATTATCATTTTAGATTGTTATTATAACCATTATCATTATTTTTTCAATATTCAAAAACGGTCTTCCGGGAAAACAAAATACTTAATTTTAAGTGACATATACAGTCATTACGTGTATGTAGCGTATTTGTAAATATACTCACCTATATTTTGTATGTATAGATAGACTATTGCAGTTAATTTGGTACTCGCCTTCCATCTAAAAATACTTGTGTAGTATTGTACACCCACACACCCCCCTCCAACCGTGTGTCCCATCTAGCCATTTACCGTTGATCTTAATTAGTTAGTTAACTGTAATAACTTAAAGATATTCTTTTTAGTGATAATAAAATATCTTTAAGGCTTTAAGTTATCTTATATAAATTATCTTATATAAATTAACGTTTAGTGCGTATTTACAATACTATTTTGTATTTTGTATGAGCCCACATAAATTTTAGTATCTTTATAACAGCGAGTTATATATACACTTCGTTCAATTATATTTATATACGTAGTTGTACGAATTACGATTGTAAGAGCAATGAATATTCCTTACACTTATATTTTACATATACAAATACATTCATATGTATATTTGATACACGTTTTTCATATAATTCAAGGTGACATCAAAAACAATATATGTACATACCTATTTAATTTGTGATTTTCATACGCATTTGCTTCCTATATAGGCCTACTAGGCCTGTATACCCTAAATATGTAGGATATTAATGTACGATTTTAAACTAGAAACTGTACGTGAAAAATGAATTTTGTGCGACAAAAACCATATAATACAACCTGTATATGACGAAGAAAAATGAATTGATACCTGTAATTATATTGCCTCACACATGTACAAACGTATGTATATGTATGCATGCATACATTCAGTGAATCTCGTTCACAAGACAAAAATGAAAACTTCTCATCACACTTCCAATGTTATTATCTTCATTTTCATTGCCATTTACCATCGTTATCACTTATCATTACATCTTCTTATTTTTATAATCATCTCTTATATGTATGTATGAGTTTTTTTTTACTAATTTATCTTACAAGTAACACATGTCTATACAAATCATACATATATGAATAAAACTATTCAAGAATTTACGTACATGTACATATATAACAATTCTTGTGTGCATTTTTCAGGATATTCAAAACACGGAAGTTAAACAATTCTACAAGGACAAAAATAAAACGAAAAGATATAATGAGAAATATGATAGTGAATATACATCACACATTCATACATATAGAATAAGAGAGGTCAAAGGACAAATAAAAATGAAAATCATGTACGAAAAATTATATATATACATGTGTATGTACCTATGTACAATATAATATGATACAAAGGAAGCAAATAGATATACAGCGTAAAATTATTACATACACATTTGTATACATGTGTTATAAATGTGTCACAGAGCTTTTTCCGCATGAAATTTTCTATCAAAAAGGAAAATAACAGAAAATACGTATTGACATAATGATTGTATAAAAAATCGTGATTAAAAAATTTTTTTTAATTGCCTATCAATTGTATAACTGACATCACCCTTGGTACTAACAAAATAAATTATACTTGGTTTTTTTAATAAAGCCACGGGTTAAATCATACAACATACAAAAATTACGTTATTGGTGTTTATGATTTATGTAGCTTTCTTGTGGTTGTTCTTGTTTTCATTTATAAAACCCTGTAAACCATCAATCTAGTAAAACTGGCGTAAAGAGAGAAAAAAACGAATTTATTCAAACTGGACGCAAAATAATACAAAGAAGCACCTCTAACAACAACACGTAACTCTATTAAATAAACGAAGTATATGTAGTAATATTACAGATTGTTCGTATTTTACACTTTTCAGATACACATATGAAAAATTTCTTATTCAAAACTGTCCACAATTTAAAAAAAAAACAACAAAATTGTTCTAAAAATTTTCTCTCTATTATATAAAAAGGTTTTTAATGCTATATTTTATTTTATATTTGAATATACATAATGTATTTAGGAAATTCAAGAATTAATTTTGTATATACATATGTATGTACATGAATTTCAAACATGTATTTACGTACATTCATATACATATGTTGCTATGTTTTGCAGTGAAATATCGTTTATATAGTAAACATCAAAGGAAAAAGTAATGCATTAGATGCAATGTACATATCAATAAATTGTGATATAAAGAAAAGTAGTGACATTGCATCAATACAGTATTTTTGACTTTTCAGAACTCACGGTTATAATGTGAGCAACGAGTAGTAAAATTAAATGATAGTTGTATAATTTGTAAAATGATGGTTGGTCCGCTGTTAGGTGGAAAATAAAAATAAAAATTTCAGTAACTAACCTAACACAGTCTCAATCTAATTATCATATTAGAATTCTAAGAATCTTTATCAAATCAATGACCTCCTTTAACTATCCTGTATGTAGAAAAAAGCTCAATCTATTTTATTTAATAAATATTGTAATATATATTTTGTATATTACGCAAAATATTATTATTTAAATATTATTCTTAGTCTAAAAAAAAAAAAAAACAAATGCGCCAGTCTGTCTAACAATAGATTTTCAAAATATTTCTTCACTATCTTTCTTGTAAGTTGTCTTTTGCTGTTTATTTTATGAAATTCTCCTAAAAACAAAAACAAAAAAACTTTAAGGATATTTTTTGATAAAAAAAGCTTTATTTTTAATTTTTGCTAAAAAAAACATGAGAGACAACTACTGAAAATTTTTTTTCTGCGCCGAATCACCACAAAGCAAGTCGCATAAGGACATTATACCTTTGTATACATACATATATTTTTATTATATACAAAGTGTATAAATGAATTTTGTTATTATTATTACTGTGTTTGTTTTTTTTTTCTTTTTCTTAGTTTTTGAATTCTGTGTTTTGTTTAGGTTGAAGTTAATCATTAAGTTTTTTTTTTCATAAATTTTGATTACTCCTAATAGTTCTGAAGGGATTGGCAAGATGCGAGCACATGTTTATAGCTCCGTCTAATATGTCAAACAAGAATTAAATAATAATTTTAAGAAATTAAATCGTTTACTTGAGTTTGATTTTATTGAATGTGCATGTATTAAATTGTGATTACTAATTATAATCTGTATAAGGATAATCAAATTCATATAAAATATTCGGTGTTCAAATTACATGAAATTTAATAACATTATCTTACACAAATTAAATTTTTTTTTTTTTTTAATTAATTAATTAATTTTTAATTAATAAATAAAGAATTTTGTTGAAATTAACCATCTATAAGGTATAAATTCTTATTAACTTAATATTCGAATGATATCATCTAATGTGAATTATTTACGTATAGAGAAAGTGTCCTTTCCCTGTTAAAAAATAAAATAAAATAAAATTTCTAAAAATTCATTTTTTTTATTTTCTGTTTATTTTATAATAACCCGTAAAAATTTTGCAAGACGAAAAAAATAAATATTATGTTAAATGTTCCAATTTGTTTTTGAATGTTGTTGTAATTAAAGTTCAATGTGTTAAGTAGGATTTCTTGTGTACAATAAAATATTGCAATTAAAATGTATTTATACTGTATACAAACATCAAAGATATTTTATTATTATCATTACTATTTTATTAAATGACAAAAATAAATAAAAAATGCAAAAAAAGAAAAATTTTTTTTAAATATAAAAAATACAAAAAAAAAAATAAACAGAATAAGTTTAAAAAAATAAAATAAAAACAGGGAAAAATATAATGAAAAAAAAATTCTAAAAAAAATTAAAAAAATTATAAAAATAAAATTAAAAAATAAAATAAAATAAATAAATACATATAATGTATGTGTATGTATACGTATAAACAAAATAAATAAAATGAAAAAATTAGAAAAAAATTAAAAGTAAAGCAAATAATAAAAATGAAAATAAGATTTAAAAAGAATAAAATATAAAATACAAAAAAACAAAAATTAATGCAAAAAAAACAACGTATATACGTATTTTAATAAAAATATATAAATAAAAACAAAATAAAAACAATAAAAAAAAAAAAAAACAAAATAAAAAATAAAACAAAAATAAATTAAAAAATATTATATTGTTTCTTCATTTTCAAAATATCTAACTTTTTACTGTATTTATAAAAACAAAAAAAAAAATAACCTTGAAGAGAAACAAAAAGCATTAATATTACAAAAAAAATAAATAAATAATCTAGTGTTCCAGTTATTGTTGTTGTTGCTATTTGTTATACATATTTAATGAATGTTGAACTCCGCATGATTTTTACTTAGCAATATAAAATTTTCATCTAGATTGGTGCATATATGAATATGTACCGTATGTTTGTATGTGTATATGCGTACACGTATGTATGTGTGTTTTTTATATGTATACAGAACAATTCGCTATTTGTAACAATTTAAAATGTACTGAATTTTACTGAATTTATCGTTAATTTGTGTGCATACTGTAAATAATATTTTAGCATATATTAAATGCGTTTAAATGATTTTCAGAAAAAAAAGTAAATAAATAAAATAAAATGCCAACTACATAAAAATGCAATATTGGCAAACTTGAAATGCGTATAAGTACATAGAATGCATTATTATTACTAACTGATGCTATTTTAAATAAATTCACAATATATTTTTTTGTTTTTGATTTTTTCGTCCTTTTTTTCCCTGTTTTTAATTTCTTCTCAAGTTTTCAAGGATATATATGCTTAAAAAAATAACATTTTCATTTTCATGTGTGTAATTTGTGTACGTTTTTAAAGCATTTCCGTTTTTTTTTTTTTTTGGGGGGCTGGGGGAATTTATTACATTGTAGATTTTATACTAATACATAAAAGAAGGTTTATATGAGAAAAGTGTATTATTATTGATGATATATAGTTTTAAATAAAAAAAAAAATATAATGTACATATATACATACATGTGCTTATATGTACATGTGTTGTGAAACAAAATTATGACTTTAACTTAACTTATTAAAATATGGAACAAATCAATTTACTCAATATTGGAATCCTTTAAAAGTGTAAGTAAAAATTTTTTTTATTTTTTTAAAATTTAAAATAATAAAATATTTCATTGTTCGTGTTCATCAAAATCAATATTTGATATATAGAATCTTAATCAAAGCGAACAATAAAATTAAAACTTTAAGAAATTAATAAATAAATGCATTTAAGGTTTAAATACCACATGAAAGTGTTCCTTTTATTTTTGTTATTTCTTTTGATGTTATTTTCAATATCCTACATTTAATCTGAATTAAAATCTTTCTTATATTCCATGCATATCCTTGATTTGATTTTTTTAGCAAAAAAGTTAAAAAAAATGTTTAGTTTATATACAGGGTGTCCCAAAGACGATGTAACAAAGCGGGCTTATGAAAATTTTCGGACACGTGTAGTACATGACGTCATATAATCAGACATATCATTTAAAATTTAAACCACTACGTGTAAAAAACACAATAAAAAATTCAACGAAAATCGGAGGATATCATCTTGAGATATTCAATGAGATATTAGCTTGTTTCACATACACGCGTTGGTTCAAAAGATATATACGTCCGGTTATATAACGTCGTCTGTCTGAAAATTTTCAAAGCCTTGTATCTCAGAAGGGGTGGATTTTAGGAAAGGAGGGTCTAGAACGATTTTTTGCTAGAAACACTCTGAACTACACAATAGACCCGACCTGCTTTGTGACATTGAGTCTGGGCCATCCTATATATGAATTAATATTCAATGTTTATTATATAGTCTCTTTTGCTTTTTCATCTAACATTAAACACGTTTGCAAAAATTATTCAAAGCAAGAGAAAAATCAAAAAAAAAACAACGAAACGGCAAAGATAATGCACACGTACATCAAATCAATTTTTCCTCTTTTTTTATTTTCTTTTTATTTCGATTTATATTTTATTCAAGTGTGTAGATAAATATTGCTATACACAATTACATAAACATATGTACATACCTAGTACCTAGTATGCTTTTTTAAGGTGAATATCCTTCTAAAATGAATGCTCACGTATTCATTCAATTTTCAAACTTTCCCATACAATGAAAATTAAAGACCTACATACATTTTTTTGTACTTTTAAATTTTTTTCCTAACAAAAGAATGGAAGACTATATAATGCTTTTGTTTAGTATTTTGTAAAATACAAGTGAGCCATTCAATGAAATTAAAAAAAACCAAAAAAAAAATGAAAATCATTTACCTCCATCCATATGAGTTCCTAAAGAAATTTTGAAATGAAGAAAAAAAAAGAAAATAATAAATTATTAAGACGGTTTAAACTCCAGAGTTCAAAATTAAATAAACCCTAACGAGAGTTTAAACTTTCAATTCTACAGTCTAGTTTAAACTTCAGTTTAACTAAAGTGAGTTTAAGGAACTACAGTTCTGTAAACATAATATTGATATTTATTATTGGCGTTGACAACTAAATTTCAAATTTTGAATTTAATATTGATCTTCTTCTTCATTTTCATTAAACGGAATTCAAACGACGAAATACTTCGGTTTAACTTAAACTTGCTTTGAAATTTAAAAACCAACACTGTAAAACCGAAATATTAGTTAAACTTGAATTTAAACCTTAAACAGAGTTTAAACTGCTACTGTAAAACTGGGCCTTAAAAACGGATAAATGAAAAATTTTAAATTTTTAAATTCATTTTTTTTTGAAAATTTTATGTATGTATGCACATACATATTTACATTTATAAATACCATGTAATAAGAACAATATAATGATAAAATTGAAACAAGGATATATTGACAAATTTTCTTTTTTTTTGAATTTTATAAGTTTGGTGCCAATTTAACTGCCGCAACTATAAAATGTCCAAATGATATATTAAATACTCAAGGCAATTTTTATTGAGAAAATATGAGAGAAAATTTCGAAAATCATCGCTATATAGTTTTTTTTTTGTGAATATATCGCAAAATATCAAAATAAATATATACACATACTCGTACAATATGAGTATGTGTGGAATTATTATACACACTCATGTACATACATATATCTATGCTTTTATTATACGTATATTATTTACATTTTTTGTTTATCATTTGTTCATATTAAAGTTTTTACAAACTTTGAATTGAGGTTATGAAGTAATTTTTGTATACATATTTCATAGGACATAGATTATGTACAAAATATTTCAGAATACACGTTACATTTGCATGTATATTGTGAACCTATTACCCATATACACACATACATTATGATTGCTGTGTATAACAACATTTCTAAAAGAATTTTCTTTTATGTCATATTTTGGAAAAATAAAAATAAATAATATGAATTCCATATTAAATTGTCCTGGAAACCAAAAGAAAACTATGTCATCTTACTGGCGCCATGGATTTCACTTTCAAAATTTGAATTTTGTTTGTTCCCTTCTACACGCTCTTTTGTTCTTAAAATTTTCTAATTCTCTCAAATTTAAGGGATATTTATCTACATACATATACAGACTGTGCAAATATATTGTACAGGGATACGTACAATATACAGTGTATTAAAAAATATTTTTAAGGATGAAATACATGATAAAGTTATTTAAAATCAACTCCACACAAAAGTTCAACCTCATTTTATTATTGCAAGATATTCTGAAAATTTCTAAAGGAATTTTTTAATATCAAGATTTTTTTTTAAATCTCAAAATCGTACACATATTCCTACATATGTATATGTACGCACCATACAACGTATTTTTTTTATTTTCAACAGAAAATTCTGTCTGATTAGAAATTTTTTTTTAGATTTCAAAGTTGAATTTTAAGTAAAAAAATAAAATTAAATTAAAGATTTTAATTATTATCTCGACGTGCCTCAACCATAGCAATTTCATCTATATATTTCAATTACAGTCTTCTTAAAAATTTTTGATTTTTTAATTTTTAATGATGAAAAATGATTTCAAAAAATTAATTCTTTTTTCACTACACTTTTAAAAGTCGATTTTATTGTTTGTCGAATAGACTCTTATAACTGACGCCTGAGATTAACATTTTTGTAATGTCCTATGTTCGTATGCACAGAAGAAAAAACGCTTACAGATTATTTTCTAATATAAGATTTAAATTATTTATACAATACCTTAACGACTTATCGGGAAAGTACAAAAAATCTTCAAACAAACACAAATAGTAATTTACATTAAAATGTTCAACTGATTTCAATTTTATTATAATACAAAATTTTTTTAACTAATTTTGAAAAAAAATTTTTTTGTTTTGTTTTGTTTTTTCTTTTTAACAAAAAATGTTGTTCATAGTTTTCTTTTACATGATCGTCATATAAAAGTAAAACTAAACAAGTTGAATTGTTTATCTTATGAAAAGCTCGGAAAATAGAATACATGTAAATATGTACATTATGTATTAAATTCAAATAAATAAGAAACAGAACACTTTATAAAATAGAAAAATATTTTAAAAATAAATTTTAATATCATTTAAAAAAAACAAAAAAAATTAGGAAACATAAAACTAACATTTTCATGTGCATTTTACATTTGCAATAGCGTAAAAATGTACTTTCAAGCCGCTGACATAAATTTGTTTTTGTTTTCAAAGGTACAAATTATACAAATAAATGAAAAACGAATACAAAACGTAACAATAAAAATAATTAAAAAAAAAAAAAAAAATTTTTTTTCTACATTGTGAAAAGGGCAAAAGGAAATGTTTAAAGCATCAGAAACAAATATTTTGCATTTTACATTATTTTTTATTTTTTATTTTATTATGGAATTTTTATTCTCTGATGTATTATTTGAGTTGGCTTGGTTTTGAGATTACAATTATATGCATTAAAATGTATAAAAAATATAAAAGTAGGTCAGAGT
The DNA here is from genome assembly GCA_963971155.1 of Anthrax anthrax. Lineage (NCBI taxonomy): Eukaryota > Metazoa > Arthropoda > Insecta > Diptera > Bombyliidae > Anthrax > Anthrax anthrax. The sequence continues at coordinate 74,533,624 of OZ020117.1, read as the reverse complement.
CTGAGACATAAATAGAACATGTCAAAGCTTTGAGCATGATGATTCTATTGGGCATCCTTTCACGTTCATGTGTAAATAAATTGTATATGTGCGTATCTAGTGCATATTTTTTTTCATGTAAGCGGGTATTATTGTATTTATGTAATTTAAATGCTTCGTAATTATCGTTAATAAAATTTTACTATACTTCGTTTTTTAAATATTTACCCTAAAGACCTTATGGCGACTTCATAGAGAAGAACTCCATAAGGAAAGAAGTAGTTGATTGAATACAAACCCAACATAAAACTTGCTGGGTTTCCATTCGAGGAAACAGCCGCTCGGAAAGGCTTATTAAAGAGCTAATTAGAGTAATATCAGATTTAACACTGAAATGTGATAGAAACCATCAAGCGTATAATTGGACTAATTACAGGACATTACACTTTAAAGGTATACTTATAGAAACTAAGAGTCAATGCTGATAGCCTGGACTATAGGTTAGGCTTCGAAGAAGAAGAAACGTCAGCACACGTCCTGAAGGAGTGTGTTGCTCTAGAAAGAGGGTAGGAGTCTGAGGGATCTAACACTGACAACATAAAGTATGTCATATTCCTTGCTAAAAGGATATGCGCTTTTAAGTATAGAAATACCGGGGGTGAGGTGAGGGATACAATAAGCTGTAGTGTCTAGGCTACCAAACCTCATCTCAGTCCTAGTGCTACACAAAAAAACAAAACTACCATTTTACGTCATTGTATATTGGTATTTAAAAAGTTCATCTCATACTTTATGAGAACTTTAAGAATCTTTGTAACACTGCTCATGAAATGATAAGACTTGATAAGACTTTCATAAGACTTGTCTGTAGTGAGTAAAAATATTTGAAAAATGAAGTATAGAAAAAATTATCGTTTTTTTTTTTTCAAATTTTTAACTTTAATTACAGTTGAGGTAAACAATGAACACACATACATATCTTCAATTATGATGTGTTCATACAACACATCACTTTGCGTGATGATCTTGATCCTTAAATAGGTTATACAATTAATATACACGTCATATATTACAATTATATTATATGTGTATATGTATTTTGTTTTAAACGTTGTATACACTCATATGTACATGGGTATTCGAATTGTAAAATAACAAATTATTAGTAATGAATTGAGATTTTATTTTTTATTTTTTTACCAAAATAAAAAGTAATCTCATTAAATCCCTTATCAACTTTACTAATTAGGTCATAGTAAAGTAATCTTTTAACCAAAATTAATATGGTACATATATAAAAATATATAAATAGCACGCACAACCAATTAACTATACTTTTCTAATCAAGATTATGTTATATAGTTATTTACCAACCTTTACCTTGAATAAATGTAATGTTAGAGAATTAATCAAATTTTTCCAATTATATTTTGAAATTAATACGAGTTAACGACGATAGATAGTCATATCATAGATAACACAACATATACACGATTTGTACATATTTGAATGTACATACATATGTACATATGTGCGAGTATGTACCATAGTATATATGTATAACAATTACAAATTGTATATAGTAGGTACAAGTTTCACGTTGTATTTAATGTTTCAGTTTTACTTGAAACGTATTGTATTGTAATAGCATTAGCATTGTGAACATTTAAGAAATATTATGAGAACAAAGAAAGTAAACTACCCATCCACCCACCAATGATCCTACTATGTGCAATATAATTGTTATGTATACTATATGCTATATACAATATATATTGTAAGTGAACCTACTATGTACAATATATATTGTTACATATACTATGGTATACGTACATTTTATGGACACGTATGTATAACTTGACCTTATTTTGTAAATGGATAGTTTACCAGTATTTAAAATTTAATTTGAAAATTTATCTCAATTTTCTTTTTTTTGTTTTTTTTTTTTTTGTAATTAAAATACGATATTATGCAAAACTCGTATAATTATTACATTTTAATTAAAAATAATACATTTTGTTAGAAAAAAAAATCTCTTTTAATGGAACTAATTTTAAATACTAAAAATTAATACACAAAATATGTGTGTTATATATAAGTATCAACGTAATGGAAAATTTAAAACACTCAGAATATCAAAGAATTTTTTTTTTTTCAAAGGAAAAATACTTCAAAAGATATTACAAAGATTATAGCTAATGAATTCAATTGTGACCTATAATATATGTATGTACATATATTTTACTACTATTGTTGCTATTTTTATAGTTTCTTATTTTATTCTTTTTATATGTATTTAACATTGAAAATTTTATTCACCTTTTTTTTCCAACTTAAAAAAATGTGTGTAAAAGTAGAGTAGTATATGTATATCACAATATTTTCTCCATATATGCTCAGTTATGTGTTTACTCGTATGTGGTATATGTATCTACCATCATATAAGATTTTCTTTTAAATTTTTCCTTTGAAAAAAAACAATTTTTTTTTATTTATTTTATTTTTACATTTATACTTTCGCTGTTTTATTTTTTATTATTATTTTTTTTTATGTATATGTATTTTCTTTTCTATATAGATAGTTGAAGCCTACATATACACTCTTTATTGTATAATATACATAGTACATTATGAAAAGTTAGGACAAGGACAAATTATATGTATTTTCCATCATTTTTCTAAAAGTCATTTTAAATGTATAATAAATATTTTTTTTCTGTTTTTTTTTAATGTTTTGTTTTTATTTTCTGTCTATATGTATTGTACTATTGTACGTGTATATTTGTTTTTTTTTAACTTAATTCAAAAAATATACGTAAGTACAATTTCTATTGCAATGTACATACATACATTTTCTCTATGTAATATATTTTATATTTACATAATCGAAGGGAAAGAGGAAAACATAAACATTTGTGCATAACTGTGACATACAAATTAAAATTCTAATCCTTCTATATACATACACTCTATCGTCATATACGCACGCATTTATGTACAAATTTCAATTTATCTATACATATCTATCCTATAAGTACATCCTGTATTCTACACCCTTATAAGTTCGTATGTTAAATATGTACATATCGTACACAATACTGTATTTTAACATTCACAAGCCCATGTCATGTAAATAAATAAATAACAAAAAAAAAAATTATGCGAATGATTTTCCATGTTATACAATTCCTTTATTTCGTATTTCTATTCTATTTTCTATAGATATATAGGGTGTTCCAGAGACAATATCACAAATCGGGTCACTCCTGTAGTTTAGAGTGTTTCTAGCAAAAAATCGTTCTACACTTTGTACTTCACGTTCATCTCCTGTCTCGCCACCCTTCCGTCTCAACCTTTTAACAAACCTCACCTAGACGCCTAGACCATAACCCTCTGTCACCCGGATCTAGATATTTACCTCGTTCTAGATCTCCCCCTTAAAATTTAACCCTTCAAGGTACATGATTTTTCGCTAGAAGTACTCTGAACTACTCGATAGATCCGCTTTGTGACATTGACTCTAGGACGCCCTGTACTGTACACACACTACATACATACGTATACACTTCGTATACATATAGCAAATTTAAATTTAATATTGTAAATGCCATTCATTCATGTAAAATAATGATAAATGTATTAATTTTAAAACATAATAGAATAAAAAAAGACAAGATATAAAATTCAGCCGTTATTATATTTTATCGAATTATTCTTATCATCCGTATAGTAAAGCCTTCATCCATACAAATATTAATTCAGTAGCTTTATTTTATTTTATTCTTATTATTAACATTGTCACAGGATTGAATTTTTAAATTATGTAATCAAATTTAAATTTTAGTCCTGCAAGCATCCAATTCTAAAATTATGAACGAATAAACCGATGAGTCATTCTGATTCAAAATAATCATATCATTTGAAAGTATTCTTGAATTTATTTTTAATTACTAAAATTATAAAATTTAATATTAATATTTAATTTTATTTTTGGTTTTATATTTTGTTACCAACATTTTTTGTTTTGTTCCCCACCACTCACATCCCCCCAAAGACCGTATGTATGCATATGTATATACAAAAACAAAGTACATATTCACAAAACAAATAAATATGGAAGTAAAATCTCTATCATCTTTCGTACTGTTCACAGTCGGTGGTGACCTTGGATTATTTTCATTAAAAGTTTTACTTTCATTTTTTTTTTTTTTTTTTTTAATAAACTCAAAGTGAAAAAAAAGTTAAATATTTGAAAACTTTAAACTTTTATAATTTATTTTCAAAAAAATATAACGAAAAAAAAACCCAAAAAGGATAAACAAAATTCACTTTTTCAAATATTTAGATATTAAAAGAAAAAAATTATCTTTGTTTTTTTTATTTACTTCAATTTTAACTCAAACAAAATTTAAAGAAAAAAATTACTTGTCTTCAAAAATGAATAATTGAATGCATTTGGATTAATGGGGGATATTATAGACACGTGAATGAAATTTTCTTATTTGTTTTTTTTTTACCTTCAATAATTTTATATATTTTTATACAGATAAAAAATACAGGTAAAAATTTAATGGAAATATCTAATTAATACAAAAATTTTGGGAATCAAAAAAAGACTAAAAATACGTATTTGTAAATATCATTTCTTTAAATCGCTTCTGAGACCTTGTGCGTCAGAAGCCAGTACTCTACCTACTGAAATACTGAGCCCCCCACCCATAATAATACATAAATATTAAATAGTATCATGGTACACATGTATAAATCCATCTTATTCAAAAAAACAAAAACTGTTTTCCACGTGTAAAAAAAACGATGTTAAGGACCCATCTGTTCTGATTATTAGAAATAATTTCATAAAATTAGATGTTATTATTAATAAGTAACACATATATGTATATGTAATCATATGTGGCTCATACATACATACATATGTATGTATATTTACATCTAAAGATTCTGAGAATTATACATGTGTAGATTATTTTCTTAAATGACTTTCTTAAATGAAAATTGAAAAAATGACAACAAAAAAATGTAAAAATCTAGTTCATTTTTCTTTTTATTGTATTATGCTGATTTACTATTTTTTAAATGTGATAATTCACATTCCATTTCCTGAATGCATGTCTTCTTTCTATATAAGTATTAGATAAAAAATGAAATAAAATTAAATTAAGAAGCACAAACATATAAAAGTATCGTTTATGATAAATCATCAACTTGAGAATACTGACATTTTTCTTTTTCTTTGATACATATATTTTATTTCGTATATACCGATTTATCATTATATAGAACATAAAATAATATTTGTGCGTATTGTCGATACACAAAAGGGAAAATAAAATAAGGATAATAATTTTAAAAAATATGTTATTCAGGTGAAAACGTTTCTTTTTTTTTCAACGTGACTAAATCTAAATGTTTTGTCGGTTATTCAACATGTTCATAGATATTTTAGTTATTTCCGTGTTTTATATCCTTATTGATAGAATAAATGTTTCATACGTTTGTATACGAGACATCTAATATTTAAAGTATTCAAATTTAACACACATGTAGGTACACGTGTGTAATTTGATATAAAGAATAAAATGATAATACTTTTTTTTTTTTAAAAAAAAGGAAATAAAAAAAAATAAAGTCAACAAGGTAGCCAGGTTAAGATATTCTTGACTGGTTAGGTGGATACTTAAAATCATCTTGAAAATTTTTTAGATAACTTAAAACGAAACAAAAAAATGTATGCATTGCAAAAAACCGAAGGAAAAGTTATATTAATGAAATGATACGTCTATATAAAAATGTTCTCAATGACTTATATTTCTAAAATTTTTCTTGAATTACACGATACAGGACATTATTCCATTTATAATCGTGTACATCAATATTAGATGAATTTATAAAAAGCTTATGTGTATGTGTTTAATTTCATCTAATACTGATTTGTTAGCATTTTTCAAAAAAACAAAATCGAATGAAAAATACTTTTAAAAAAAAGAATGTGTTACTCGAAATGCATTGCATACTTACCATGCATGAGGTCCTATACCAAATGCCCGGACTCAAGATTTAAAATTCGAGATGTCAAAATTAATTCTACCATATGAAATAATGTGTAATTAAACTAAATGCATACCTCAGAACTCAAAACTCAAATGAGTCTGGGTCCGATGTTTTAAAACTTTAAGGTTCTTTTTAGGATTAAGACTTAGGATTCACACTTTAGCCCCTTATTGCATTTACCATTTCGCACGAAGCCTTAATGTAAACATGGTAAAAAAAAATTTTTTATAATTTCAAAACTTCAACTATCGCATATTTACACGTATACAGACAAAATAGGTTTTAAAACATATATAGACTACAGTAATCCTTTTATATTACATGTATACACAGATACATACATACGTATGTATGTACATATACATATAAATGGTACATACATACATGATAACCTCTTACCCTTAAATATTTGAATAGATATTACCTATAGCTTTGTAAGGATTTTAAGGTTCTTTTAGAGATTAAGAATCATCTACATGTACTTTAAAAAGGCCTTTTTCTATCTTTCTTTGTTATCCTTTTTCTTATTTTATTGAAAAATTATGGGTTATAAAAAAGATCCTATCTATATTTTCTTGTGTGTTTCCTTCAAATAAAAGGGAGAGAAATTAAAGAGAAAATTTTTTTTAAAAAAATTATAAACTTTCTAGAAAGTACACATGGACATGGAAAATGCTTTTAAATAGTTTTTCTTTTCTTTATAACAATTTTTTGTTACATTTAACATTTTTATAAATACGAATATATTATGAACAGAATTTCGAAAATGCAAGCAAAAGTAGAAGTTTAACCTCAATAAAAGATTGGTAACAGTGCTGAAAAAAATAAATAACAAGTAAAAATTGAGCAATGCAGTGAATTTAAAAAAAAAATATTCATGCAGGTTTATGAAAATTTAAATAAGTTGTTTAAAAGCACGCAAAATACGTTAAATTGCATGTGATAGTAACGAAAATTATATTTTATTTATAAATTGAAAATCAATGAGAAATGATTTCAAGAATTAAAATTGTTTTTTATATTTTTGATATTTATTTTGGACGTAATAAATGTATCATTATAAACTTAAGCTGTTTATTTGAAAGTGGCATAAGTCATTTTTTAATGATTTCAGAGATATTTTAAGTTTTTTGTTTGGTTCCCTAATATAAAAACAAGAAAAAACTTCATTTGCCAAACAGACCGAACCACCAGAAAGCCTAGAGGCTAGAAGCCCCTATACAACATCTATACATCATCTATACATCATATCTCCCCTATACAACACAGAACAGAACACAACTCCAAGAAAACTTACTCTATTCTTAGAGAACGCCATACATTTGCAGAGAAGATGTTTTACGTTTTCCTCCTCTTCTTCATCTTGACATGCCCTGCAGAAGTCATTATAGGGGGAATTTCCCTATAAACGAATGTCAAAGTTTTTACGTCCTTGAAATCAGGATTATCTAAAAATCTCATTTTTTAAAAGAATTGTTACTTATGCCACTTTCAAAATAAACGGTTCATTTATTCTTTAATAAAAAAATTTTTGTGATATAAAATATTGTCTTTGGTAATTTACACAAAAAAATTTAAGACAATTCCACAAATTTATTCTTTTTTCGTTACTTTTTCCGTGTAATTAAATTTCCGTGTAATTTCCTTTCGTAACTAATTTCATTTTTATTTTAAACTACGAAAAATTTACTAGATAAAATGTAAAAAAATAAAAATTTAAAAAAAAAACGATGGTATCTTATACAAGATTATAATATCAAAGTAACTCATAATTTAATCAAAAAATAAAGAAAATAAATATTGGCTTTTATTCCCACATAAATACGAGAATAATTCAAGTTACGTAAATATAATATTCATATATACACATTTTTTAACGCGTTATACAGGGTGTCCCAAAATCAATGTCACAAACTGCGTCTATACCAACCGATATATACTATCTTTTTTTATAATTGGTACAAATTTCCTATACAAGAGTTATTCAGGGTGACTCAAAAACCACTACTTTTTTGCATAAAAAACAATAGTTTTGAACTTTGGACGGCAATAACTTCGGACGTTCTTAACCTTCAACATACAATCTCTCGTTGAAAAGGTATATGCTTCAGTTTTTACATGCAACCAACGTACACAGGGAGGTTCACAAGATATGTCCGGTTTTATGACATCATGTGCTGCACATGTTCAAAATTTCCAAACCTCTATATCTCAAAATGGATGGATTTTAGAGGGAGGGGACGACTAGAACGAATTTTTGCTAAAAACACTCTGAACTACACGATATACCGGCTTTGTGACATTGACTCTGGTTCACCATGTATATTTTTGTACTATCGCCTATCTATAACACAAAAATATTTTATTGAAAATCAAAATAATTTCCGTTTTCAGTTTATAAAAGAAAGATAAATTCGTTAAAATCATTTTTATTTGCTTAAATAAATTTCCTTCCTTCCAAAATCGATTTTTTTTTTTTTTTTGTTAACGTTATATTTGATATACACAAAAAAATCACACGCATGTATGTATAAATTATAATTTTTTTTTTCGATACGCTTCTATTCTATCTACAAAAGTATCTACACAAATACAAACGAATTTCTATTTACAGAAGAACACATACTTAAGAAAAAAATTAGTTGCATTCATAGGGTATCCAACAATAAGTATGAATAAGTCAATTTTTTTCAAATTTTAGAAAAAAACTCTAAATCTCCAACTCTCTCCTCCCTTAAGACAACTCTTATTTGAACCCAGTGGAGTGAATATAACATTTTTAGACAGGTTTAATGAATGTCACCATTATTTTTTACAACTCTATATACTGTTTGCTTGTTGTACATGTGTATGTACAATGTATATTACTACATATATGCTTCGTTCTTTAAATATTTTCACTACAGATCTTACGAAAACAACGAAAAGTAGTACCATTTAATATCATTGTATATATTGATATTTAAAAACCTCATCTCATACTTTGAGAATTGTAGTAACACTGCTTGTGAAATGTTCTTATTACAAATGTATGAAAGAAGAAAAATGATACATAACATGTTCCCGTAAGGCCTGTAGTGAAAATATATTTAAAGAAATATGTTTGTATTACTATACTGATAAGACCAAATCATAAAGGAATTTATTGATTTAATTTTACTTTGAACAAATTGAATTTTATCAAAAATTCAAATTTTCTAACAAATTTGTATTTATGTACGTATACACGTACCATTTGCTTCTCATATGTATGCTCTTCGAGAAAGTGAACATATCACCTCTACCTATACTATATGCTAAAGTTTTAATATAATTTTACAAAGTAAGTACATAAAGTACATAGAAGACAAAAAATTTTCCTTTCTATTTATCATTATCAATTATTATATTACCTATATATAGTTGCCCTACCTTTAAAGCATTTTCTTATCAAATGATGTAAACTGATTTGAAACCAAATAAGTTTAATAAAAAAATTAAGTCATAGATACTGAGAATTATTCTATTATGCTATTATAAAGCATAAAGTAAAATTGATTTAATTTACTTGCCTTATACATGGGTTGAAAGTTGTAATACATATGCGTGACATACATATGTATACACATACATACATATACATATATGTATATAAAATTATAAACCTATGTACACTTTGTTCACTAATTCCGTGCACTTAAGGCCCGATTTCTTTACTTCAAGATATCTTCAAGATAAACTGAAGATTTGGTTTACTTCACTTCTACTTAAGACATATCCTCAAAATATAGTTAACTGGTAGTTGAGGTTCGGGAAATCTTTAAGGTGATAGGTATCTCGACTACAGCTACAGAAGTTGGCTTCATGTAATTTTTTTAAAGGCTGAGTAAAAAATTCCTATCTTGAAGATGCTTGAAGATAGTTAATTTTCAAGTTTAATGAAAAAAACCAATCTAGATAATTTTATCTTCAAATTAAAATAAGCTATGAAGAATGAAGGGCATAAGGCTTTATGGAAATGACTACCAATTTATATATTAGTATCAGTTCAGTCGCATGTCGCTGTAAAAATAACACACTTGAAAGATTTTAAAAAATGCAAAAATATATACAATGATATAATGAGCAGCAAAACAGATATTAAAATTCATAAAATTTAAATTAAACGGTTTGAGGTTTAATTCTTTTTTTGTTTCATTTTATATATCGCATTTATTGTTTTTTTACAATACTCTCACGTACTTGAAAAACAAAATACACAATAAAAAACTAAAAGTAAATTTCATTTTGCCTTACTGTTTTCTAAGAAAAGCCATTAATAAATATACATACATACGTAATTGAATATATTAAGTTGCGTAAATCATTTTATTTATTGATTGGTGCGTTAAAGCATTAAATTAAAAAAATATATATTATAGAAGAAAAGGCGGTTGATAAACATGAAAATTGCTACTTTGCATGTGGTTTATTATATAACGAATTCTTTGTGTATTTCTTTGATCATTTTTTGGAGAGTGGCATTAATTTGATGTTGATTAAATATTACATTAAATTTTCTTTCAATTATACGTTTAATTTATTTCATTTTATGAGTTATTAAAATAATAAAATTGAATAGAAAACAAAATTTACTTTACATTATGTTAATCCATTATTTTTAGCTATACTTCACTTTTTAAATATTTTCACTACAGGCCTTTTTTTCTATCATTATTCCTTATTACACTCTATCTACTAACTCGGTGCAGTTAAGGCCTTATGGTCATATAATAATAGCAACAATATCATAAACAAAATTCTCAAAAGTAACCCAGAAGGCAAAAGGCGGGTGGGCAGACGGGCAAACCTAGGAAATGGTTTGATAATGTCATCATTGATGTGAGTAAATTAACAACTGTATGGAAATTGACCTAAGTCGTTTCCATAAGATCTTAACTGCATCGAATCAATAGATAGAGTGTAGAGCATTTCACGAGCAGTTTTACCATATTTCCCAAAGTTCTCCTACAGTATGCGATGAATTTTTCAAATATCAACATACACTGATGTAAAATGGTACTACTTTTCATAATTTTAGAATGAAGTATAGTTTTTCAGTTTGATATTAGCCTAATGTGTTATCCTTTTATTATTAAAGAATTTTTTTTTCTCATTTACAATAAACTGATAATTGCTAAGAGAAATTAACAATATGAATATGGAATAACACTTAAATGCTTATTCATTTTTTATCTTTACTTTATCAACAAACTAATTAACTATGCATTAAGAGATTCTCACAAAAGTTCTGATCATCTTCAAATCTACACAATATAAAAAAAATAAACTAATTACTCTTACATTTGAAAACAGTAATTAATTAAGACAAGGTCTTTTTATTATTATTTTTTTGTTTTTGTCAAATAGCTTTAAACATGTTTGACTTTAAGCACATTCAAATTTTTTGTATTTTGTATTATTAAATATTTAAATGATTTTGCATCTATTTTTTAAATTATTATTGTCGTTTCACAAATTAAGCCAAACAGAACACTGTGATTACATGTAAAATATAAAGTATATAATTAAACAATTTCTACCCTAAAATTTTATCTTTCGTAACAAAAAAAAGGCAAAGCATTTCTTTTTTTTTCTATTATATTTTTTTTTAGTTTTTATTCAATTTGTAATTATTATTTCTTCTTCATTTGACATTTTTTTTATTATTATTTTAAATTTTTTCAAATTTCTAATTTGGTAATTTTATTTTTTTCATTTATATAATAAATTTTGTTTTATTCAAATTCAGTATATGTATAGGTATATAATAAATATTTTTTTTAATTATCACACTTATTTACTATTTTCTTCACATTCTTTTCTTATTCTATTTCATAATTTGTTTCTTTTTTTTTTTAATTCTACATATTTTGTCTATTTATTATTTATTTATACTTCTTCATATTTGTTTGCTATTTTTTTTTTAATTCTTATTTTTTATTTATAATTCTTTATATAATTTTTCATTTCTTTACATTTTCTTAAAACTAATTTATATTGTATATTATTGTTTACGTTGTTTTTTATATCTAATACTTAATTTGAACGGACCATCCTGGTCCCTTGATAACCATAAGACTGGCTCGTTTCCTGATCCGTATAATCTGGCCTTGGATGACGAATACTCCTGTTTTATGGATCTTCATAGATAGCACTTTTTGCCAAGCCTCCTTTAGTATGTCCTCTTGTGTCGATGTTAGTGGAATTGATGAGATGTAGGCCGGTAGATTTCTACTGTGGTGGGTGTGACATATATTGGTGTACTGTTGTTCTGGTACTTCTTTTAACGTTATTTCTTTTTCATTGATAATAAATTTAGCTTTCATAGCATATAGGAAATTTATTCCTAATATCACTTCATCAGTGAGCTTAGGTAGATAGTATAATTTATGATTTATGGTTCTATCTTCCCATGTGATATCGAAATCAAAACTTTCTTTCACTGTAACTTTTTTCCCATCTGCCATATACGTTTCTACTTTACATCGCCTTATCGGATGCTTTTCTTTTATTAGCATATTTCTCACTTTATCGCCAATAAATGTTAATCCAGCACCAGTATCTATTAAACCTCGGTAGTCATTATTAAAAATGTTAACGTTCAGTACATATCTCCGTACACATCTACGTTTAGCATTCATATTTGAGGCACTTTTTTTGGTATGTAAATTTCGTATATGGATCTTTGATAAAAACCTGTAAGTTTACATACAATCATACAAATTACAATGTTATAAATGTTCGAATTTTTGCCCTGTATGTCAGTTAGTTCGTTAGTCAGTGAATATAAGGTAGATTACATACACAGATATTCACTAGTCATCAAATGGCCAAATGTATAAGCCGTAGATTTTACATACACACATATACACTGGGGAAAGGAAGAGTATACCGTAGATATAACATACACATATACTTATTTAAGGAGATCCAGTTTATACAGTGCAGAATGTAGATGACATAAAAAAGTATAGGACCTGGGGATGGAAAATGGCAATATGGCATATCTCGGAGTTTGCAGTTTGCACACACCGATAATACCGAGAAGGAATGTAGATTTAAAAGTTCCGTTCCGTCATATATTTACGTCAAATGTCTCTTGAAATGGCAGTACCTGAATACTTACTCTGTAAACAGATGAATATACTAAAGTCAGTCTTGTATATTTATTCAGTAATAAAACTTATGAAACGATATAAGTTTTTTTATATTACTCATACAAGCCAATCTGACTACCAACACTGAACTCGACGAAAATATACCAACATTGATTTTTATGAATAGCAGTGAATCTTATGTCAGAAAAAAATTCCCATACAATATGCTAAAAGTGTATATCTTTAAATTTCTTAAATATTCAATGTATGCACAAAATGTACGTTAATATATGTAATCTTCTAGCACACAGTTCTTTAACAAAAGATTTATTGCGAAGGTTGGATGTTGGGCTACTATACAAGAGGGCTGAGTTCAAATCCCGTAGGACGCGGATTTTTTTTTTTTCCAAGAGAAAATAAAAATTTTATTCAAATAAAATTAATAAATTATTCCAAAAAAAAATTACTTTAATTTAATTTTAATTTTAATGAAATTATCACCATCAAATATTTTTCGAAATCATAAAATGCTTTTAAAATAACGATAAAAAACAAATATTTTAATTAATTAAAATATTAAAAACGAAAAATGTTTTTGTATCATACTCGTACTTATAATGAATTTCAATTTTATTAAAATTTATGAATAATGATTTTTTTTAATGATTTTGGTCTCCTAAATTTATTTATAAAATATAAATACACATGTGTACAAATGTACATACTTTTGAATTTATGTATGTACATATGTATACATACCATTTTTGCCATTTTTCATTTCAATATAAACTTACGAGAATTTTTTTTTAAATTTGTCTTTTATTACCCACAACACAGCCGTATCATTTTACCATAAAAGTATGTACATACACATGTATATGTATGTACATATTTCTTTTAATAAAATGTATTAAATATTTAATTGAAAGTAAAAAAGAAGAAGAAGAAACAAGATATTGTTATTTAACTATCTTGTGCAAACTAATCACCTGTTTAAACTTATCTTATGAACGTAAAACTGAAGAGTAGAGACTGAGCTCATTATACTAACGTATATCAGTATTCAGTTCAGTATATGTATGTACGTACATGGGAAAATGCTTGAATAATGATAATGTACATCTAAATGCCAACATGTCCAAGTCCATGTGTGAATCAGTGTTGCCCTCCTTTAAAAATGAATAGTAGTAAAATTTATGGTTTGAAAGTAGTATATAGGAAAACACAGTAGTACGTATCGTAAAAATTTACTATACTTCGTTTTTGTTGTATACACGTGTTGTTGTTAGTGGTGCTTCTCTTTATTCTTTTGCGTTCAATTTGTATAAATTCGTCTTTTTCTCTCTTTACGCCAGTTTTACCAGATTACTGTTAACTGCATTTTATAAACGAAAACAACAACAACTACACGGGATCAACATATATCACAATCACTAATGGTGTTTTTTTTTTCTTATCTCCTATGATTTAACACGTGCCTAGTATAAACAAACGAAGCATAAATTTTATTATGTAGCCTAAAAACATAATCTTAAAATTTAAAAATAAAAAAACATATCACCGTGTACTGTGTACTAAACATAAATAAAAATAAATATAAAAAAATTGAAAAAAAAAACAAAATATTGTAGGTACATACGAAATTTTATGCTCATTTTGTCAAGGATACGTTCTGTCCACAAGATCATTCACGAGCAGTACTATCATAAAGTTATCATATAATACGAGATAAATTTTTTAAATATATACATAAATATAACACGACGTAAAGTGGTACTACTTGGTGGTCCTTTCCTTAAGGTCTTAACTGCACAGAATTAGTGGACAAAATGTAGATATGATATTTATTGATAGAAATGTAGATGTAACTTGAACAAACATATGTATATTAGTAGATTTGGGGTGAAGGTAGTAAATGTTATTTCTATGGAAATAGTAGTAGAAATACTACTATAGTAGTATTGGCAACACTGGTTATGATTTGTGGATGCTTGAATGCATGTTTTTGTCCACTTTTATATCTCTATGAAAACTTTTAATATCATAACATAAGTACGAGTTATAAAATCATGTTTGCATAAACACGCACACATATACTTACCCACACGTGTATTTATAATACATACATATATGATGTTGTCAATTTTTTAAATCAATTTTCAAACAATTTGTTTGCTGTTGTGCATTTCTTTTAAATGTCAAATACATAACATATGTATATGTCTGTACATATACATATATATATATAATAATATTATAAAAAATTTTCCATGTATTATGTTTGTATGTACATATGTCCATACATAGTTATTATATGGTTATTATAATCCTAACCAACCCCATCCCCAATTTTATTTTAATATGTAGTAATGTACTAATGTACTATGCACATTGCACATGTGTATGTCCACATGTATGAGTCAGATAAAAAGTTTTAAATAAATTTTTAATCGAGAGCACTTTTCTGATTAAATTGACCTCATCAAGTAAATCTCCTTTTTTTGATTTTAATTGATACTGCAAATATTATTATGTACAGTTTAATTTAATGTATGTAGGTAATTATAAATGCAAAAAGTAAACAAAGTAGATAAAATATATGTATGTACTTACATATATGTACGTATTGTGCCATAAATTCATGATCATAAATAATGTAGAATGGAGAGTGCTAAAATGAAAAACTTAAAAAATGTATGAATTCTTTGTATGAAATTTCTGTAACTATCATGTATGTCACATATGTGATATCCCAACAAACCAAACGATTCGAAAATGATATCAGACGCGAATTGATTAGACGATGTCGCATTCAAAGACGAAATTATTTTAGAGTCGAGTTCATATCATGTTAAGGGAGAAAGTGTATCCATATAAATGAATTAATACTGCGATTCGCGTGCAAATTGATATTATTGTTCAGGTGTCCTTTTGGCGAACAAAACACATGTTTTTGGAATACACGTGTTGAATATATATATGTATATATCGCCGTTTTATTTGCCCATAGAGTCTCGAGTACGACTTGCTTTTCTATGATGTTGCAAAATATCGCTTGAATTTCGTTTGAACAAAAAAATTTCGAAATGTGTGTCGTTTCGGCAAAATTGTTAACTTATCGAAAATTTGATTATCGCTATTTGGTTTATTGGGATATTACTTGTTTACTTTAGAGACAAGTGTTGATATCTTACCATGATTCATGAAGCATCATATATAAATACTCGTATGTAATTGAATTATAAATTTTTCATTTTCTCCTCTTTTTCCTTTTTTCCTCTTTTTTCCAGGTAATTAAATTTTCGCCTCACCTTCCAGCATAAAGCTTTAATCCAATGTGCTTTTAATTTTTACAAAAAATATATTAATTTTAAAAAGAAAAAATAAATTAATAAAATAAATTCTTATAAAAAACGAAAAAAACAAAGAACACAGAAATCAAAAAAGGAAAAGTTATGGATAATTTACAAACAACTTTTACTAGCCTAGCTGTAATTGCAATTGTTATATTAATGGTGGTATTTGTTTGCCATTATTTGGGTCCAAGAGCAACTGCATGGGCTAGATCGAATCGTGAAGAAAAAATTGGTTTATCAAAAAGTAAATTATTCAATGCTAATGGATATATGGTAAGAAAAAAAATTTAATTCTTTTTACTTAGAATCTTCCGTGAGTTTCGAAACACATCAATACTGTATTAATACAATACAAAAAGTTCTGAAATGTCTAAGACTGAAACGGATGCATTCTCAAAAGTTTCGAAACGTATCGGGATACGTAAATTTTGCGCATCGGTTAAGCAAAAAATGCATTCGAAATTTCGTAGATACATACATAAACGTAAAACATGTTTTTAGCTATCTACATACATACATATGTACATATGTTGCTATGTTTTGCAGTGAAATATCGCTTGTAAACATCAAAGGAAAAAGTATACGCATTAAATGCAATGTATCAATAAATTGTATCATAGTTGTATCAAAAAAGTAGTGATACCACATCAATACAGCACTTTTGATGTTTCGAAACTTCCGGCTTTTTTCATTTTTTTTTAAATTTATATTATAAATTTGATTTCGAGGGATTCATTCTTGTTTTTTTAAATTCAGATTCATTCTGGATCAGATTTTCTTCTTAGTTCAACTGGAAGTTTTAAACGTTTTGATTCAATTGATCGTGATTATAAGCAAGTTGGTCAAAGTTCATTAACATCACCAGCATGGAATATACCACAAACAGATATTCCACCGCAGCCATTAAGACCAGCACCAGCACCAACTGTAACACAATTAAGTACAAAATGTAAAGAAATTAATGAAAAATCATCTAATAAACAAAAAAATTTAGAAACAGAAAATAAATTAACAACAACAACATCATCGCCATCATCAGCAATACCACGACCAATTGCTAAAAAACAATTTTCAACATCAATTAAATATAATAATAATAATAGGACAAATAATTCCAATCCATTATCAGATGATAGTGCTACTACAATTAATTTATCTGAAGCCGTTGAAAAAATTCAAAATAATTCTCGTATTAATACAAATCCATTTTTAAATGGTACTTTAACAGCTTTATCATCAACAGACAATCTAATTAATAATTGTGATATCAAATTCAATAATATTATTTGTGAACAATCATCAAATGAATCACATAAATTAGAACAATTCTCAGAGAATCTATCAAATAATTATTATTACAATGAGAATAAAAATGATCAAATATTATATAATAGTAAAAATCCATTTACAGCAGATTATATAAAAATGCAAAAAAATGAAATTAAAGAATTTGAATTAAATGATGGTCCAAAAACTGATGTAGATAGAAATAATTATTTTAATTTTGAACCAGATAAGATAACATCGATATTGTTATCATCATCATTATCATCATCTCCTTCATCATCCTCAGTATTAGTTGAATCACAACAACAAAATCCTTCAAAAAGTATTCCATTAGAGTATACTAACAACCAAAATGAACAACAACAACAACAATTTCAAATATCAACAACAGATACAACAATAAATTCAACAATCGTAGAAAATAAATTTTTAGATTCACCATGTTCAGATACATTTGAAAATATTGAAAAAATATTTAAAAAACATTTTCGTAATAGATCATTTTCTGATACAGAAACAATTGATTCTGATTTAAGGACATTTGCTAATTCATCAACATTTTTTAGGTCACAAAGCACAAATCCATTTTTAGATAAAAATTCATTATTATTACATAAAACATATTCAGATAATTATTTAATTAAAAATAATACAAATAACAATAATAATTTAAATAATACAAATAATGGTAACAGCAGCAACAGCAGTAATACTAATAATAACAATCAATTATTATGGAATTTTGGACGATCATCATTATCTAAACAAGAACAAATAAATGTATGTAATTTAACAACATTATACAGAAGGAATAGTTCACAGAGTTCATTAGATGAAAAAGGTTCATGGGATAATCTTAATTTACAAAGAGCATTATCATGTGACTCAGTTAATTCAGAATCATCAGTAATTTTATCTGATTTAGAGCAACCGACACCTCAAATTACAGGATATTTATGTATAGGATTACAATATGATAAGTAAGTATATACATACATATACGCATGTAGAATATACATATGTATACATATGAGGCATTTATTTTAAAAGTGGCATAAGTCACTTCTAATAATATAGATAATATAGTATGTTTGATAAGAGAATGTCTTAGCTTGTCACTAGCCCTTTCATCACATCACTTTTTTCAAAAGGCCAAAGATAAGTATAAAATCTGAAGCAAAATGATGTAACAGATCCTTTGTCAGTTGTCTCATTCATAAAAAAGTGAATTAAAGCTCTTTTTAAACATAATGTATACTGAAAAATAAATTTAAATAAAATTACATTTCTCAATTCTAATTATAAATCCTCAATTTAATTGAAATTGCTGTGAAGTAGTTATAGGTAAAGTGTGGTATCAAGAATAGGTATTTAATAATGAAAAATACGTCATTAACAACAACAGGCTATAATCTCTTTTTTTTATTACAATTTTTTTTTTTTTTTGTAAACGTGAGTAGGAACTTACATTTAAAAGACAATTTTTATCACTATTGGATTTTAAAATTAATTTTCACATAGTAAAAATATCAGTAACATTTGATTTGATTAGAAAAAGTTAAAATTATAAATGAAAATGATCGCAAATTACTTTTTCAAAAAAAAAAAAAATACAATGTAACGTACATAAATAGATTTATCTGATTTACCCTAGTCCTTATCAATTGTATATGACATTACAATTTCTATTTCAATGTAATGTCCTTCATTTCGTGTCCTTTACATTCAATTGATATTCTATTTTTTGATTTTAATTTATAATACGTGTATATATGTTGGCTCAGCAATATACATATGCACATATGTATGTATGTATGTATGTATATTTTTGAAATTTCATTCAATAAAAAACTCAAGATACGAGCGCATATACATACATATAACGATACATGTTCATATATATTTATTTGTTTGAATGTATTTATACATATAAATGTATGTACATGTAAATATACATACATAGATATACATGCAAACGTTTAATTTGATACATGGCAATTTTTATAGTGCCTTTGATACTATTTCCATCGCAATTATCATATAAAAATAAAATAAAATATGTACTCCCTAAAGTAACGTATATTAATATATGTACATACATACATACATATGTATATAAATTATAAACGCTCACTATCATGTCTATTCAAAAAAAAAAATAGAATTCTTAAATGTCTCATTATCAAATCATAATATTGAGATTCTTTTTATCATTTTGTGACTTGAAGTCTACCGAAAACATCCTTTTTTATGTATGTATGACATAAAATATTTATTTTTAGTATACAAACGCGTTTACTTATTTCAATTCCTGAAAATTTCAGCAGAATCGGAGAATATCATCTAGAGATATTAGCAACCTTTTATTTTAAAAATTTCAGATTTTATTGTCTATGAAAAACACCATGATATTTTGAAACCATGGGGTTATTTAAAAGATGGCTTTAAAAAGTTTAAAAAATTATGAAAGTCTATTTAAAAAAAATAAGTCACAGTATTATGTGATATCAATCGATTCACATGCATAGTACTAAAAAATTATAGTACCAAAATAAATTGATTGATATACTTGAAACTTGATTGTTTACTTCTGAAACTTATTATTCTTCTATTACAACATAAAGTTCATACATAAATGTTATATTTACATTTTCCAAAGAGCAAAAAAAAATGGAAAAATAATGAAAAATGCATACAAAATGTACACACACATTTGTGAATTTCCATATATACATTTTAAACAAGAATAAATACTTATGTTACATACTTTGATGTACACACATATAAACATATGTACATATTTTCTCTATTAACATAAATTTTTATTTTTCATTTGAATATCAGTTTTTTCTTCTGTTTTCCAAAACCATTGATGAAGTATTCTATATTATTATAATTCATCCACGCCAAAACAAACAAACAAATGTTTTTCTTTGTTTTCAGAAATTCAATCACAGATGATGGAATGGAATTAATTGTTACTGTAATGGAAGCTAAAGAATTAATTGGACCACCAAATGCTGAAACATTTGATACATTTGTACGAATTTATTTAGTACCTGATGAGATTGGTGCTATGCAAACTAAAGTAAGTTTTAATTTTTTTTTATTTTCTTAATAATTTTTTTTATTTTCTAATAATGTCACTGCACTGAATTAGTAAACAGAGTAAAGTAAAATGGGCTTTCGGGTTGTCATATAATTTAAATATAGGGTTTGATACATTTATCGGACATACATACATATATGAAAATTGTCTTATGAGATTTCTTCTGAGTTTCAAAAATTTTACCCGAGAGTACCGCAAGACAGGATACCTGTTGCTCGCCTCACTTTTCTCACCCATGACTCTGAAAAAGCTTCATAAGACATGTGTGTCAGATAAATGTAAAAATCCCCAATGATGTTATGGTGTGTTTTTAAAGATACACATGCACGGGTTAAATCATACAACATACAAAAATTACATCATTGGTGTTTATGATTTATGTAAGAGAGAAAAAGACGAATTTATTCAAACGGAACGTAAAAGAATACGAAGAAGTACCAGCAACAACAATACGTGCCTGTGCCTGTCTTAAAAAACACACTATAAAATATAAATCATTTCTTCTTCTTCAGTGGCTTCAGATAAAGTCAGACTTATCATTTCGACGGAAACCAATCGTTTCTAGCTTTCTAGGTTTCCAAAAAATTAATACTCCAGATAATTCCTTTTTTATGTATGTACATATTTTAATTTACGAATTTGTTTAAAAATAAGTAAAATTATTCAACCATGCCACCACCATTTATTTTCATTATAAATAATATAATAAATTCATTTTCGTAATAAAATTTAAATTTTAAATAAATAATTTCCTTTTCAAGAATTTATATTTTATTTTTAATTTTTTTTTTTTTTTTTCATTTTTTTCTTATGAATAGTTTTACAATATGTTATCAAATAATTATATACATTAATAAATTTTTTATTTCAAATTTAAAATTATATTCAACTTATCGGTTATAATTCTTAGTAACCTTATTTACATACTATATGTACATATCCTTTTAGAAGCTTATTACTTTCATTTTATTCTATTTTTGGCCTTTCTTATTACTTTTATTATGAAATTAAGAATATTAAAATAAATTTAGGGCAAAAATATATATTTCAATTTAAATTGTACAATGATAACATCATGGTGCAAATAAATGTTAGTAAATTTCAATACATCCTTTTTTAACCTTGTAATAATTATTTGTTGTAAAGAAAGTATAAAAAAAATATTATACAGGTAATCTCTGTTAGGTTCCAAAAATTAAAAAAAAAACATTCTTTTATATTTTCATGATTATATTGTCACTTCATTTAAATTCAATGATTTGGGGACATCTGATATCCTTTCGTTAAAGCTATCAACTTTTTCATGCTATTTTTAAAAGCATGCCATTCTACCAGCATTGGTGTTCACATTATGCTGCATACTATTTTCTCATGCTAATTACCATCAGATGGCCACTACTTTAATGTAAATAACGTATATAGAATTGCCGTGTTATACAGGGGTTACCAGTATATAAAAATCCTGCAATTTTCTGTGTTAGTATAGTAAATATATAATTTGACCTGAAAAATATTTACACACTGCCATTGCGTTGTGTTTCAAGTATATAGGCATATTGGAAACATCTTTGATCTTTTTTTTATTTTTTTTTTTATTTTTTTTTTTTTTTTAGAATAAGCAATCATTTCATTCATGGTCCTTTTGATTTTAAAGTTATTCAAAAAAATGAGACTATAATTTTTCTTAAACATATTTTAAATTGTACATACTTCCTTACATATTACATTTAATAGTGTTATAATTAATTATTGCCATATAGCTACAATTCTTATTTACTTTTAAATGATCTTTATGTTATGTATATTTATTTACTGAATAAATAAAATCTTAAATAGCGTTATCAATATACACATTATGTATTCATTTATAGTCTATCTACTAATTCGGTGCGGTAAAGGCCTTATGAAAATACACATCTCTTTTTTTCCCCCCGTAATTTCACGAGCAGTGTCACGGAAATCTTTAAAGTTATCATATAAAACGAAATGAATTTTTTAAATATCAATATACAACGACGTAAAGTGATACTACTTTATGTCATTTTCATAAGACCTCAAGTGCACCGAATTAGTAGACAGAGTATAAATATTGTCCTTTTTAATTTTTTTTTCCAATTATTTACATGTGTATTTTAGCTCTTTAAAAATTCTTCCTCTCCAAGTTACAATGAAACATTTTGCTTTTGGCTTAATAAAAAACGAGGGCGTCATTCTTTATGGTTTCATTTATATCACAGTGGAAGTGCTCATACTCTCATAGGTAAGTATATTTAATTTTTTTTTTCTGTATCTTTACATATGAAAATATGACAATTGTACACATGTACATACATATGTGTATGTAAAATTTGTATATAAACATTTGTAATATACATATGTATAGTAGTATCCTATAAACAGAATTCAAATAACTTTTATCTTTTATACATATAGGGAAAAGGGAATGTTTTTCTTTATTGTTACTGTTTTTATTTTTGTATAGTTTTGTTTTATCTGAGTTTAAAAAATTTTAACTTGTGAGTTACAACTCGTTTCATACTTCGTTCCCTTCTTCCAAACAAAACAGATTTTTCGTGCTTCATGGAGCAAATAAGTTGTGTTGTGTTCTCGGTCTTAAATTAGTTCATACTCTATCTCTACATACTATTTTTCCTAAGATATTTCAGTTAAATTAGAATATTTAATTAAATACTTACCAAAATTTATGCAATTTTTACATTTTCATTTTTTATTTTTTAAATTTAATGGATTAAAAAAACGGGTCATTTCAAAGATTGCAAATAAGAAAGAGAAAAAAGAAAATCAAATTATTTCATACGTGAAAAATTATTTTAATCACATATAATGTAATTTGTGTACACAATTGTATGTATGTATAATTATAATAAAATTTTTATATAATAAGTACATGTAGGAAAAACTAATAATTCATTAGAGCATAACGATAGACCGACAAAACTATTACTCTAAAACGTAATTATGTGTGTAAAAAATATATTCAATGCATATACAATGTAAACGATCCATACACATAGAGTCTGTGTCCTTTTATTATATTAAATGTAAACTATGTGAATTTCAGATACACACATGTGTGTTATCGTTATAATAAAATAAATGCCAACTTAAAATCAGTAATTTCATAGTTAAAAATAGAACAGAAAAAAAAAATCAAAATTGCATACCTAAATAGATAATAGATACGATGACCATTACTTACATAAACACAGTAGAGTCTCGTTTATCCATCACCCTCTTAACTGTTACCTTTAATTAACCCGTCTATGAGGTTTGTTAGGAATCATAAATTTTTGTCACTTTCTTCCATCTTCTTCTTCTTCTTTTGGCGCTACAATCCGGGGTGGATTTTGGCCTAAATCTGATGATTTTCTTCAAACGTTTCCATCATCACCTACGGTTTAACGTGAATATTGCGAAACAGAGTTTGTTGAAGTAGAGATTAAAGTCAATTTTATATGATAGGGCTTAAATTGATCATTTGTTTTAGACTTGATCAATATTAGTAAGCATTGGAACCCATAACTCATAAGTAGAAGGTTATGGTACTCATTCAAAGCTGAGTGAACTTTGAGGACGGTAAGGTAGTGATGCTGATAGTATAGACAAAATGATGAAAAACAATTTTTTTTTTTGCTAAGACCCGATCGTGACGGATAATCGAGACTCTACTGTATGTGCACATCATATACGGAAGTTTTTATGTATGCTGTCATAACTCAACTGTATATTTACATAATATATACGTTCTTGCATAATTTTTGTCCGTTGACTCGATATTATATGTAACGTATATATGTATATATGTATGTATAGGTATATGCATATTATTAGCACTGACCACATTATTCTTTCGTTTTATTTTTTTTCCTATTTTTTTTTTAATTTCATTATTATAATTACATTACCCTTATTTTGTTCTGATTTTTCGCATTCTCTTATATTGCACAAATGTATACTCATACAATTTTACATACATGTATGTCTATTTCCATTTAAGTATAAGTTAGATAGGTAGGTGTAAAAAAAATTGTGCATTCTTTCATGAATTTTTATTTATATTTTATTGTTCATTTCTTATAATACACTATTTTCGTATGTACATATGTAGGTGAAGCAGAAATGCAAATATGTGATGTTTCACGACCGATTACAACATGGCTACCATTATCTGATTCTAGGCAAAATAATGCTAATTGGGGTGAATTAATGTTCTCACTAAGCTACTTACCAACAGCAGAAAGATTGACTGTTGTTGTTGTTAAAGCTAGAAATTTAAAATTGGATCAAGATGGTAAAGAAATAAATGACATACAACAGAATATATTTGTCAAGGTAAAAAAAAAAATTAATTTTTATTAATAATATTATTTAAGGCCCAGTGGCAGTTTAATTAAACTCTGTTTAATGTTTAATGTAGTTCCTTAAACTCACTTTAGTTTAGGTAAACTGAAGTTTAAACTAAACTGTAGAACCGAATTAATTTAAACTCTCGTTAGGGTTTATTTAATTTGGACTCTGGAGTTTAAACCGTCACTGTAAAATGGGGAATAAGAATTTTTTAAACTGGCTCTTTAGCTCACAGTAATTCAATTAGATGAAAATCATAAATTAAATCAAACAATTTTATTTTAAAGATACAAAAGTATAACAAAAAAAAAAAAAAAAAAAAAAAAAAAAAAAACAAAAATAATCTTTTTTAATTTAATTTTTACTTTCTATTCTGTTTTTTTTTTTCAAATTTAGGTTTATCTCCTGAAAAATGAAAGGAAAGTATCTAAAAAGAAAACATCATTAAAACGTATCGATCGTTGTCCAATATTTAATGAATCAATGATATTTAGTATACCACCATATGTATTAAATTCAATTCAAGTACGTTTAACGGTTGTTTGTGTATCATCCATAAATGATACAGATACAATGATACCAATAGGACATGTTATTGTTGGTAGTAATACAACTGGTAAAAATCTTCGTCATTGGCATCAAATGTTATCATCATTAAGAAAACCAGTTGCTATGTGGCATCCATTACGTAGGACAATAAATAAAGGAAAAAATGATGTTACATAAAATTAAATTTTTTTTTCTATATTAAATTTTATAGTATTTAATTTTTTTAAATTTTTGTTTAGTTTTTTTCATTTCTTAATTTTAATTTTTTTTTATTTTTAATTTTTTTTATATTTTTATTTTAATTTAAATTTTTCAAGCCAAAATATCATGAATGTACGATACCACTATCTTTGATGGTATACATATGCAAATATGCTATCACTGGCATTTGGGGATACGATTTATGTTTTGTTATGTATTTTAGTCAAATCGAACAAGGGGCATTTATCTTCGAATGTTAAATCTTGAGTTGCTTTGAATATTACATTTTTAAAATTGCCAAAATCTTATACATTTCTTCCAGTAATTTATTAAATATGATATAATAATTGTAGTTATATTTTTGAAATGTAACGAATTTTTTTTTAAATAAAATTTTAAGTTTAATTAAATTCATAAAAAAAAATCAAAATTCTAAATTTAATTCACATTAGCAATACAAAAAATCCTCTAAGAATAATACCAAGAAAATTAAAAAACAAAATTAAAAAAAAAATTAAAAAGAAAAAAAATATAGATAAATTTTTCAAAAAATATTTTTAAAAAATTCTTAATAATTATACAAAATATGACAAAATATTATTATATAAAAATTATAAACTTATACATAAACTGTAAATAATACGGATTTCAATTTTTACGTATGAAAGAAATGTACATACAACGTACATTTACATATATTAATTAAGAAATTTAATATGAAATTACAATATTATTAAGGAAAAGATGAACAAAGATAAAAGATTGTTAATAAAGGTGAAATTCGAAATTCGAATCAAAAATTATGCAACGCTATTCATTGCATCAGAAAAAGTTCACGATTCGCTAGTTGTTCAACTAATAGCGTCATCAAGATGTCGATCAAGATGTCAAGGTCTCGATCTTCGATGACGCTATAAAACTTAAAAAAAGGATAATGAAAAGCCAAAAAATTGAAAATTATTAAAGTTCAATTTTTAAGCATAGTCATGTGTATTCTTACGGCTGTTTATGTGTATTTTGTTGTTTTCATTTCCAAATACAGAAAACTAGTGATAAGAATGAAAATAAAAGATGAATTTATTCAAATTGAATTCAATAAAGTGCGAAAAAGCATCAAGAACGTAAGGATATTTTATGAATAAAATAAACGAAAAAAATACAAAATTGAAATTTTAACGGACATGTATTCAAAAAATATATTGAATAAAAAATTAAAAATTGAATAGATAAAAGTTCTTCCAGTTTGTCAACATTTTCAATAACGTATAGGCACAGGTATTACGAACCATAACGATAATGAATACTTCCTCAATGATATAGGTATGTACGTAACTTGTATATACACATATGTATTTAATTAAATAACGTAATATCCATACATCAACGTATTACATAACTAACAAAAATGTATGCAAAAAATAATAATTATAAAAATAAACTTTAAAAAAAAAACCTTTTATAAAAATATCTGTGAGTTTCGAAACGCATCAATACCGTCTTAATACAATGCAACAAGTTCTGAAACATCTAATGCTCGATTTCTTCATACCTGTAGTTAGCTATCTTGAACAAAAAGTCATCTGTGAGATATTTTCTAGATTGGTTTTCTTCATTAAACCTGAAGATTAACCACCCTCAGGATAGAAATACTTTACTCAGCCCTTAAAAAAATATCATGAAGCCTCCTTCATGTGTAATTTAAAAATAATTTACGTGTAATTTATGAAAACAAACTTAAGTTTTAACCAGAAGTGAAGAAAACCAAATCTTCAGTTTATCTTCAAGATACGTTACACTTCGATATTTTGAAGTGAAAAAATCGGGCATAAGACTGGAACGGATGCGAATTGTCAAAAGTTTTGAAACGCATCGGTTAATTTTGTAGATACATAAATTTC
This sequence comes from Anthrax anthrax, assembly GCA_963971155.1. Lineage (NCBI taxonomy): Eukaryota > Metazoa > Arthropoda > Insecta > Diptera > Bombyliidae > Anthrax > Anthrax anthrax. The sequence continues at coordinate 74,505,690 of OZ020117.1, read as the reverse complement.
AAATATGTTTTTGCTTACATATGTACATATTTTTCCATGTTTTGCAGTGAAATATCGGTTGTAAACGTCAAAGGAAAAAAATACGCATTGGATGCAAAATGAATCAATAAATTGTATCATAATTTGTATCAGAAAAGTAATAATACCGCATCAATACAGTATTTTTGACCTTTCGAAACTCACGGTTTTACAAAATCAAAATAAAACAAAAAATCATGATAAAATATCAAAATTCAATGAAAAAAAATAATAAAATAAAAATTTAAAAATTTTTCTACACACTTACAAAGAAATATTTATACAGTATGTACATAATATAAGGTTTTTTCTCTAATCTTTAAATGCAGAAAAAAAAACTAAATTCCGGAATAAATTTTTAAAAAAATCTGGAAAATAAAGAAAATAAATAAATGAATGGTTCTTGGACCAATATTTCGACTATATTTACATACTTATATTCATTAATTATATTATCTTACACATATTAATATAAAATACATCTGATGTACATCTAAACTAAAATTCAATAATTTCATTTAAAAAAAAGAATTATATATTAATTTATAACTAATATAATGGACATTATGGAATTACTCTACTTGCATGCATTTTCATAAGTATATGTACACTTGTGTATAAAATAAATATATATGCAGTGGCGGAACTACTGTAAAGCAGGATCTCGAAACCGAAGGGGGCCCCAAGCTAAATAGAGGCTCTTATGGAGGATAAAATCAAATTTATTCGTGAATTTGAAATACAGTAACGATTTAGTTTTGACTCACAAATAAACTTAATTTCTTTACTATACTTAAACTTAGTTTCTTTACTATAAACTTAGGCCCGTATTCATCAACCAAGATTACCTTTAGATCGAGATAAATCGTATATATCAGCCTGAATAAGATATTTTTTAGATAACCTATAGTAGCCGTAAAAATATCCTAGAAACATAACCTTGCTATTCGACAAATTATAAATACACAGAAGCAAAGGTTAATTAACTTATCAAAGTATTCCCATTATTTCTTCATAAATAACAATCAGCTGACGTGTTTGATGTTTCAAAAATAATTTTTATCCACGTTGATAAATACGGTGAATTCTAGCGGTCGTAAATTCATCATCAATGCGCAATAGCTCGATGTGAGCCAGGGCCTAATCATCATTACCATGATTTTTCGAGACGATTCTATCATACGTGCACCTACAGTTTAACGTTGATTGCTAAGTGCTTAGTTTGTTGAAGTAGAGAAAACTCAATTTTATATGATAGGGAGCTTAAACTAATCATTTGTTTGAGTTACTTGTTGTCAGCAAGTAGACTCGATCTTGGTTGATGAATACAGATAATCTTGGACAGCCATTAATATGTTACTTTGGTCCACCAAAATCCGCCAAAAAAAAAATTCGTTCGAAAAAACATTTATCGCACCGAGGGAGTCCAGAATTTGTTGTTCCGCCACTGACTCCCCATGTGTGTGTGTATTTCTAAATTATTATTATAAGAAATTAAGATATACTGTACAAAATGTAAAAGTCACAATTAGTTATAATGTATACGTAGTTATTGAAAATTGTGAAAATTTTAATTAAATAACGCAAAAGAAAAATTTTCAAATTCTTTAAATTTTTATTTTAAAAAAAAATTCTTCAATCATTTTTCATAGATATAACATTCTCTATATAATGTAAACAAAACAGTATTATATAATAATATAATAAACTATATACCTATATATATGTACGATTATTTATATATGTATGTATGTATACATTATTTACAAGGCTAAACGTGTGTGTGTGTGTGTGTGTGTGTGAATATATAATGCAAAACAAAATTATAGATACTTATATAAATTTGAATTTATTAAAATTATACATTATATACAGGGTGTTCTGGAAGTCATAGAGAATATTTCAGGGGATGAAAATAGAAACTTCCTGAACACCCCGTATGTATAACAGACTGCATTTCTATATGTATACATATATAATTTATAAAGTACTCATTTGTATATAATATTACAAAAAAAGGTTATAAATTGTATAATTAATAGAAAAATAATGGAAATATTGAAATAACATGTACATATTAGAATTATCTGTATGTTTTTAAAAATTTTCAAATAAAAATTATAATTACTTTTTACTTGATTTCTTATATCTTTGGGGATAATCTAAAATGAAATTTTAAAAATGTATAGCTTTTAAATTTTCGTTACATCTGTAAGGCATGTTTCATACTAGCAAACGATGAACGGTGAGCGGTAAGCAATAAGCGATGTGTATTTCAGATTGAACTAAGAAATCTAAACGGCGTTTCAAATCAGTTGTAGTGAAAATCTGAAAATCTCGTCATCTTTGATGTTTGATGAATGATGTCTGCACGTGTTGAAATGTACGTGGAAAGTAATTACCATCATAATCACAACCAAAACAAATTTGGTTTTAAAATCAATGCTTAGCGATACCGATTATCACTCATCGTCAGTCAATCTGAATGAATCCATTAAAAAGCGTTGTTCAAGCTATGATTAGTGACTACTCATCAGTCATCGCTCATCGTCCATCGTTCATCACTCTTCAATATGAAACAAGCCTAGTATATGTAGCTACAATGAGCCTTTTTCTGTATACAATTTTTTGATTAATTTATAAATCAATTTTATATCTTTAAAAAAAAAAAAAAAATCAAATCTTAATCTGTAATTTTGAATATTTCCATACTTTATAAAAAAATAAAAAAAAATAATTTATAAAATGTTTATTTGTTTATTTATACTTGTATATAACATTCTACAAATATTCTTAAAAAAACAAGTAAAAATGTATATAGGATATCCCATAATTGATGTCATAAAATAGATCTATCTATGTATTTTAGTGTTTCTAGCAAAAAATCGTTTTTGAATCTCAGCTTTAATTTGCACTTATCTTGACTCAATCACACAGTTACACCTATATTGACTGTTTCAGTTGTAAAGTGTTTTAAAAAATATGTATGTCTAATTATACCTTATGACGTCATGTACTGCATGTGTCCGAAAATTTTTAAACCACTTTATCTAAGAAGGGGTAAATTTTAGAGGGGTGGAGGTCTAGGACGATTTTTTGCTAGAAACACTCTGAATTTCACGACAGAACCATTTTGTGACATAAACTGTGAGACGCCCTTACATACACATATGTAAATGATAAAATAATAAAATTTATATACCTACTTATATAGAAAACCAGACACCAAATAAACTCAATTTAATGACAATAAATAAAAAAAATACTTAAAAAAATAATGTAAAAGTATGTACTCGTAACAACTTATTTAAAAAAAAAGAGATTAAAATATGTAATATAGTAATAAATTTAAATTTTCTAAAATGATTTTATAATTTTTGAAAAAATATTAAAATTTAAATAAAAAAATGTTTCGTTTTTGTAATAACAAAAAAAAAAAAAAAGAAGAGAAATACATATATTCAAATTGAACTCCTATACTTTACATTATTAGAAACTATATACATAGAATAAAAGGATACTAAATACATAAAAATAATAAAAAATAAAAATGAAAAATTTAATATCCAAACATTTTCTACATACATATGTATATTTATATTTTAAATTGACGTTATTTTATTTTATAAAATAAATCGAGTTCTAAAGGTAAATAAAACAAATAAAACAAAAAAAAATTTTTTTTCAATTTATGTTGTTGTATAAAATAAAATATTTAAAAAAAATCATTATTACAAAGAAAATAAATAAAAAACAAAAAAAAAATAAAATAAAATAAAATCACTAAAATGTAAATTTAAATTTAAAAAAAAAAAGAAAAAAAAATTGTTGAATTGTATGTTCATATAAATTGATTGAAAATATATATATTATATCTAATGTTGATAAAATGAATGGTTTTTAAATTTATTATACGTTACATTTTAGCATGACGCTCTCCAGAAATAGAGCTAGTTTTCTTAGAGCTGCTGTCTTCTAAGATATTTCTTGTATAAGGGAAATCTTAGTCACAAGGCTTCTGGGCTTTCTGAAGTGCCCAGATTTAAACGATTTCTAAATATTCATAAACTCCATTTTACAGAGCAGTACAAAAAAAAAAGAAAACACACCCTCAGTTAGAGAAAAAATTACAAGGGGATGCTGACCACACCTTTTTTGTTTTTAAAAAAAATCTATGATCTCTCTACTGAGTATCTTACATAAACTATTTGATAAATCAAAACAGATTTTTAATACAAATATACTTTAAAGTCTTTAAATAAAGAAATGTACTTAGTAAATGACTATCTTTTTTGTTACATTTAAAAAACTAAATTCGAATAGAAGACACACACTTAATAGAAGTTTAAGTATAATTTTCTAATTTTTATAGTTTCATGAATATCAGTGCAAAAATGATCGTGCTTGTAAAAATATCACACATTGTGAAATTCTAAAAAAAATTTTAAATTATTTTTGTGTAATTTTAATTATTTTTAATTTTAAAATAAAATTAAAAATCATTTATGTAGTGTTTGCTTAATTTTCAAGAGAAAATAGAATTTTTTTTTTTTTTCAATTTAAAAAAACAAAAAAATGAATTCAAAAATAACGAAAAATTTAAGTAAAAAACAACATCGATCAAGAGTAACAAAAACAGAATTATTAAATAATGAAAAACGAATTTTACGTACACCAAAATGTGCACGATGTCGTAATCATGGTGTTATATCATGTTTAAAAGGACATAAAAAATTATGTAGATGGCGTGAATGTAAATGTCCTAATTGTGAATTAATTGTTGAAAGACAAAAAATTATGGCTGCACAAGTTGCATTAAGACGACATCAATTAATTAATGATCAAAATAAAAATAATGGATTAAATTCGATAAATAAATCTTCAACGGCAGCAACAGCAGCAGCAACACAAACAATGGAAATGCTTTTAGCTCAAAAACGGATTTATCAAAAACATTTAAAAAATTTACAACAGAAAACATTAGTAAAAGGTGTACTAGAAGGTCAGTTGTGATTTTAAATTTTTCAAATTAATTTTTTTTTTTTTCAAATCTTTTTTTTAAAATTAATTACAGTAAAGCATTTGTTGTGTGAACGAATGCACATGCATATTATATTATACGTGTATTACATTGATTTTCAAAAATTCCCATTACAACAGATATTATAAATTAATTTAACGGTCATTAAAATTCTGTCAATCTCTCTACTTCAAATTTTAAATCTAAAATTTTAAATATGTAAATACAAAATTAAAAAAAAAATAAAATAAAATAAAATTCCATACAAGTAGGAAACATACAATTTAACGGACATTTGTTAACAGATTCACTTAACACATTAAAATTAAACGATTGGAAACTCGTTAATTTTTTCAAATACACCGTATGTACACGATACATGTATTTGTAGTTACTATGTCTATTACTTAAAATCGTACAATAAACACTTTGCTACCTAAAAAAATAAACATAATTTACAAAAAAAAAAAAAAAAAAAAACCATACAGTAATTTGATATCAAGCATATGTTACATACTATCGAAAAATATATGAATATGGATGAATAACATACGGATTTATTTACATATGTGTATCTACACATATTGCTCTGTATGAACACAGCCTACATACAATCATTTTATATGTACTTCTTCTTTGTGGCCCTACAGCCCTTTCCAGCGCCTTCGTCTCTGCTAGACAATTCCTTCATTCCTGCCTGTCTTTGGTTTTCGTCATCCAGTTCCTTATTTCGAACTTTCTTAGGTCAGTAATTTATCATTTTATACTGTTCATACCAAATTACTATATTAAATGCCTGTACTTAACTAAATTATGTACATGGTAATATTTTTCATTAAAAAAATATATACTCGTATATATACATATTTTTAGTATCTTAAACATTTTTGTTATTTTAATTCATTCAAAAAAAATCAAAAATATGTCTCTTTTCATATTATCAATAGTATAAATATCCTGGATTCTGATTATTCTAATATTCACACAACATAAAAAAAACAATGTGCTGGACACTTTTGGTGCCATGCAGTCTAGCATTACATTTACATGTATGGTACGGTACATGTAGATACTCTTTATTCTAGACCTTTTTTTCAAATTAAAAAAATAAAAAGTTAAATTTTTTTTTTCAAGGATCTTTTTCTTTTCTTTATATCGTGTACATTTCATATTGTTTACTTTGAAAATTTGAAACCCTCAATATTTTTTTTAAAAAAATTTTTTTTGTTTATGTTTCCAATATGTGATATATCGGAGATATGTTGAAAACGTTAAAAATTTTTAAATAAAGTTATATTATGTTACAAAATAAATAAATGAAAATTGATTATACTGTACCAAGTACTATATGTATCTACAGAGTATATTATACAAGGTACATTTTATGAATGATTTTAATGCTCTATTTATAATGGGAAATAAAACTATAGTCTGTCCAACTAATTCGGTACAGTTAAGACCTTATAGGAATACACATACATATATTTCTTCTTCTCTCATAATCTCTAATAAGATCATCTCACGAGCATTGTCACAGCGACGTAAAGTGGTACTACTTTTTGTCATTTTCATAAGACTTTAACTGCACCGAATTATTAGATAGAATAATAATTCAGTTAACAGATGTTTTTTCCTCATATCTTCTAAAAAAAAATAAATAATTTTTTTTAATAAGTAATTTTTTGGTTGATTAAATTTCAAAATTAGAAATTACACAGTTTTTAATGTTAATTATAAAATTTTTTCATTTTTTTCTTTTTTTTAGAATATAAACGTTTTTCGACAATCAATTCACCAATATATGAAAGAATTCGTAAAAGAAAAGCATTTGCTGATCGTGAATTGGATTTAGCATTAGATACAAAATTTTTATTATTCCCAGATTTATCATCATTTAATTATTTATCATTTTATCGAATGGAAAGAAAAGCAATAACAACATCAAGAAAATCAAATGAGATGTTATCATCATCATCAACAACAACAACAACATCATTAATACCTAAATCAATAGAATCTTATGATTATTCAATTAATGATATTAACAATTATCAAACTTCATATTCACAATATTATGATTATTCTGTAGTAGATAAAAATTTTCCATTAACATTAGCAGCAAGATATAATGAAAATGATATATCTAATACTTTACATAATTGTATTGAACAAAATCAAAATTGTTTAACAGCACCATCATCGTCATCTTTTTTGTTATCTACAAATTGTTTAGATAAATCAAGTACAATTGAAAATATTAAAAATCATTGGAATCAAAGACCTAAATTATCCTTTTCAATTGAAGCAATTATGGGAATAGAAAAATAATAATTATTGTTATTAACTTTTTTTCTATATTCATTTGTTAATTTAGATTATAGTCGTTTAGGTTTAGCCTTCATTTTAAATAAATTAAATTTTAAAAAAACAAAATTTAAATATAAATTTTTCTTTTTTATGATCCAAAATAATCCTCTTTTTGAAATGAAGGTGATCTTCATTTAAATATAAATTGAATTTAAACAAATTTTAATAATTCTATTAATTTGAAAATGTATTAGTTGTTATTTTTACTTTAACTATAATTCTATAAACAGTAAATTAAATTTTTATATTTTCTTATCTTTTATTCTTTTCCTGTTGTCCAATTTTTTGGTCGTTCTTCCATTAAAGTCCAATTATGTTGTCGTATAGCACCAAAACCATGAGTTTTTAATTTTGGGAAAAATTCCCAATCTTCTATTTTTGAAAGTTTCTTAATTGATCCAGCAATAGCTAAATAATATAATTAGAAAAGTTTAAATTTAATAAAAATAATTTAAAGTTTATTATTATTTATATTTAACTAACCCAATACAAGACCAGCTGCACATCCAGCAACAACAGAACGTTGTGCAGCACCATAAATACCACCAGCACATAAACCTCCAATCATATAATTAATTCTATATAAAAAGAAAATTTTTATTTTTTATAAGAAAATGTTTTCCTTCTAATTTTTAATTCATTTTGTACCAACCAATCCTACCAATCTACCTACCTATCATCTTTTCCTCTCAAATTTGTTGCCATATATGTACCCAAAGTAAAAGCTGATGCCATACCAACCAATGGACCAGTAATGACTGCATAACGTGCTATAGTCGGAAGATATCCTTTCGGATGTGATATCATTACAGTATCTACTGTTGACCATGCTAAACCAACTGGTATTGCATATTTATTTATAGCTATAATTTTACCAAAAAAATCTCTTCCTTCAGGTTGATCATAATAATTTGCACTCAACATTTTTATGAAAATTTTCTACTCTAAAAAAAATGAGTATTCAAAATTTTAATAAAAAATTAAACACAAATTCCTACAAAATTACCTACAAATTCTTTTACAATGTCTTCTATTATTTTTGTTTTACGTAACACCAAACACCAATGTTTCGAGTTCTCATTCACTAAACCAACTCAACCATACAACAGAAATTTTAATACATTGTCAAAATCAGCTGTTCATTGTTGACACAGCGAATTGAAGTACCGAAAAATGCTGAAAACCATAAATCTGTATTCTGTTTCTGTATTGTAGATGTACCTATCGTATCTGTACCACATCCGTTGATTACGTTCGTTCCTTTAACGAATTTTTAGTTTGAAATTTAAACATCTTTATTTAATAAGTGTTTTTTTTTTATTAAATTCCTTTTCAGTTTCAATTCAGACATTTATCATTTTATTTTTATTATTTACACAATTTCAGTTTATAAATAAACAAAAAAAAAAAAAAAGAATTTACAATGCTTTTTGTTAACTTAAACAGACCAAACTATTGTAAAATTTTATGCAACATAATTTTTTTAATATATAATTCATGATTATTTAATGTACTTAATAAACCTTTATCATTAACCACAGCCACTTTATTTGAATAATCAATTTCATCATTTTGTAAATTTGTCATTTTCCCACCCAAAGCATTTAATATTGCATTACCAGCACATATATCCCATTTTTTAATTCTTGTTGTATGAAGATATGCAGTTGCATTATTAAAAATTACTTGTAGCACTTTATATCCTAAAATAATAATAAAAAATAAAATATATATAATAGAAAGAAAGATTTAGGTATTTAATTTAAAGTGCTAACGAGCGGTATACCTGCACCAGCTGCCACTGTTATGTGTGTATTTTCCCCAAACACTTGCTTTGAAATATTTTTAACATCTCCAGCATGTGATCTTGACACAATCACAATTGGATTTTTAGTAGGAATATCATCCTATAAAAATAAAAATAAATTGAACATTTATTCTCATGAAGACAATATTTATACAATTAAATACTACCTTTTTAACTGAATTTAAATCTTCTGATAATGCTTTATCTACCCATGCCCATGTAGTCTTTTGTGTGAATGGATTATGAATAACACCAATTATTGGTTTACCTTTGAATGTAACACATACCATAGTTGTTACATATTTATATAATTTCTCTAAAAACAAAAAAATGAGTTTTTAATTAATTTCAATATTTTAAATTTTAAATATTTCATTATCACCTGTAAATTCTTGTGTTGCATCTAATGGATCAATCCATATATTAACATCTTTTATATTAACAATATCATCTGGTACATTAACAGTTTCATGTAATACAGTTGGATCTAAATCAAAATGTATTATATCTGAACATTTATCATGATGTTCTTTATCTTCTTCAGATATAATTAATAATTTTGGAAATATTCTATGTAAACCATAACTCATAACACAATGTGATCTTTTATCAGCCTCTGTAATTGGATCATCAGCACCTTCTTTTGTTTTACCTTTACTTTGTTTATTAATATCTAATTGTTTTGATACATTTAATATTTCTATACCACCTTTTTGTGCTGCATTTATAATACCAATTAATAATTTACGTAAATTTATTTCATTTGGATTTCTTGAATAACCATATTTATTATTTGTTTTATCATTATCATCATCATCATTTTGTGTACCATGATAAAAATAATAAATAGTAATACCAAATAAAAATAATATAAATACAGCAGTTTTATTAATACGTATCGATCTACCAAAATTCATTTTCTTTTTTTTTTGTTTTTTGTATGATTTTCGTTTTTTTTTTTTTTGCTACAATTATATATTTGGCTTTTATTTTATTTTTGAAAAAATTTAAATGATTATCTTATAAAAATAAATTGAACATGTGAGAAATGTAATTTTTCAAAAACACTGTGTACCTACACTTTAGTTAAATTTCACACACGTTTCATATTTCATGTTTGCGTCTTCAATCTTCATGACATTTTTGTCTGTCTGTACTGTCTGTAAACAAAAAAGTAAACAAAAACAGCAAATAAAAAATAAACATTGCATATTCAGCTGATCAAGTGCTGTTTTTATAACAACAATTCATAATACTCGATAATACAATCAGTGATATCATTTTGCTGCTTTTTGATGTCTGATACTATCGTCTCAGTGAAAATGGGTTATGCCAATTAATCATTTCCATGCGCCGCCTATAAAAATAAAAAATTTAAGATCCGTTGTACAATATGTACTAAATGCCGTCCATTACGACCAAAAGGTAACTGAATACTGAACTAAATAATAAATAATCATTACCAACCAGAAATGCTACTGAACTGACTGACTACTGACTAGACTACTGTACTGTACTATGTACATGTATACCAAACCAGACCAAACCAGTATACATGGAACATGAAAGTGAAGAAAAACCAGTTCACTTCTCACATAGCTAGTACACAGAACCATTGCCTGCCATTTGAACGATAGCACTGAATACAATCAATTATCAACCAGCTGTTATTCATGACTCATGTCAGCTGCAGCTCATCTATCGTATCATATGGTTTCAGTTTTAGTTATGTTTTGTTTTTGTTTTGCACGATTTATATTTTCATATTTCTATGTTTTCGGTTTCACTAGAGTTGAATGGTTGAATAAACCAATAAAAATTAAAAATAATCAATTTATTACAAATAGAATTCGTTTCAATTTTATTTAACCTGAATTACAATAATAATAAAAAAATTTTTTGTTTTATTAATTAAATTCGATAATAAAATAAATTTTTTTTTGTGATGTGTTTTGCAATTTTGCATGTCTAGTGTCTAAAGAAAGGCTTTGATCTAAAGTGTCTACGGCAATCTACGTCTCATACATTTTATACATTATTATATCATCGCATTAGTGATTTGTATATTAGATATTAGATAGCTCAAATTTGTTTTTTAAAAATACGAATTATGTGCGAAATACGTCATGAAATTATTATTAAAAATTTATACAATAATGAGATCATACCAAATGAGATATTATTAATAAATGGTATTATATCAAGATCATGTAATCAATCGAATATAAATATTGTTCATTATTATGAAAATGAAAATTTTCAAACAAATCAAAAATCAATAATAACAAAAACAGGTGAATTTAAAATTTTATTTCAATTAAAATTTGGTATTAATCGATTTCAATTTAATTATTGTAATTGTGTAAATGAAATTCAGTGTATATATAAAGAAAATATAACAGAATATAAAATTCAACCTTTATATATAATTTGTAAAGAAGATAATGATAATGATGGTGATGATGACAGAAAATCACAGCAATCAAATTATTATAAAAATATTGAAGAATCAAAAATAAAAATTACATTAGCATTAAAATTAATACAATGTTTATATGCAGAAAATTTACGTAAATTTAATAAAAATAGTTATCGTAAAACATTTACAATTAATTCAAATTGTTTATCATTTTATAGTGATTTATATGTAAATGAAGCAAGACAATTAGATGAAAATTCATTATGGTTAAAATTTGGTACAGAAATATTACAATCAAATATATATAAAAATAATAAAAATTTAAAATTTTGTGCATTTATTGGTTGTACATTATATGAAGGTATAACAGATGAAAATTATTCATATGATAATATAAAAAAACATACAAAAGCAACAGCATCAATTGGTGTTGGTGGTTTAGCATTATTTGGTACTGGTTGTTTATATACATGGCCATTAAAATTCACAGAAATTCAATTATGTTTTCAAAATGAACAAAAAATTGATATGAAATATCAATTAGATGATAGTAATTATCGTCGTACATATGGTGGATGTTATACAACAACATTAGGTTGTGTATGCCATGAAATTGGTCATTTATTTGATTTAGGTCATACTAAATATGGTATTATGGGTAATGATTTTGATTATATTAATCATATATTTTTAATTAATAATAATAATAATAATAATATAAATAATCAAATTAAATTAACTGAAAATTTACCAGATCGCGTTATTATAACAAATGATAATAATAAACATTTAATTGATAAAAGATTAACAAAAATTCATAATAAATTGAATAATAATTTTTTACAAAAATATCATCAACAAAAGAATGCTAATGATTTAACATATTTTACTGAAAATTGTTTAATTATATTAAATTATCATAAATGGCTTAATAATAATAATAATTTAAATTTTGATAATGATGATAGCCAAATTACCATTGATAAAGATACATGGATAATTAATTCAAATAAAACAGCATTAAAATTAATTGAAATACGTACTAAATTAAATGGTTATATTATAAAATATTTTGATTTGACACATAAAAATGTATCAATGTTTTCAATTTTAAATAATTTTAAATCAAATAATAACAATTTAAATGAATTTAATATTTTTGTAATAACAGCCAATGGTACTACAGTACTATTCGAATGAAAATAATAAATGAAACCCCTCAATAATTTGAAAGCTATATATATAAAATAAATATCATATTTCATTTACTAATAAATAAATAAATATAGGTATTATATAAAATAATCTTATCATATAATATTATGTACAAGAATATATAAGCACACAAGAGAAAATGTGTATTTACTGTTTTATCTATTTATATACATCATACGTAACAATCAAAACGTGATAAAGTTCAGTACATTCAAATACATTAAAAACCAAAAATAACAGAACGAATATACATTTTTAATAATAAATTGAACTATATATAAATAATATTTACATTTTATTAAAAAATAACAGAAAAAAAAAAATTATATAATTATTATTATGCTTTTGAGTATGGCAAACAAACCTATTGTAAGAGCGTACATTGAACATCAAATTCATACTGTATAGTACTTATACTGGATAACATTATAATCAATTTTATATACACGTACGCATAAATACATAAGTATAAAAAATTGCTACATACCAGTATGTACTACAAATAATGAAAAATTACTAACAGTAGACATTTATTGTTAACCAACTCATCAAGGACTTAATAACAAAATTTATCATTTTCTTTTTTTTTACTCATTATTTATTTATTGGAAAAGTAAAAAAAAAAAAAAAAAAACGGAATTAAAAACAAAACGTAAAAATACTATTTAATACTGAATATTAAATTACATGTTTTGAGCTGACGGTAATAAAGAAATGCTTATGAGGAAATAAGAGTAGTTGCAAAAAGTTATCGAAAGCACATTTCCACATATTAATACTGGATTAATTTATTATCAAATAAATTATTTGTACAACAAAGTAAAAGAAAAAAATGTCTAAAAATGAGGGAAAAATTATTTTTAAAAATTTAAAAGGTTTCCCAAAATTAAATGAAACAAATAATATTCAAACAGATTTATTTTTAGAAGCTACAAAAGAAGTTGTTTCTATTATTGGTATGTGTTTAAAAAAAAATATGTATATATATATATCAGATCTATTATGATGGATAATTTAAAAATATTTAATTTTTTTTTTTTTTTTTTTTTTTTTTTTTTAGAATCATTTGGTACTATTTTTTCACCAGTAGTTTCAGATATGAGTGGAAATATAGAGGTAAAACATTATATTACATAATATGTACATACATATATGTATCTTTAATTATTTTATTTTATTTTTCAATTTATTAAACAGGCCTTAGACTTATACATTCTCATTATTATTATTTGTTTTTTTTTTTAATTAGAAATTAAATAGATCATATCAAAAGAATATTGAAAAATATCATTATTTAGAACATTTAATTCAAGAAACTTATTGTAAGAAAAATGATTATACTGGAAGTTCTTTACTTTGGTTGAAAAGGTAACACACAGAAAAAATAAATTTTTTAATTTATATATAAAATTAAAATGATGTAAACATTTTATTTATTAGAGCATTAGAATTAATATCAGCATTTTTTCATAACATTTTAAATGATACAAAAACAACTGAAGACCTTCAAATTCATTTTAAGAATGCATATGAGAAAACCTTAAAACAACATCATGGATGGTTTATTCAGACTACATTTTCGGTAATTAAAAAAATTTGAATTAATTTAAACAATTCAATATATAGATTTGCTTTTCTTTATATTTGCAGTTAATTTATAATTGGATACCAACAAGATCACAATTACTTGGTGTTGGTGATTTACATAATGAAAATATTAAAATAATATCAACATTTTTACCAATAATGCAAAATAATATTAAACAAATTGATATATTATTAAGATCATTTAATATAAATAAGTAAATTATGTATTGTCTAACTAAATTTTAGAATTTCATTATTTGTTTTTGATTTTAAATTTTACAAGCAGTTTTGATATGAGTTTTAACTTGTTTTCAGTACAGTATTTCATTTATAATTATATTTAATTTAAAACTAAATCACTTGTTTATGAAATTTAGTTATTTGTAAAAAATTAAAAATAAAAGAAAATATATTCATAAATCAAGTATTTAAAAAAACATATTAATGCGTCAATTTTGAGAGTCTATTACTAATCGACTTTATGTTAAAATATACTTTCACTGTTATGAAAATCTACTTATTCTACTTTAGAGATTAAAAAATTCGATATTTTTGTGATAGACTTTAAAAAAAAAATGACAACACAAATAAAAAATTTTCATATAAATTTAAGAAGTGAACAATCAAGTTACCTAATAAAGTACCATTTTTTAGTACTATGCATGTAAATCGATTGATTTACATAATACCGTGACTTGTTGTGATAGACTTTTTAAAAAAATCGATTCTATGTTTGTCGAATAGATTCTCATAATTGACGCCTTAATATTTATTTAATTTTTGTTGTGAATTCATAATTAAATTAAATTGATATAATTGTGCTTGATATTTTGATAATTTCCTTGATGCATATGCACCAATTGGTATTTCAATTAAAATGAATATTAATAATAAAGATTGTAACCAAAATAATTTTATCCATTCATTTATAATTACTGTTAAATAAAAGAAATAAATATGAATTGGAAGTTGAATTAATGTTGATAATATCCAAAATCCAGATAAATCTGAAATCTATTTTATAAAATACAATAAAAAATTTATTGATTAGATCTTTCTGTAAGATTAAATTTAAAATTTCATCTTACTTGAGTCTTTAAATTTCCCGAGTAACCTAAATACAAACGAAATATTTCAGCTGGTACCGTTAATAAAAAGCCAATTACAGTCAAAATTATTTGAATTTTTTCTAAATACGAAATCTAAAAAATAAAAAATATGAAAATTAACAAAAAATATTGTTTGAAAAAAATAAGAAAAATATATTTTTATTAACTTACACAATAAATTAAATGATAACAAAAAAACATTGACCAAATAATTGAAATATACACATTAAAAAATAAGAAAATTTGAAGTAGTAAATTTGCCTTATATTCAATTTCTAAAAAATAAAAACTTTTTCGTTAATTATTGTAAATTAAAGAAAAAAATTATTAGTTAAAAAATTTTACCCTCATATAGTCCGTTTTTTACTGACATTTTTTTTCAAAACTAAGATTTGTTTAGAATTTCTTGTGGACTGTTAACGTTTCCATAGCAATACAAAATAAGTAGACAAATTAAATCCGAAAAATATATATATATTTTTTTTTTTTTTGGTTTCAGCTATCAGATAATCAGATCATAGGACCTTAGTTCTTAGTCCTTTAATTCTGTATGACGAAAAAAAATTTACCTTTGCTGCTGATTCTGGTTTCTGATCATGGAGTTTTAATTTTTCGTCTTTAAACAATAATTAGAATTTTATAGGTAATTTTTGTTTTATGTTCACAAATTACTGTCTATCTACCCCATGGTAAAAAAAGAGTTTTTATACCATGTTATGGATGAAGAATGTGAGACGTATGTCAGGTTCAGGTATAGGTAGCCCAGTACCCGCGGGATTTTATTTCGTAAAAATTTTACTTAAGCTTTAAATTATAAAAAAAGTACGAATGTGTCTCGTTCTGTAAAAATACCTTATTAGTTATTAGTGACCGGCATCAAAAAGTATATATTCAAAATACTTTTTGCCGGCATGTGAATATAATCAGTAAACACTAAACAGTAACTTGAAACTGGCTAGTGGTAGAATTTCCGTTTGAAAATTGAAAAACAAATCCAAACTAGTAACCCTGGTTGTGTTTTGTTTTGTTGTTGTACTATAGCAAAATCTATAGAATATATTCTATAATAGTATAATCTATAGTTACTATAGAATCTTAGACATGGACAATGATTCATAATTAAGGCAAGTGGCACATATACCGTCATTATGATGGTACGTATGACACATTTGTACCACCGTCATTGTCTATACTGATTTTGTTGTTTTCAAATTAACAAGTAAAAATTACAAACAGCTGATTGAAATGACAATTTAGCTAATAGAAACGTAGAAACAATGTGAAATGATTATTATCTCGAAATGATAGACAAGTACCATTATTTGATACCAGCATAATGACGGTATATATGTCAGTACTGTAATACAATACAATAAATACACTGTTTTACATCACGGGTTGTTTGTAGTAACGTTATTTTACGTTTACGTATTCTTATTGGAATTTATGAAATTTTATGTAAGTATAAATATATATGTATGTATGCATAGTGTGCATTGTGTCAACTGTCAATTGTGTGCATACATAAGATTAAGAAGTAAACAATGAAAAATGAGTCAAAACATCCAAAACAGAAACATGAAATTGAAACATATAGTTTTTCTTTCTTTTATTATTTTTGCTTTTAGTTGTCAAAATTTTCAATTAATACACATAAGAAAGAAAATTCAACATCTGCTTATAAAGTGCTATAATTTATTATTTTTTAAAAGATTTTATATTAATTTATTTTATTTTAAAATATAATTTTTTCTTTTTTATCTCTTGTTTTGAAAATTAAAAATAAGAAAACAAAGAAGAGAGAATTTTTAATAGAAAAAAGTAAAAGAAATTTTTTTTCAAGATAATTACAGAAAAAAGGAACGTTCTAAAATAAAAGTGAAATGACGAAATAAATATGAAGTGATTAATAAGGTACAATGGTTGCTGATTAGATTATAAAAAAAAAATAATAATAATAAAAATAAATAAAATAGAAATTTATTTCATTTTTAAACTGTAATTTATATGGTGACCTGTTATATTAATTTTTTTCATGTATTTTTCGGTTATTCGTTCATTGTTTAATTCAATGTAGTGTCAATAATTGTTTAACAAAACTACAAAATTCATATAAAAAATTATTTTTTATTCTTCATCAATTATTCTTAACATCTAGGTACATAGTATCAAAAAGTTATTTTATTTTATTTTTTTTTTTGTTTTAGTTTTCTTCTGTGTACGGTCATTAAATAAATATACATAATTACAAATTAAATTAATTTTTAGAATTTTTTTTTTCACTATTCATAGATTTTCATTAACAAATCAAGGACAATTTTATTGGATTTTATACATAAATAATTTTAATTTCTTTTTTTTTTTTTTTAAATAAGTAGATAAAACATTTAAGGAAAAAGAAAACGTAAAAGGAAAATTAAAAAGAATAATAACAAAAATATTAGAAAAAAGAAAAAAACAGTAAAAAGAGAAAATCATTTTCGTAAGTGTAGTGTTTTTGTGTGTGATTATAAAACGGTTTTAATAAATTTTTCTTTTTTTTTTTCATGTATGAAATAAACCACTTATCTATTTCACTTAAATTACCTACATACATAATCATTTAATGCATATTTACATGAAATTTTAAATTTTCATTATCATTATAATTTTATTTCATTTTTTTTTTTTTTATTAAAATAATATTTTTATATCGTGTCAATTTTATATAATAAACACTAGTAAAAGAGAACATTTAAAGAAAAAAGAATTTTTTTGTTTTGTTTTTTTTTTCTGTTGCGGATATTACGAATGCAAAATTTAAATAGACAAAGACATTAATTAATATAGTATTAAAGAAAAACATTTTTTTGGCGCGTGTTCTTAAAAAGAAAACAAAAAAAGACTATTGTTTTTTTTTATTTTCTCCTTCGTACTGTAATTGCTGTATACGTACATATACGCATTGCTATAAACAAACAAAAAAAATTGTTGTACATAATATTTTATTATACAAAATATACCTAATAATAAAATGGATATTAGTGAAAGTCCTGATCCACAACAACAATCACAACAGCAAACAGGAGGTGAACAATTATTTCAACAATCAACAACAATTAATAATAGTCAAACATCATTTCAATCATCAAATGATTATGATGATATTATGAATAATAGAAATTTTATGATGAATACAACACAACAAACAATAGATATGATGAGAGATAATAATTCTCATAATGGTACACATAATAATGATTTAGTTGATATAGATTCAAGATTATTACAACAATTTAGTTGTTTAGGTACAACTGATCATGAAGATTTAATTAATGATTTACAAAAAGTTTTTAATAATCAATTAAGTAAAGAAACAGCTAAATTCTTTTTGGAAATGAGTAATTGGTAAATTTTACAATAAATTCATTTTATTATTCATTTCGTATTTTATAGTAGAGAAAACAAAAAAAATAATTTTTTTATATTTTTATTATTTTATTTTACTTATTCTTTTTTTTAGGAATTTACAAACAGCAATATGTTGTTATTTAGACTTTAATACATTTACAACAATACCTTCAATGAAAATTGTTCAACAAACACGTCCATCTGATAATTCACAAGCATGGAAATTACAAAATGATGGTGATGAAATGTGGCCAAATGGTTGCTATTTAATGTCACCAGGACAAATGAAAAGATTAGAAGTACCATCAATAAGACCTGGTGAAACATGTATTATTGTTGCTGATATACCACCATCAAGTCCACCAATTATGTGGAGATTATGTACACCGCGTGGTGTATGCTTTGGAGGTAATACTATAATTTAACACATTAAAATTTTGCAAGATATGATTTTTTTTAAATTTTATTTTTGTAGATACAATGTGGTTAATACCAGCCGATTCAGATGATACAGCTAGTGATTTAGCACAAAGAATGGCACAATTACATACATCATCTTCATCATCGTCCTCATCATCAACACCAATGAATGAAGATATTCCTCCACAAATTAGTATTAGTGTTATGAAAATGGATTGAATGTGTTTTGAATGATGATGGAAGCTTGTTTATGAAATTTGTTTTTTTTTTCATGTTTCTTTTTTTCTATTTTGCGATTTATAATTTTTTTTTTTAATATTTTATATGAATTTATATTTTATTTTGTGTATACCATACACATTAATTATCGTGTGCTAAATAAGGTAGTAATTATCTTCTTGTTTTTTGTTTCATTTTTTCCTAAATTTAATTTTTAGCTGGAAACTAAAAACAAAATTTCATCTTTTTTCCATATTTTTTTTAAATATTTTTTATTGCTATTTTCTTTTAAAATTTAAATTTATTTCTAATTTAGATAGTGAAAAAAAAAAAATTTATTGTGAATTAAAATTTTGTTATAATGAAATAATGTAAATCAAAGAAAATATTTTTGTTCTCATTTTATTAAAAAATTATCGAATTGAAGGCATATTTTAAAATTTAATTTGAAATTTAAAATTAATAATAAAAATGATTAAAAAAATAAATAAAAATTAATGATAAGTGAATAAATTTGATTTTTATTTGAAGTCTAAAATTAGAATTTCTAATCACTTTGAAAAAAAAAATAATAATTCGGCTTTACTATTTTTTAATGTAATTTATTTTTTTTTTAACAAGTCTATTTAATAATAATATAATGTTGGTATTGTGGGTGTTTTATTGCTTATTATTAATTAATTTCTTTATTAAAAATTATTCTGTTCATACATTAGAATTTTATTTAAGTATAAAGAGAAATGTGTAATAAAGAAATCTTTATTTTTAATTTGTTATAGAAATTATTAATATCTATATATTATGTAAATTTAATATTGAAAAAGAAAAAAATTATAATATACAACATGATATAATACACGTACATATATATATATGAAGTTAAAGAAAATTTCTTTTATTCATTCTGTTAATT
Organism: Anthrax anthrax; assembly: GCA_963971155.1. Lineage (NCBI taxonomy): Eukaryota > Metazoa > Arthropoda > Insecta > Diptera > Bombyliidae > Anthrax > Anthrax anthrax. The sequence goes on along the minus strand of OZ020117.1, from coordinate 74,485,206 downwards.
ATGTATTTAACCTTCGTATATTTGTTTTTGTTTGCTTTTTTCTTTGTTTTTGATTTTTTCAAAAACTGTGTATTTTGTGGCACTAAAGAATTAAATTCAAAAATTTATAAAAAAAAATATACTAATTACAAAATTTAAAAAAAAAAAATTCGAACATTTATCACTTACAACGATTATTGGTGGATAACATAGGATTTTTAGAAAAACGTTTTTGCTTTTTCTAAATAAATTTTAATATTTTTTAACTGTAATCGAAGCTTAATTGCTTTTAATTTTCGTTAAAAAATTTAAAAATTTACAAAATAAATATATACACATAAATATCTTCTATATTTAATAATTACTGAAAATTAATTTAAAATAAGAGAAGAAATCACTTATATATACAAATTTATTAAACAAATTATTCTTGATTATTATTTTTTTTTTAAATTAATTAATAATACATAGTGAGGTTTTAGACAATGAGACACTTTCCAGTACTTCCAATATAACGAGTGAAGGAAATGAGGCTTGTATCAGGTAGCCCATTGCCCATTGGTACCGCGTGCAACATCATACACGCCTCACTTCCTTCATCCGGTATTTCAAGACATTTTTCACATGTGTCTCATAAGTGTCTGTTCGTCTAAAACTCTCCATACTTTATTAATACATTATATGCGACTGTTCATTGTATATGAATAAAATAAATATATTTATATATATTATTATATAACAAAAAAAAAAAAAAAACTTACAAATTAAATTAAATTATCTGTTTTTGAATTAATGTATGAGAAATGGTAAATAATAATTATTATTACAAATTTAATTGGTTTGATACATGAGACTAATGTGTTGTGTAAAAATTGATAATATGAATTGTAAAATAATTGTGCATGCAGAAAAATTTAGAAAAAAAAAATTATATAAAAAAAATGTATGAAATGCAAATGAAAAATTGTATCTTTAAATTATAAGAAATTAAAGTTTTGTCTCTTGTTTTATTTTACTTTATATTAGAATTAGGTACATATATATATTTTCCTCTTTTTCTTTATTGTGTTTTTTATATAAGAAATTGTATGAATCATATATAAATATGAGTTAAATTTTTTTTTGTAGTTTATAAACAAATCAAATATAAAAATAATAATTATAAATGAATACATAAATAAAAATGAACAAATTATAGAAAATGAAAAAATAAATTTTAATATAATCAATATATTGTATACCATACAAAAAATATGGGTAAATTTAAAAATGCATTTTTGCCTGTTTGATGCGATATTCAGCTTAAGATCATAATACGCTGGATATCGCATCAAATATGCAGTGACGGATTTTTGGACTTACCCGATATTTTATAATAAACAGATGCTGAATAAAGAGATAACAATCTCTAAAAACAGATTTGACTGATATGATATCAGATTCAGATATGATCCGTTCTAAAACCGTTGCGATTCATTTCGTACTGGTTCAAACAAAATGTAAAACCGAATACTCCGTTCCGTTTGATGTATCACATTCACATACTTATGCATTTGTTATTCATCAAAGGATCAAAGAGTATACTTTGAAATTTGAATATATACTTTTTGTATTCATACTATACTGTAGCATGACTGCAGTCTGTAACTGTAACACAAGTTTTGATGTGTCTTCCGTTCAAAATTCAAATTGAATTTCGATAAACTTTTCTTTACATTTTGTTTAGTCTCGTGTCTCATTTAATTCACACTATTTTAACTCATATGTGTCTTAAAAGTGTAAAAAGCCATAATTGTAATACATTCAACTGAGTATTGGAATTAACAAAACTGACAAAAATAAAATATTTAAATTCAAAATTTTTAACTGACATTTTACTAACTTTACATGGTTCGTTCCGTTCGTTCGTATGAACATTTCTAAAGAGTGTAAATATATACAACTCAGCTTTAATAAAATATTAAGTTAACCTAATGAGATTTCACTCGTTAGTAATCTCTTTTGTAAGCAAACTTTGAGCTGTCATTTGTATTTTGTATTTGTATTTAATTTTATATGGATTTCTTGTTCTTGTCAAAATCACATTATCATCTCATCAAGAAAATAATAAAACACGGATAAAATTACGAAGTTAAAAGGATTTTTTAATTTTAAAATAAATATTAAAAATATTTCTGTTAAAAAAATTATCAATTAATTTTGACACAATGGCACTTGCATTACGTTTTATTAACAATATTCAAGGTATGAAGATATAAATAAACAAAAATTATGTAACGTTTTTCATTTAAGATTATAATTATTATTTAATGGCTGGAATTTTTTGAACAGGACGACAAGTATATAAGCTGACTACAAATATATTAAGAAATTCTTCTAGTTTACCCTTGACACGGTCCACATTAGCATGCAGAAATGTTCCCTTACCTTCATATTCTTTAGTAAGCATTTTAAATTAATTATTTTCTTTTAAATAATTTATAGTTATTTTTTTCTTTTTTTAAGCAACAACCAATTCGATCAATCACATTAAATTCGACAAAATTAGCTGCAGCAGGAGGAAGTGCAACAGGCCATCATACAGCCTTATGGACAGCTGAAAGATTTTTATCAGCGGGTTTACTTGGTATTATTCCAGCTGCATTATTATTCCCATCACAAGGACTTGATGCATTATTAGCCGTTTCTATAGTTATGCATCAACATTGGTAATCGATTATTTCTTGTGTTTACCTTTATTTTATTATTTGCATTTTTGATCAGTATTAAAAACAATACTTTAATTTGCTTTTTCAAGGGGATTAGAAGCAATCGTTACAGATTACATACGTCCCATATTATTTGGTAATGTTGTACCAAAAGTAGCACATGGAATTTTATTATTATTATCAATGGCAACACTTGGTGGTCTTTTATATTTTGTTTATAATGATATTGGTATTGCAAAGGCAATTCGTAAATTATGGGCAATTAAAGGACAATAAATGAGACAAAAAAATACCAAAATCATCGTCCTTATAAAAAACAAATAAATCATATAAAATTTTTTTTTTTCGTCTCAATTACTTACAAATAAAATTGTAAATTATTTATTTAAAATACATATGTAACTATATTTAAACACAAAAAAAAAATTTTATTTATTGTGTTCATAAAATCATTTAATTTAAATTTGATTTAAATCATGATTTTATAAAAAAACAAAATTTAATTAAAATAAAAATTCAATATAAAGGTGATTTAAAAAAAAAATTAAATAATTGTTTTAATAAGCATGAATTAATTTATTTTTCTAAGCAAAAAGTTCATACTGGAAAAAAAATAATTGTGCTAATGTATAACATAAAATCTCATTTTGTTTTATTACAAAAAAAAAAAAAAATGATTCAAACATTTTTCAAAATTAAGTAATAATGATCCAGTGTGGCCAGATTGGGCTATTTCCCACAAATTGAGCTGTCTTTTTCTCTGGTTTACGGGCAAATTTTTGCTGTGGCAGGTTGGCTAATTTTGGATTACCTTTTATTTGTTGGGCTATAGCTCAAATGCAAATGAAGTACAATATATTCATTCTGTTTTATTCTTGGGTTAGTTTAATTTTCATTTAAACTCTTATTAATGGATTCAAGAAATACTTGAAATCACCGAAATTCTTATACTACATTAATTTGTAATTACATACTTGATGGACTTTGAATAATACAGTATCAAAGAATATTTTTGTGTTATTTTCATTACATTTGTTAAAAAGAGTTTATTTTTTATGTTTATTTTGTTATTTAAATTTTTAAATAAATTAAACTGGAATCTAGTAATGAATTTTTTCTTTATATCTCAATTTAAAAAAGACTGAGCTATTTTGGGTAAGAAAAATTCACATTTTTGGTGGGCAATTGATGAAACTATCTGGTCGCACTGTGATGATCTAAATTTTATAATAACATGGCTACATTTTTGTTACATTATCTTTATAAAATAAATTCAATGCATCCCATTGTTTACTATGTAATAAAATATGTGGTCTCTTTTGTCTCATAAATTCTACAGCTTGTTCTGGATTCCATCCATTTTTCTAAATTAATTAAAAATGCAAAAAAAAAAAATAATTGTATGTTACATAAAAATTTCTTTTTTAAATTTCAAATACAAAAACAAATACAAATTTTGTTACCATCATTAAATAACATCCAACTAATGTAGCACTTCTTGTTCTACCAGCTTTACAATGTACATAAACTGTACCACAATTATTATTAGATAAATTTGTTGTTGATAAATTTTTTATTCTTTTATTATGTGGTAAAAATTTATTAATAAATTCAACACCTAATAATAATTTCTTTTGACATGGACTTTCAAATATATCAGTTGTAGCTAATTGTAAAAATTCAATATTATATTTAGACCATTTATCTTTATCATTTGAGAACATAATTAATTCATAATCTTCATTCATTGATACAACACCTTTAACATTTTCCTTTTTAGATAACTAAAAAAGAAAGAAATTAATAATTATTTCACATAAATAAAAAAAAAAAAAAAACAAAATCCTTGCAAAAAAGAAATTAATTACCTACATCTTCAGTCATTGAACGAAATGGTAAAGCACCAAGTATTACATTCTCATCGATACGATCATACCAATTTCTTGATGATACCTTTTCCATAAATACATTATAGAAAAGTGTTGGGTAAAATGATATTCTAGCAAACATTTCCTAATATCAACAAAAATAAATAAAATAAAAAAACAACAAAATAAACGAAATAAATAATTTCTTTTTTGGATGAAATTTTTTTTTTATAAAATAGCAAATTTACTTAATGACAATTTAACTGATATGATTTATGAATATTATAGGTAGTGAAAGTTTGAAAAATTCAAAAAAAAATTTGTACTTACAGATGCCATCATTAAATGTTGATATATTTAGTTAGCCCCACCAAATGCAAAATTTATTAAACTGGAAAAATATAGTGGGATAGTATGGAAACTTCTTTGCTTTCAATAACAAAAAAAAAAAAAAAAAAAAATTGTATTGTATAAAACGTGTAGTTTTGTTGAATCTTTTGTAATTCAAATAATTCACTTTAAAAAAAAAAGTTTTTAAGACGCGTTTTTATTTAAGAATTAAAAATTTCTAATTATATTGATGAATGACGACAATGTACTACATGAATTTCACGATCATGGTCAAAGCAATTTACATTACAATTCTCTATTTTAGAAAAAAAAAAAAAAATTATGAATGAAAATGAAACGTACCAAAGCAAAAAAAAAATTCCACCCCCAAAAACAAAAATTTTAAATTAACTGTAATTTTAGTATGTACTTGTATTTGCGACTACTGAGAAATGCAAGATAAAAATATCAAATATTCGTAATAAATTGACTTGACAATGACAATTCTTTACGGTTTTTAATTTTTTTTTTTACAATAACAATTTACGTCTTTAGAGTTTTTGTTTATCAATTATCACAATTATTTTATCATGTGTTATCACTTGTCACGTGACGTGTTGCATGTCTTTTCTAACTTCATGACGTCAAAAATTAAAATTTTAATAGTCTGAACACAACAGCAGCGAAACTATGAGCGATAACCTAATTCGTCAGCGAGTTTCACTTTTGTCCGCTTGAGCTTGAACTTTGAAGAGACACAAGACACAATACCAACAATGATAGCAAAATTAAGAAATGTCATTTAATGGTTTATTATTTTTGTTTATTAATTTGTAAAAAATTCTGAACAGCACAGTTAAGTATAGTGTATAGTATAAAATCTTTTCCTGTACTTCAGTCGGCTGTCGATTTGTAGAGTATATGGGAGCAAATTTTTAAAAGTACAAGAAACGATTTAGATTTTTTTGAAAATTAGGAAGATGATTTAAATTTTATTATTTTTACCTTATCTCAATTTTAAGAAAATCCTTAAGAAAACCCATATACACATTCTCCATGATGTATTACATCATTCTAAAGACAATTTATTGCATCATTATCATTGGCACAACAGACATTGAGTAACTGAGTGAGCCACAATGCAGGTACATATATCATTTGCATAAATTAAACGGTTCTAATTAAAATTTATTTTTATTCATATTCATATATGAATATGGACTACCTTCGACATTAAAACATAAATATATTTTTGTTGTATGTACGATTGCAATATATATACAGGGTGTCCCGCAGTCAATGAAACAAAATGGGTCTATCTATAGTGTAGTTCAAAGTGTTTCAAAATATTGAATATCTCAAAATGATATCTTTCGACTTTCCTGAAATTTTTAGGCATTGAGGATATAACTGGGGGACACATTTTTTTATAATTGGTTACAACATTTTTCATACAAACGTAATGTAGGGTGTCTTAATTTTTTTTTTTTTTTTTTTGCAAATTTTAAAATGTGGACGTTGATAACTTTGGATCTTCTTAATCGAATTCAGTAGTACACAATAGCTCGTTGGAAAGGTCTAACTAAACCACAAGTACACAATACGTGTCTGAAAATGTTCAAACCAATGTATCTAAAACGTTGTAGATTTTTAGCTCAGCTTAAGGCAGATTTTTAGCACTCTTAACTACTGCAGGAGTAGGACGCTGTATGGATGGTACATACATATGTACGTCAGAAACAGATCCTTAAACAGATCCACCTGAGAACTTATCAATTATATGTACACGTGTATTTACGTGAATAGCGTACAATTATGTATACAAATGCATATACAACATTATTATAACAATATACCAATATAATTGATAAAAATAATAATTGTCGGTACCGTATTGCATTTATAAATAATTCATTCATTTATTTCTCTGAAAAATATACATACATACATATGTACATATGTATGTAAATCGTTAAGTTTTCAAAAAGGTATAAAATGTACGACATGTGCGGCTCTTTATCCTTCTACATTCTTCATACACATTATATACATATGTATATATATATATATATATATATACATATATATGTATGTATTTCTATATTTTTATTTCTGTATCGTATGAAACGTATCATGTATGTATGTATATGTGCTAACGTATGTGCCCGCCCAAAGCCCTATCTAACAAACGTCCTGCACAAGTATTATATGTATGGATGGACATATTTTGCCTCTCGCAAGTCGCATGTACGTATTATGTACATTAAAGTACACATTTTATCAAAAATTTAGTTAACAGTAAAAAGAAAACAAATAAATAAAAAGAAAATTGAACACTAGTTAATAGTACATACATATATATCAAGGTTTTAATTTTTTTTTTCTTGTATCCTTTTTGTCTTTTTCTTAATGAAAATATGATTTCGTTTATACATGTATGTATGTTCTAATACACGTATACACATGCAGGTATATATAAAGGGTGACGGTGATCGATTGACCTTTCCTTTCTTTAAATTCCTTTCCTTTTAATTTGCTTACAACCTACAACTCTATTGTGCGTGCACCTACAGCTTGGATTGCGTGCGAACCACCGAGTATTATTAGAGCAGAGTTTACTGAAACCCAGACGAAACACATAACCTCCTCCCCTTCCACCCTATCCACACCATTTAGAATGGACAGTATTGAATTATGTAATTTTATAAAATTTCATAATGTCTGAAAATAAAGGATCATCCTGTTATCTTGTGCATGTATTGTTAAAATATTAAAATATATTTGTATGTACATACATACATACATATATATATACGATTGTACTTGGACTGTATAAATACATACATATGTACATATATTCTAATATATCATTTTATTACTTGTATCTGCATATTCTAAAATTTTCTTATTGGTCATGCGTATTTCAAATACATAAAAATGGCTTTATACATTTTCTATTTTTTTTTTCAATATTAAAAAAAAATTACAAAAATAAAAACAATGAAAATCTTGGGAAAATTCATAATATGCTTTTCGTATACATACATCATAGACCATTTATGGAAAACTTATGGAAAACTTTATTTTCATATAGGTATACATTTAATCGTCGTTCATATATTTACTTCAAAAATATATCATATAAAAATATAAAAACAAAAAGCCGAAAGAATAAGAAAACCAAAAAAAAAAAACGATAACAGAAGGATACAAAATCGTTACATCGTTCGTAATCAAAGAATTTCCACATTTATATTGGTTTCTGTTTTTCTTGTGTTGTGTGTATTTTTCTTTTTTTGAGAAAACTTTAAGGCCCCTTTACATTATTATCGCCACGCATTTACTTTTGCATTTATGATTGTTTTTGTATCACACAAGTAGTGTAGAGGAGTAAAAATTGCGATATTGTATTAGCAAAATTGTTTGAACCCAAATAAGTTTTGAAATCATCGGATTGGTTCTATTTCGTATGCGATTCCAACTGATACGAAATATCCAGTACAATAGCATAGCGAAAATAAAAATGAACACAAATGCAAAAGGAAACGTGTGGCGATAATAGTGCAAAGGAGCCTTTAGCATATAAACCATTGGTTTTTCTCGTCCTTTTTTTTTCATTTTCTACTTATAGACATATGGATAAGGATATAGATTATTTTACGATCCTTATTAAACCAACACACACAGACGAGAATTATTTTATAAATTAAATAATAAAATATTAAAAATAAAAATATTTAAATAATTTTAATTATAACTTTTTACTCACAAAAAGAAAATGGAAATTATTTTTTTTTAATTTTTCTCATTTAAGTGATTCAAATTAAAATATCTTGGTGTTAGGAAAATGTGTTTCTCTTATGTATTATTGAAATTTTTAAAATAAACATTTTTGTACAAATGTGTCGCAAAATAAATTTCTATAAAATACGTGAACCAGATTAATAATTTGAAAAAAAAAATTTTTTTTTTTTTAATTTTAAAAGTAATTGAAAATATAAAAGAAAAATTAATTTATACATAATGAAAATGATCAGGTGTTGAAATTTTTTTTTCGCAAAATTATAAAGGATACATTTTCATAATTTTCCTGTGTTTTTTTTTTTAGAAAATTAAAACAAAACAAGAAAAAAAGTGGAAAATACAAAAAATTTTTTTTTTTTAAATAAACGTGCAAAATACATACTAGGAAAATCTCCGTTTTCAATTTGTATTTTTAAGAAAAATAAAGGATTTCATTTTTTTCTTTTTTTTCAATTAAAATTTTTTAAACGTAAAAATGTAATATCGTAATTATTTTCTATGTAATTTAAATTGTGGAAAAAAAAATTAAATTCAATTAACTAATATTTAAAATTCCATTATTGGAAAACGTAATAATTTTTTTGGGAAAACTAAGTAATTTAAAAATAAAAAAAAATTTAAATAAAATTAAAAAAAAAATAAATAAAAGTTAAAAAATAAAATAAAAATAATATTAAAAAAAATAAAATTAAAATATTAAAAAAAAGAATAACATTAAAAAATAAAATAAAATTATTTAAAAATAAAAAAAAAATCAACCGAAAAACAAAAATTTAATTAAAAAGAATAAATTTTGATTGAAATTCTATTTAAAATAAAAATATTTACTTGCGAAGAGAAAACAATACGTATATATATGAGCACATATGTACATATGTATGTGTATATATTAACAACCAAAAAAAAAAAAAAAACAAATAAATAAAAAAGTAAAAAATAAATAAATTTTATTTTATAAGTAAAAATCTAAATTACAAATAAAAAAATCAAATTAAATTTATATTTTCTTAATTAATTATAATTATTTATATTTATAAAAATTATATACTATGTAACACTAACATGTATAATTTATTGTACATAAAATTTATACAAGGATACATATTATTAAATAAAATAAAATTTAAATATTGTGTATTTATTATTTCTTAAAGAAACAAAAATTACAAAATAAAAATTTTAATTAATTTTATGTGCACTTAAAAGCGGCAAAATTTGAAAAAAAAAATTTATTCAAAATATAATAAAAAATTTATATATTAATTAGAATAATAATTTAATGTAAATTAATAAAAATTAATTTAATTCAATAAAAAAAAAAATAGTAATAACTATACTAAAATTTATTTTAAAAAAATTATAAATTAAATTAATTAATAAAAATAAAAAAAAATTAAATTAAATGGAAAAATTAATTAATAAAATTAAATATAATTTTAATTAATTAATAAAAAATTAAAAAATAAAAACAAATCTATATAAAAGGACAAAACAAAAGGATAAATATATATTTACAAAATAATATAATATAATTAAAATATTCGTTTATATTATTTCTTCGTCCTTTATTTTTTCTAATCATTGAAAAAAGTACATCATAAAATAAAATAAAATACATTTAAAAAAAAAAAATCAAATTAAAAAAAAAAATGAAACATTTTTTAAGTACACAATTCAATATGCTTTTGAATTGTGCCTAAAAATTATATTGTAAATATTTTTTCAATTTAATGAACATCATGTATTCGAGAATACAAATTTTGTAAATTTGAAAAAAAAAAGAAAAAAAGAAATTATTTCTTTTTTTTTTTGGATATCAGCATAATCATTTAAAAATTAAATTAAAAAAATAATAAAAATGATACTAATAGCAGGGGTTGATAATTACTTAAATGGTAAGGATATGTATCTAATTTGGATAGGTTCTAATAATTATATTGCTTTATTTAAGTTTTATATCTTAAAATTTTTTTTTTAATTCATTTTTAATTTATTTTTTTGTATGTACCCTTACATACATAGTTTTCGGTCTAGTTTTTCATATACATACATATGTGCATAAGTATATGTATGTAACATATAATTTTTCATATTTAAAATTCAAAAGAAAATTCCATTTACTCATTCTAGTAAATGTCTGTCCTGAATCCCAATTATTGATTTTATATACGTATTCTTACTTTTTGTGTATATATATGTATAAATACATGAATACATACAACATACATACATAAAGTACGTATATATGTACAGGGTGCTTCTATTTAACTCGACAATATCAGTACCACGGGGCACAGTAATCTTTAGACTACTTTAAAACAAAAATTGTATGGCGAGAATTTTAAATGAAGCCTTATTTATTTCGACGCTAGAACGCGTTGGAAATGCTTGTACCTTTTCTTATAAAATACTATATAACTCACGAACCCCTAAATGTATGTCATTGTTGTTTTGATAAGAGTTATCGCAAACCCTTTGGCCTTTCTATAGAGGTGTTGGTCAAGGACCTACATACGTTCACTGATACAAGAGTTATTCAAGAGTTTGTTTTAAAATAGTCCAAAGAATATTATGGTACTAAAAGCGTCGTGTTAAACAGAAACATCCTGTATACATAAGTTCATATTTGAACGCTTTAACCAACCTTAATTTTGCCATACTTTTACTTTTTACTGTATACGTGGTACACATATCCTTACACGTATATGTATATAATTGAATTTTTATAAAATGCATATAATAATAATATCCTGTCGTATATACATACTTATGTATACATACATACACAACATTTATTTACATGTTTATTTACTGTTAGTGCTTTTAGAAAGTAGAAAAAAAATATACATACGTATGTATGTATATATATATTATGTAGTATGTACTATATAAACAAAAAACAAACAAAGAAAGCCTTCATATTTTTTTTATATTTTATGTAAAATAATAATGTGTGCCTTTATGTACATATATATATGTGTGTATATATAAATTGAATAGTGTACGTACATACGGTATATGCGTATTCACATGCATTTGAATTATGTATATGTATATAGTAGGTACATACATATGTATATAGTCAATTTGAAATATGTACAGTAAATTCTATCTAAACGGATATCTTCTATATGGTTGTCCGGCATGTATAGCATAAAATGTGAGCTAGAAAAACAATGATTATATTAAAAAAAAAAAAAACACATTTAATTTTCTTTTATCCTTGATGGCCGGACATATAGGCGGACAAAAATTTTGGAACTATGAGAGTGTTCGCTTAAAAGAAATTTCACTGTATTATGAACAAAAAGTGGCATGAATATTATAAAATATGCATACAGATCTTTATATATATACGAGGATATGTAGATATATGTCTGTTGTATGTATACATTCTACTTTAGCATGTATAATAAATGAAAAAACAAAGAGTACATAAAGAAAATTTTCACATTAAAGTTTTTTACATAAAATTTTTCTCAATATGATTAGATATCCAAATATTACAGATTTCAATTTGATGTATTACATGTATATAATATGTACAATATATGTACATACATGTGCACATACATATGTGTATAAAGGATACTTTAATTTAATTCATATCGCATATTTTGAATAAAAACAAATAATACTTATTTTTATTTGAATGTCCTGTTTCATTTCATAACATTTTTAATTAAGTTTTAACATCCTCCATATGTGTATACATATGGTCTTATTACATTTACAAGTTATTTAGGACAATTCATGCATATATCCTTTTTTTACATTAAAAAAAAAGTAAATTGCGTGTTTTATCTAGTAAGAGTATATTTCATTATACATCATGTGCATATATACATGTATATATGTATGTACTTATAGTAAAGCTATGTAAATAAAAAAGCACATCAAATTTTTTATATAAAAAGGATATATAAAAAAGGACAAAATAATGAGTACGAATTACTACTTCAAATCCAAAAAAAAAACCCCAAAGTAATATAATTGCATAGCATGTACGCAAGTTCGTTTATTACATTGGAAATCAGTTGGAAATTTACTGGAGTGAAGTCAAACACTGTACTGTACTAAATTCTTGATCATTAAATTGTGTATACATGGAATTTTTCATTTCGTTGCAAAATAATACGTGTTCTTTTATGTAATTAATTTAAAAAAAAAAGAATTACAGTCTGTTTTTAAAGCATAGTCACATACATACCTATGTACTCTCTTATAAATTTATCCTGATCTCTTGTGATTTTCGTTTACAAAATATACAAAATTGGTAATAAAAAGAAACAAAAAAAACGAATTTATTCAAATTGAATGTATTAGATTAGGTATATTAAGGGAAAGTTATGTCATTTTTGAACACGTGTACTTTTATGCGTTGTCGATCCTTAGCAAGAATTCTGATCCTACTGAAATCGGTTTAAACAGTTAGATTAATATACGATTATTGAATTATATACATTTTTTCATATTTTAGTAAATTTTTTTAAATTTTAAAACTGTCAGCCATGAGTGACATTGTCTGTTGTATGAGTTCCAAAAAGGGAGAAAGGCGATAGAGGCAAAAATAACTTGTGTGACGTGTTTGGAGAGGACGCAATAACAGTTCGAATATGCCAAAGATGATTTGCGAAATTTCGTTTCGGTGATTTTTGAACCCAGATCAGGACAGGAACTTCCACAGAAATGGGCTTCAAGCTTGCAATTCATCAGACTACTGCTTTGGATCACATTACAAGGTTTGGTTTCGTGTCTAAGCTCTCAGTTTGTATGCCACGCTAATTAAGCAAAACAAAAAAAAAAAATCGACAGAACTTTCCCTTACACGTAATAAAAGGATGCAAAGAAGCATCAATTTAAAATACAAGTGACTATGTTTAAAAAACGAGTTATAGATGACATGCACCTAGATTTTATTATTATTTTTTTTTTCTAGAGGAATGACTCTCTAATACCTTAATTTTATTTTATGTATCATGGGTTATTTACATTTTATAGGTGAACTCGTGTAAACACTTACATACAAAAAAGAATGACTATATATACATACAGATGTATATATATACTTAGTATACAGTCATATACACATGCACATATTTTCATGTACATATGCGTACATATGTATATACATATATGAAAATATCTCTCTATATATATTTACATACATATGTACATGTATTTATGTGCTATACCAAAATATAAGCAGAATGTATACATGTATACACAAACGAATTAATTTTTCCTTTTTTTGTCTATTTTACTACGTCGTTTAAGTTATTTTGTCGTGTCAATTTCCAATAAATGTAGGAGGACGAGGTCAATAATATTTATATGTAACTTGATGCTTATGCATAATAATGATATGGACACGATGATGTTAAATTATGATTTTCCCGGTATTTAAAAAAACTGACATTAAAGTACTTTAAACAAAGGATATATACTTATATACAACATAAGATATGAATATGTATTATAAAAGTGTTATATATGTACATACTACAAAATCATTTTATAATTAATTTTGCATCATTATCCTTTCTTTTGATACATATCCATTTTGATTACAAACATGTAGTAAAATTAAATTAAATATTAAATTCTACAGGGTTATACAGGATGATTCAGTTAAGTCTGCATTAAATCCGGGAAGTGATACGAAGTGATAGGTCTTGACGAGGCCTATTTAGTATTTACCTTCTATCTAATCCCATCCTCTCTAATATGATATTTTTCTTCTCTCGTGAAGACCTATGTATCACCTTCCGGACTAAGTGCAGCTTTAACTCATACCATCAATTGAAAAATTAATAAAATTTTTTTTTTATGTATTTTATATTTTTCGTTTTTAGGCCCCGTTGAAATTACAACAATTTTGGGTGCCCTAATGGGCTTTATAGCTCTAATGTTAGTTTTCTTTTTATATATTAATCGTAAATGGTGTTTTAATGCAACAAGGGGATTTGCTTGCTGTGATGGTAATTCATTATCATCGAGATACGTGCATAAATTGGGTAAAATAAAATATATAAAATAAAAACTATGAAAATTTTAAAAAAATTTCTTTTTATTTTCATTTTTTATTTAATTTTTTTAATTTTTATTTTTTTTATATATTTTTTCAAATATTTTATTTTTTTATTTTCTTAATTGTTTTAATTTTTTTTATTAATTTTTACTTTTTTACTTTTTTTTATTATTTTTTATACTCTTTTACTTTTTTATTATTTTTTATTTTTCTTTTTAATTTATTTCTTATTGTTCTTATTTTATTTTTAATCTTTTATTATTTATTTTTATCAATTTATTATTTTTGTTTATTGTTTTTAAAAATTTTTGTTACTTTTTCTTAAATGTTATTTATTTTTTAGCACGTAAACCACATTATGATAACACTAGCTCTGATTCTGAAGAAGAGATTATGAGACGCCTTAGACATCAACATTTATTTGGTATTAATAGTAATAATAATAATGGTAATAATAATAATAATATTGGACAACAGCAACAATATTCTAAATATGGTATTAATCAACAACAACAATTTAGCCCATTAACACAAAATTTAAGCTTTAGTGAATTACAACATGTTACAATAACACCAAGAGATTCATCAAAAGATCCACTTGGTGTTGCTGAACGTGGTAAAGTTGGTATACCATCATCACATAGTGAATGTAGTTCAAATGATTCAGTTGAAGCATCTGTTGAAAGTAATACTGGTATTATAAATGGTGAAAAGAAAGGTATGGATGGAATAGAGATATGGATCATTTATTTTGAAAGTGGTGTAAGTTATTTTTTAAAAGTTGGTAAATTGCATAATTTACTTATACATACTTTAGTAGGTCGAGTTCATGTTTGCAGAAAATTGATTGCATACCTAATTTATTAAAACTAAGCTAGTACTAACCTAGCAGAATACTAACTTTGTACAGCTGTTTTTATGAACTGTCTACTGTACAAACTATAGCTGTCCGTGTCTGTCCATGACGCTGTCCACACCATCGCTGTCCGTGATCACCACATCGCTTACTTTACTTTCTGTCTTTCTCTAGTCTAGTCTTAAATTTGCAAACAGCAGTTAACGTGAACTTACTGCTTTTGCGCAGAAACGAACACAATGCTTTTGCTAAACTAACTTAGAACTGCAAACATGAACTCGGCCGAACTTTTAAATATCACAAAGGAAAGAAAAAATGGACTCACACCACTTTCAAAATAAACGATTCATACATTGTATGTATGTATAAAGTGGATATTATTTTTTTAAATAAAACTTTGTATTAAAATTGATTATTTAGATCGTAAATCAATAGCACCTACACTTAAATTATCTGAAATTAGTAGTGTAACATCAATTAAAGAGACACGAATTGACAATCGTTCATCATCAACAGCTTCAATAGTATTAGGAACAACATCAGATAGACGTGGAAGTAATAATTCTGGTAATTCAACAAAATATCAAAAAATTGTACAACAAGATAGTTTAGATGATGTGCCTGATTTGAATAAAAATAATAATCAAGACGTAAGAAAAAAAATTTTTGAATTATATTCATAATACAATCGAAATATTAATTTTAATAATATTTTTTCAGTGTATTATTGTTTTATCACAAGAGAATTTAACGGATACAGCAGATTTGAAATCAATTAAATCAGATACAATTGATACAAGACCACAAAGTCCAAATTCGATATCAGGTAGAGGTGGTAGTATTGAAATATCATTATTATATGATGCACCAATGAGAAAAATGACTGTTCATGTATTACAAGCAAGAGATATACCATCAAGGGATGACGTACAACAAACGCACACTCAAGTATTTTATTAATAACATAATTTAAAAAAAAATAAATAATAAATATCTTAAAATTTTATTTGTAATCAATTTTACAGGTTCGCCTTTTAATGCTTCCTAGTAAGAAGCAAAAACATAAAACAAAAATTCGTTCTGGTGAGAATCCACAATTTATGGAAAGTTTTCTTTTACATCGTGTTAATCCAGAAGAAGTTAATTCAATGGGTTTAAGAATTCGGGTATATGGCTGTGAAAGGATGCGCAAAGAACGTTTAATTGGTGAAGCAATTGTTAGTTTTGCAACAATTGATTTAGAATTGGAAACAAATCTTTGGTTACCACTTGAACCAAGAAATAATTCTTCGGTAAATATTGCAATATTACCAAAAAACATGAATTTTTTTTAAATTTTACAATAAACATTTTTTTTTTCAATTTTCCGAAAGATTATTGAATCTACAAGTGATTTATTGAGTCTTGCACGATCTGATAGCACCGGATCAACAACATCAATGCAACATGGTGGTGTACCAGAATTACTTTTAGGTCTAGCATATAATGGAATTACTGGACGATTAACAGTTGAAGTTGTTAAAGGAAGTCATTTTAGATGTTTAACATTAAATAAAGCACCTGATACATATGTAAAATTATGTTTGGTGAGTAGCATTGGACAAGAAATGGCTAGAGCAAAAACATCAACAAGAAGAGGTCAACCAAATCCATTGTTTAAAGAAACATTTGTATTTCAGGTACAAATTAAAATAATGTAATAATTTTTTTTTTTCGATATTTGCTAATTTCTAACAATGTCTATATTCATATTAGGTTGCACTTTTTCAACTTAATGATGTTACACTTATGATATCTGTATACGCTAAACGTAATATGAAACGTAATGAAATGGTTGGTTGGTTTAGTCTTGGTTTAAATTCATCTGGTCCAGAAGAAATGGCACATTGGGTTGATATGCGTGAAACATCAAAAGGTGAATTATTAGCCAGATGGCATGTTTTAGTTGATTCCTGATTTGAATAGCTAGGGCCATCGCCTAAACGGCGAGGAAGTGGTACAAGTTTATTATTGGGTTTTTCTAAAGAGAAAAAGAAAAACAAAGAGAAACGTAGTGGCTCATTAGCTACTGATATTTTGGAGCCAGAATATGAGCTCAAATTTGTATAAAAAACGACAATTAACAATTAACAACATCAAAACAGACTTTTTTGGAAAAAAAATTTGAATTTAAAATTTGTCATTTACTTTCTTGTGTAAAAAAAAAATAATAATTTGCAATTTTTTTTTTTAGATACAAGATTTGGAAAATTTTGTAAATCATAAAAATGTCATCGAACTTATTATAGATTGAAATTTTACATTAAATAATAAAATAAAATAAAAATTTGCACAAAAAAAGTAAATAAAACGAATGAGAAAAATTGCACCATATAAAAATTTGTAAAAATTATAATACACAACAACAATATGAACAAAACACATTTTTGATTGTATAAAATATCTGTATGGATAATATCATCCTTGTGATATTGTAACATTATAAAGAATATAATGTTAATAATGATGATGCAATTAAAGCCAATTTTCTTTTTTTCTAGCCTTGCTTTAAGGCATTTAAACTAAAATTTAAAATCGATTAATTGATACATATATGAAAAAAAATGAAAAACAATTGCATTAATAAACAAAAAAACAAAAAAATTTTTTTTGAATAAGAAGAAAATCAAAATCTTTTTAAAATGAACGAATTTGAAAATTTAAATGGTTTTGAATTCAATTATATATCACAAACCTTCTAATATTTGAATACTGAATTAAAAAGAAAAAAAATTTAAAAATTTTTTTGTATCTTTGAAAAATAATTTTACACATTTGAAAAAAGTTTTAAAAAAAATGTTTTAAAATTGATCAAAACACTAATAAATGTGATTGCAAATATAAAAGTAATTTGTTTTTATTTTACCATTATTTTAAGCAAATTTTCTACAGATATGATGTTGATATTGTAAGATATACTGTATAAAACATTAATTCTGCCCATGGTGTTGTATAGAGCTGAGTGCTGGGCACTAAATTCTAAATTAAACTCAGATACCCTTCAACGATTTGAGAAAAAAAATTCTTAGACTTAACTGCGCCTGCGGCTCAGTCCAAGAAGATACTTGTTGGAGAATAAGATATAATAGCGAACTATACGACCTTACAAGACACGAACATTGTCAAAAAGATTAGGATAAGTAAGTTGAGGTGGGTTGGACATTTATGTTGCAGGTCAGAAGATGAACAACTATAAAGGCATTAAATCAAGTCTCTCTAAGAACCAAAAAAGTTGGAAGACCAAAATTAAGATAGATAGATGATGTACAACGAGACATCAGAAAGCTACAAGTGAATAACTGGAAAGTAGTAGCTAAAGATCGTATCGTCTGGAGCCTCATCTTACAGCAAGCCAATACTCACTTCGGGTTGTAGTGCTATTGATGATGATAATGTTGATACTGTTAAACATTATAAATCTTATAAATCATTGGAGAATGGAAAATCAGTATTTTAACTCATCATTTTCTTTGGTACATACATTTTGTACAGGTATCAAGACTCAAGAGTAATGTTCGCCTTTTTTTTTACTGATTTTGTCTAGCTTTATCAGTTATCTTTTGAAAAATTGTGGAAATTCAAGTTATGAAACATTTTTTTTTTTAATTTCTATCGACGTGTATTTCGTTTTTCTTTTTAAACAAACAAATTTTTTTTTAATGAATAAAATTTAATTTAATCCTTATCAAGTAATGGTTCAGCTGGTAATAACCAAGGATCAACAATATATGGTAATCGTTCACTTGGATCTGTACTCCAATGATGGATACGACATCGTACTTTAGCTTTTTCCAAATTATTAATTGTTATTGTTACAAGAAATTCTTTACCTTCTTTTTTTAAATCAGGTCCTTCAATTGGCGTTTTTGGTAATGTAATACACTCATCCTTACAATGACAACCAGCTTTACGTAATGACATTCGAATATGCCATGGTTGAATAATCCATGGATTATCTTTATTCATAACAACAGCTAGTATTCTTTTCTCTAATATGTTAACAGTCTGAAAATGTACAATTAAAAATCAATTATATGTTATTTTCCATTTTTTTTTTGTTTTTTTTTCTTTTAAACTTACTCTTTGTGCAAACGGTGAACTATGCATTATTTTAGATTTTTCTTCTTCAGTTTTTTGATATTTTTTAATATTCTCATCAGTTTTATAAACTGCTAAACCAGGTAATAACAAATTATTGTATACATATTGTCGTCTAAGTGATACAATATCACCTTTATCACCAACACCTTCAACAAATTGTGTTAAAACAACTTCTAAATTTTTTTGTTTTTTACTAATTAATGTATCTTCAACTAAATCATAAACAAAATGTTTAGCACGTAATTTTTTTGGTGCTTGATTTTTTTTATGTAATAATGGTTCCCATCGTCGTTTTAAAATGAATGTTGTCTAAAAAATATTGAAAATTTTTTATATTTTTACTTAATTACAAATAATTTAGATTTTAATTTATTAAATAATGTTTACTCGGATTTGTTGTGTATTAAAATTTGGTCTTAAAATAAATGGATTCTTCAATTGAGATATTCCCACTTTAGATATTAAACTCAGCATTTTTTTTTTTTTTTTTTTTTTTTTAATTAATTAATTTCTTAATTCCTTTTATAAATTCAAATAAAAATAAAATTAATGGACAAGATCCATAAATTCATGTAAAATAGATATAAACATTAAACATTTTATATTAATTTTTGGTTATGTTAACGTTGACATACATTATGTGTCATTCATATATGTAATATTTGTATTCATTCATTCATGTGTCATGAATTCATGATGTATTCACTGTTTTTTTGACATTTTTCTTAAAAGCATATTTATACTCTGTCCATTAATATTATGCACTTAAGATCTTATATGAGTACATACTACATATGTCTTTTTTCTTCTCTCGTAATTTCTAATAAGACTGTTTCACGAGCAGTGTTACTATTGTGAATCAAAAAAGTTATGTGTATGGATGGATTCTGTATCAAGAGAGAGAGAGAGAAAAAAAGGAGATAACAAAAATAATGAATTTATATCTTGAAAACATATTCATTAGTCATTACACCATACCATCATTCGAACTATCATATATGCATATACGACATATGTATACACACGTATTTGTCCTGAATAACTGATTCCCTGGTATCCTGTTCCCAAAATTTATATCAAATTACCTACATACTCACCCAATATATACGCATTGATACATACATATATGTACGTCTATAAATTGTTGGCATTCGATATGTAATTAAAACGCTAATGTGCATTATAAATTGTTGTGATTTTGCGGCAATTGCCACAAAAGCTTTAAAATACATTTGAAATTAATACATATGCATGTAGGTATACTGACTACCGAATAGAAATGTACTTAATTTGAATTTTCCATTTCGATTTTAATGTATGTATGTTCCTATAATTAAATAAGTATATTTAACGTGTTCGTGTGAATCCCATAGGTCTACAAATATACATTCGTGCGTGTATATTCACGTATATTCATATTACAAATTGGCCACATTGTTTTTGCATTATACTATACATTGTAATGCTGTGAATATAAAATGAATTTTAAATTTAAATTTTTGAAATGAAAATTTTACGATAAAATTTAAATGCGTGCTTAACGATTTCTAAACACATTCATACTAACTTATACTACTAACATATACTTCATACTAACACTTATACTACTTTAGATATCCCTATAAGATCTTAAGTGCATAATATTAGTGGACAGAGTGTAGTACTATTACTACTAATATGGTTATGTGGTACACTATATTAATACCAAAACCTTTTAAGATTTATGCCCGATTTCTTCATATAGAGCTTTTACATGGAAAGACAATTTCCAGTATTTCCAGTGTAACGGGTGAAGAAAATGAGGCGTGTATCAAGTAGCCCATCAATGGTACCGTGCAACCTCATACACCTCTCACTTGCTTTACCCGGTGTCTCATAAGACAATTTTCATGTGTTTCATAAAAGTCTCATTATCTATAACCCCGCTATATTAGTGATTTGGGTTTTGGTGGTACTACTAATAATACTAGTCTTTTCCTTTATTTATTCCATAGAAGGAATAGAACGAACAGGATACTGCTCGGAAAATTTGTAATGGAATGAATAAAAAAACAGAATGTCGTTTTATTTAAAAAAAAACAGGAGAAAAAGTAATTTCATTTATTTTCTTTAATAAAATAGTGTTATTTATGTATTTTAAAGTATAAAAGTTAACTACCCATGCTATGCATTATCCATGTATGTGAAGTGCCATGATCTATTTTTGAGAGAAAATTTTCGAAAAAAATTATTTTGGTTGAAAATAAATAAAAATTTATTTTCAAAATTCGAAAATTCAGAATTTAAGAATTACTGGAGTATTAACTATTCATGGGAGTCCAAAAGGATCAGTTAATTAAATTGTCTTCTAGTCTAGTTTTTCTTAAACATTTTTTTTTTTTTCATTTAAAAATTAGTTATAATTTTATTATATACATATTAAATTCCCATACTGTGAGGGACAGAAGCTGTATTAGTTATTCATTACTTTTTTTTTTAAATTAGTATGTATTTTTAAATTTTTCTCTTTAATCCAGCTGTATGATCAAAAAGTCGATGATTTAAAAATTCACCCCTCATATCTAATACATAATACAAAGATTTATTTTTTATTTTAATTGGTAATTGTACTTTAGCTGATTGTCTAGATTCTTGTGCTGATACACAATTTAATGGTACATTCATGATACGATTTTTATTAAATGGTCCATATGTGACAAAACATAATTCTTTACCACCTTTTCTTAATATTAAATAACGTACAGAACGTAATGTAAATAACCATGCAGTTGCTAATATTCCATAGCCTAGAAAAATAAATATGAACATTTTATTTTTTTAATTTTTAAAAGTTTACAAATTAATTGAAAATTATTTACCTATTATGAAGCACATTATTGTTATTGTATTTCGATACTTATTTTCACCTAAATTTATTTTACGATACCATGGTAAATTATTATTATCATTTATTTCTGTTTTATCAATTGGTGCATCTTTTAGTGTTGTAAATGCAAAATGTGATAAATAATTCCAAAATATAAATTGACATATTGCAAATGTATTTATAACATTAAAAAATTTTGGATTATCATATTTAAATAAAATGACATCTTTTGTAATATTTGTATTTGAATCAAACGATGATAATGATGATGATGATGTATAAAATCTATTGCTATTATTGATGAAATTTTGATTTAATTTCGGTTTTATTTGATGACATTTATAAATACTAAAATACAATGAATTTAGTTTTGGTATAGTTATTTTTATACATGAAATTGTTTTCTTAGTCACATTATTTAATAAAATACTCATTTTAATATTTTAGAAATTTTTGTTAACAACTTTATAAATAAACAATACTTGTCTATCCATCCATATTCCATAAAATGAAATTCAACGCCAGTGTTCCGATTTCGAAAAATAAAAAATGCAGTAGAATTGTTGTCAAATCGCAGTAGATTTCAAAATCTTGTTTTACAAGTCTATTTGCCTCAAAACAAATATAGACAATACCAATACTAAAATTAAATAAACCTTAATTTCGGCATTATTTATGAAATTTTCATCTTTTTGACATACTGCAAGGTCATTAAGGTATTACCAAACCAAATGATATAACAACCATAACCACATACCACATTATTGCCTTATAAAAGGATTTCAAGAAATACATTTATGTTTATTTTATTTCATAACATTCATCTTAAAAAATAATAAAATATACATAACAAAAAATAATGCCACATTTATTTCAAAACAGTATAAGTAAAGAAAATAAATAACAAAAAATTGTTGTTATGAAGTCAGTATTAATAATTCATACAGCAAAATAGTCATGTTGTAATCAAAAAAAGTGTAATAGATTTTTAAAAAATGGTACCAAATTTTTCCAAAAGCAAAGTGCTCTAAATCTATTGCAATTGCAGTAGGTGTCTCAACACTGGTGTCAACTGTCACTGTCTGGCCCAGTTCTTGTTCCAGCACACACTACACACACATTAAAAATTAAAATTCTCAGCCTATTATTTATTTCACAAGGGATTTTAGATGATGAGACGTTTATAATACACATTTTACAAATTGTCTTATGAGACAATGGGTGAAGGAAGTGAGGTGTGTCAATTGTCAAATTCAAAACAACGTAAAGAAGTAAAATATATGGTCTGTCTATAGCTTATTATTTTTTAATTTATCGTGTCGTTTTAAGCGCTAGAGAGACCAAAAATTGTCAAAAACATATTCGATTTCAATTGAAATCGCATATGCCTCTCCATCTTCTTTGAAATGTAAAACGTTTTAAATGTAAAATTTTTTGATGTATTGATATGAATTTATGTTTTTTAATAACTAAAATTTCAAATATGAAATAAACTGGGTCCCTTATTGATAATAATAATAATACAATAACAGTAACTATAGAATCGAAATCGTAAAAGACTGTGTCACTAAATGATTTCGTTAACAGCGATTTCATGAAATCAAGCATTTGATTTCGGTGTGCCAAGTCTTTTACTTTATAATGAAGTATAGTATGTCGATGGTATAAGTCATCATGGTGTATCTTAAGTCTTTTATTTCCGTGTTTCCAATTGCCAATTACCACATGTATCTTTACCATATCATTGCCATATAAAATTGTCGTATTTCTTCTTCATTCTAACCACGTTCTTTTGTTAATTTTCGCAATTCGCATTTCCAATCAATAGTCATCCATTTTAGTTGTCCATTTCTGTATTGGCTGCTATCATACAAACAACAAATATTCATTTCAAATTTAAAGTAAGCTGCAAGATAAAGTGGCGGCAATTTTGTTTAAGAGAAAAAGTATAATTTTATTTCACACGTGTTTTTTATTTTTAAAAAAATTAAATTTTTGATAATTAATACCGGATAATTTGCGGAATTATTTAGAAATTTTTAAATTTTGAATAAAACAGTATTTAAAAGAAAACAATAAAAATGTTTTGGGGTAATGAATTTTTTTATTATTAAATTAAATTAAAATATTTAAGCATGTTTTTTTCATTTGTTTAATTTTGTATTTTTAGGATTAACTCTTAAAGCGGGTAGACGTTATTCACAAACATTGAAAAATGCATTTCATTTATCCAATGCAGCACTCGATGTTCAAAGCTGTAAAGATAATGATGTAGTTCAAGTAATTGTCTCACATGATGGTCATGATTATGTTTTATGTAATTTGAGAAAAAATAAAGTTGAACAAGTACAATTGGATTTGACTTTTGGTGAGAAAGAACATATCGCTTTTACAAGTCAAGGTAAAATTATAAATACATAATTTTTTATTTTGTCATCAACCTTTTTTGTTATTACCTTTTTATCATCTTAATTTATAGGTAATGGTGATGTTCATTTATCTGGATATCTTTTGCTTGAGGATGATTTACCTGAATCAGATGATGAATCTGAAGCAGATGAAACAGAAACATCAGTAACTGAAACTGTTCAATCAAAAAAGAAAAAATCCAATAAAAAAGGTGAAAAGGCAACATTAAAAGACTTATTAAAAGCAAATACCAGTGATGATGAGGATGAAGATGATGATTCAGATTTTAATATTGATGAAGATGTTGATGATAAGGAAGAAGCCGGTGATGACGATGAAGATGAAGATGATGATGACGATGAGGATGAGGATGAGGATGACGAAGATGAAGATGAAGATGAAGATCAAGAAGCTCAAGAACCAAAAACAAAACAAATGAAATTAGATAATAAAGCAAAACAACAAAATGGTTTAGAAAATGGTGAAGTTAAAAAAAATAAAAAAGATAAACAAAAGCAACAACAACAACAGCAAAAACAACAAAAGCAGCAAAAACAAGAACATGATAAATCGGCTAAAGGTGAAAAAACATTACAAGGTGGAATTAAAATTGAAGATATTCAAACAGGTAGTGGACCAGAAGCAAAACCTGGAAAAAAAATTCAAGTATATTATGAAGGTCGTTTAAAACAAAATAATAAAATGTTTGATAGCATGAAAGAAGGAAAAGGATTTAAATTTTCATTAGGTAAAGGTGAAGTAATTAAAGGATGGGATATTGGAGTTGCCGGAATGAAAGTTGGTGGTAAAAGACGTATAACATGTCCTCCACATATGGCATATGGTGCTAAAGGACATCCACCAGTTATTCCACCAAATAGTACATTGGTATTTGAAGTTGAATTGAAAGGTGTCATGTAATTTTTGAGAGAAGCGTTTTTAAATTATGTTTACTTAAACGCATAATTTACATAATTATTAAAAGTGATGAATAGGATTTTAACAGGAATAAAGATAAAATCTAAGTTTTTTTTCTTTTTATAATTTTTTTTAAAAATGTTATACATACACACATTTTTTTTTTTAATTATCTCAACATCATTTATCAATAAAAGTATCATAAAATAAAATATGTAATAATAAGATTAATGTTTTCTTTTTATTCAATAAGAAAATTATAATAAATTTTCAATGTAATAAATTGCTTCACTATCACAACCGCAAATAACTTTTGTTCCTATAGCATCAAATGAATTAATTGATTTATTTAAATCAGTTATTAATGCAGTTACATTAATTTTATTTTTTGCTCTTTCACCATTTAACCACGGATTTATACTATTCTCATAATCAATTGATGTTTGTTGTTGTATTGTTGTTCCATCATTTATTTGCATAACATTTTGATTCCATTGCCATAATTCACCATTTTCAGATGCTGTATACAATTTAATTGGTTGTGTTCTATGAAAATGTAATTCAGTTATGGCACTAGAATGTGCACTTAAATATGATGCAGGATAAGTAATTTGTCTTAAATCCCATACAGTTATTGAACCTTCTTCACTTCCAACTAATATCTAAAAAACAAAAATAAATAAAAATTTAATTAATAAAATAATTCGATTGAATGATGGCTATTCAAAAAGTGTTTTGTTTTTTCATTACAATGTGCTTTTGTGTTGGATGATATGTTATACAGGATACATAATTTGATTTCCTTTCATCTTCACAGGTAATTGCAAATGTTGATATTGGATTATCATTTGAACGAATATCAAACATTTTTAGTATACCTAAACGATTACCTGTTAAAATCTGATTTTTAAAAAGAAAATAATTGAATGAATTGTATTTTATTGAAATTATAGTTTGTCTACTAATTCGATGCAGTCAAGCCCTTATGGAAATGCTATAAAGTAATACCACTTTACTCCGCTGTATATTGATATTTAAAATATGTATGTGGATGACTTTAGAGATTGTGAAAACACTGCTCGCGAGATGATTTTATTAGAAATTATGAGAGAAGAAAAAAGATATGTGTATGTTTCCATAAGGTTTTAACTCCATCGAATTAGTAGACAGACTGTAGAATTTTTTTTTTTTTTACCTCTTTATGATTTAAAAATGATACTGTTGTTAAAGAGCAATTATCAGCATTTTCAAATGTTCGTATTAAATTTAAATCATTGGCCATTAATACATTTAATCTGAAAGTAAGAAAAAATTTAATGTTCAATTTTTAAGAAATAAAAAAGTAAACCATACCTTCCATCTTCACCGACACTAGCAATACTTTGTTCAAAAACGGATATTCCTGTACAAGGCATATTTTCATTATTTAATTTATGAATTGATTCTGTTCGTTTTTTTTCAGTGATACTACCAATTTCAGCATCATGTTTTACATCTAAAATGCTAACGAATCCTATAAGATTAAAAAAAAAAACAACAAAGAAATGATCAAGAATTGAATTGATGGTCATATGTATATATGTAGATCAATATATCATAAAATTACATTTACCTTGTGCTGTTGATACAATTACATTTTTTGAATTAATAAATTCCATTCCAGTTACATCACTATTAATTGTAAATTTTGCATCATTTGATGGTATAAATTCATTTTTATCATCTGAATATTGATTTGGTACAAATTTCCATAATTTTACAGTATTATTAATTGAATCCCAACTACCAGTTAAAAATTTTTCAATTATATCATCATTAGCTGATGATAATTCATTTGGTATCCAGCGTATTTTTGAAATTTTTTCTGATACAAATGAACCGTTCACTTTAATATTATCCATAATGATAACTATGAAATTTTGTTTGTTGATGAAATTAATTCGAATAACCTTTAAAAATTAAAATGTTAAAAAAAACCGGTCTCGTTCAATACTAAACAAAAACATGCAAAAACGAAGATTTGTCATTTGCATCAAACGTGTCGAAACGTGTATGATGGTGTTAGGTGTTAGATATTCAATCCAATCCCAATCCAACTTTTTAATATATTTGCTTAAGTAGTGAACAGAATGCTTCGTTCCCTACTGTTACGTTTAATTCCGTTCCAGTTCAAACGGAGTACTGAACACAGAATAGAACAGAATATTTCGTTTCTTTCAATGTGTCACATTCACATAGTTGTGTTTATTGTTATTTTGTAATTTTCAATTGTAATGTAATTTACACTGTAAGCTGTAACACAAGTTTTGAGGTTATGTCTTCCGTTCAAGTTGAATTTTGATAAACTATTTTTTTCCATTCTGAAGCCAGATTAGTGTCAACATTATAATGAAAAATATGAATGCTGATAGACAATGATATTGTCGTATGTTTGGTTTTTTTTACGATACAGAATTCATTTGATTTTTTAAAGCGATATTTCGAACAGGTAACTATAATGTTGATAGCACTGTGAAGCTGAAGCAAGTAGGTATTGCTTGGTATCTTGAGTCTTGAAGTCAACTTCATGAGGCCTGAGTTTTGAGTATTGAGTCTGACATTCGGTAAAAGGCCTCAATTCAATTCAACAATTCAGTATTGTATTGTATTGTGTTGTATTGTGTTGTGATTTGTTTGCAATTTGTTTAGCAAGTAAACAAGTAAATTTGTATTATTTTATTTGAGTGAATTATTAATTATTAATACTTTTAAAAACAAACAAATTACCTAATAATTAATTAAATTAAATCTAATTAATTTGAATTTTATTAGTAAGTTAAAAAAATCTTTAAATTAATTGTTTACCTTTTGACATTTTAGTTCGTGAAAAAAAAATTTGTGTTGTAGTTGTAGGTTGTAGATGAGGCAATTTTGTATTATCAAGAACAAGAATATTGTATCATGTATGTATATAGGGTGTCTGTTAATTTATGACAATAAGTAGTTGAATTTAACAAATAAATTTTCAAAATTAGAAAATATTCATATTAAACTTTCTAATTGTACATATGTATGTATTTAAAAATTTTTATTTTCAGATACTCATAAAATTCATTTTACACAATTTCAATAATGGGTACAAGAACAAGACAATTACCAGAATGGCTATTAGAACGAAATAATAGAGAAAATGATAGATCACCAAAGGTTTGTAAATTAGTACAAAACAAGAGGACTTCAAAATCCACAATTTGAAAGTCCCCAAGTAAGAAAATCCCTAAATAAAGAAATACCCATTTTTTTATTTATTGAATTACACAATAACAAATTCCAATTACGAAATTTTCAAATAAAAAATCTAGATATAAAATCCCCAGTTACGAAATCCCCGAATTGTAACTGAAAATAGAAAACTTTTCGAAAAAAAAGAATTATTGAGTCTAAATTGTTAATTGTTAAAAATATGAAGCATGAAATGAGGTTTGGATGCCTCGACACTGTAGCTTATGGCTGGTTGTCTACATAAAGGTGCTTATCCTTTTAGCAAGGAGAACAACATACTTTACATAGTCGAAGCTAGAAAGATTTTCAAGATTTCTACTTTCGGTGGTTTTCCGTCTCTATCTTTCTAGAGCAAGGATATGTGTTGACTTTTCTGCCTCTTCGAGGCATTGTCTACAATCTAGGTTCGCAGTATTAATGCCTAATTTATACAGGTGTGTTTTAAACCTATTGAATCTATATAACGAAAAGTGAAATTATGAATTTACAAAAAAGGCTTAAAATAAATAGCTTAAAAGGCTTAAAATAAATTTTTTTTTGCTATGAAATAATTGTCTATAATAAAAACAATGAGTAAAATTTTTTTATTCAAATGATAAAATTTTAAATATGTTCGAAAATGATTTTTTAAAATATTTACAAATGATATTAGCAAGTGGGCAGAATCAAACCGGTGTTTGGGGATTTCATAACTGTGGATTTTAAATTTAAGAATTACATACCCAAACTCCCCAAAAAAAAGACTAATAGGCCCCATAAACTACACATGCATGCATGCACAATCATATGATGCTGCTTCACACACTATGCATACTACATATTTCTACTCTGAAAATCTCGACGAAAATGATGATTGCGCGTAGTGTGTGGAGCAACATCAATGTTTGTGCATGGATGTATGAGCATGTGTAGTGTATGGGAGTCTTAACAATAAAAATGCTAAATTATTTCACTTTCATATTTTCATATTTAAAATATATTTTATTATTTGTAGAAAATAATTGGGAATAATAAAAAAAAATATAAAAATGATAATGAAATAAAAATTTCATCTGACAAATATTCGGGAACATCTAATATTACCAGTACCAGTAATATCGATAGTAATTTAAATAAAAATGATAAATCAATAAAATCAATCAATATTTCTAGTACCGCTACTATTCATAGTACCAATATAGGTAACGATGAAAAAAATTTAATTCAATCATTGAACAATTGTAATGAACTTACCGAAGCAGAAAAATTAATAGCTAACATTAAATTAAATGAAATAAATCAATCAGGTAAAAGAATTTTACGTAGTAATTCAAAATTACATCAACAAAATGATAATGACATTAATAAAGAAATCACCACAAAGGAATTAAAATCATCACAATATCCTTTTATTGAATATAAAGGAAATATTACATATTTAATCGATATGATAGATATTGCTTGTGCTTGTGATGAAATTATGTAATTTCAATTTTTATTTAATAATGAGTGTGTGCGGAATCATTGAAAAGTCGGTTAAATTCCAAGATTCTACATTACTTCCAGTAATAAAATTTCAATTTAGTATTAGCAACACTTTGCTATGCGGGATGGCTAAATTGTTCACAGTTTTAGTTTTCACTTTCTCTATACATTTTTACGTTTCAAAAATTCAAATTATTAATTTTGTTAATAGTTGTTAAAAGTTCGAGAAATTATTTTCAAAAATTCACAAAAAAAAAGTAAAAATCAAATTACAGATAAAGACCATACATTGCACTTCATATTTCATCATTTCATACAAAAACATTGAATTTACCAATTTAATAGCATTTAGCATACTCATCGAGTATGCTAAAACCTACTTTACCAATTCTTTCCAACAATTTAGCCATTAAGTCAGATTTAGCCAAATTTAGCCACATTCCGCACACACTCTCTATATATGTAATATGAATTTAATAAATTATATTAAAAATACATTTTATTTTTAATAATTTTAGGAAATGGGTTGAAATTCAAGAAAAAGATATTATACCATTAGCATTTGATATGGAATGGTCGTTTAGTTTTAATACTGGTCAAGGGAAAACAGCTTTAATTCAATTATGTGCTGAAGAAAATTTATGTTATCTACTTCATGTATTCCATTTAAAAAAACTTCCAGCTGCTTTGGTTGCATTATTAGGGCATAAAAAAGTTCAATTACATGGTGTTAACATTAAAAAGTATATAAATCATTGTTTTTTTTTTTTCAAATCATAAAATACTAATTATATTTTAAATTGTAAATTGTAGTGATCTTCGAAAATTACAAAGAGATTTTCCTGATGTAAATGTGGAACATATGATTGAAAAATGCCTTGATTTAGGTACTTGGTGTAATACTGTATGCAATACTGGAGGACGATGGAGTTTGGAAAGATTGGTTTTATTTATTGTAATTTGAAATAACATTTTTCTTTTTAATCATTTCACTCTCATTATTTTTTAAAATAATAATTTTCGCATTTTTTGTTTTTAAACTAAAAAAAGTTTTTAAATATACGGCTACTTTCATAAATACGTCGTCGACGCTGACGGTAAAAAAATCAATTTCATAAATTTCTTTTCAGTGCAATCGTGGAACTGTATCAGACTCATTAATTCAAGCAGTTTACAAAGTTTACAGAAATTACTTAATCGCTTTCAAACAACTGCATGCACAGTTGACAACTCAAATTACAATTCCAGCGCATTTGGATCGTTAACATACGTCGACGACGTATTCATGAAAAATACCTTTCTATAATTTTATTCACATTTTTTTTTATTGAATATTTTCTGATTTATTTTCTCAATTTTTATGTCTGTTTAAAATAAAGCTTTATGATCGTTATGTGTACACTCTGTTCATTAATTATATGCAGTTAAGGCCTTATGGCGATTATTTAGAGTGGTACCATTTTACATCACTATGTATTGACATTGAAAAAATTCATCTGATATATAATAAAAGCTTTGAGGATTGTGGTAATACTACTCGTGCAACAGTTTAACTAGAAATTATGAGAGAAGAAAAGACATATGTATTACCCATAAGATCTTAAGTGTATATTATTAGTAGACAGAGTGTAAGGCCTGTTAAAATTATTTTAGTCTATAATTATAGAATATTGTCATATGCTATTATTATTATTTTTTATTACATTTTTATGTTGTATATACATACATATGTATGTATGCAATATAAAAATTTTAATATTTATGAATGATTTTGTGATTTATCTTTTTTTATATTTTTTTTTATTGTTACAGTGTAAGCTACGAATTGATAAAAATAAAAAAGTTCGTATGAGTAAATGGCATGTAATTCCATTGAATGAAACACAAAAGATTTATGCTGCTATAGATGTTTATGTACGTTACTTATTCATGTTATTTATTTTATTTTATTTTTATTTTTTTTCATATCTTTCTTTTTCTTTGAATTTTTACTTTGATAGCATAATATAAATTTTAATTGAATATTGTTGAATATTTGTTTATATGTATATATTTTTATTGATTCTTATTTTTTGTAATGTGTAACAATTTCAAAGTTTATAAAATATGTATTAAAGTGCTCCTAAGCTTTTTGATATATTAAATTTGAATATAAATATAATTTAAAATGAGAGAATGGAGAATAATTCAAATATTATTGAGAACAATCGATAAATTTCAATATTTTTTGAATACTGATATTATATATTTGTATACAGAAATCCTTTTTTATATTTTTCATTTTTTTGTTAATTTTTAGATATCACAGGTAATTTATAAGGAGCTTGAAATACGATTACAAAAAAAGGAAAAAATCTCTCAAGAAATTCGTGATAATTTTGGAGAAGATGCATTATCTGTAGTGCAGACTCTTGGAGTGGATTTTGTTTAATTTGCGGATATTTTTGTTTATTTTATTTTATTTTCTTGAATTTTAAAATTTTCTTATATTTAAAAATTAATTAAATACTGCTAATTATTTTTATCACATTTAAAATTTTTTATTTGTTATTATTAGTAGAAATAATCAATATAAAATAAAAGATTAATTAGAAAATTTTTGTAATACATTTTTAAATATTTGTTTTTACAATTACTATACTTTGTACTTTAAATATTTTCACTAAAGCCCTTATGGCAGTATATGTGTCCTTTTTTTTCTCATACTTTCTCATCAGAGCATTTTACGAGCAGTGTTATCACAATTCTCATATTTCTCTTACAGTATGGGATGAGCTTTTTAAATATCATATGCAAAGATGTAAAATGGTACTACTTTTCGTAGTCTCCGTAAGGCCTGTAATGAAAATATTTAAAATACAAAGTATACGCCCTGTCACGGCGGACCAACTCCCATTTTACAAATTATACAATTGTTCATTTGATTGTACTACCCGTTACTCAAGTTGTATAACTGACTTTTATGTATTCTATATGTAAGTTTGAATTTTCTAGCTAAACCAAATGTATTCTTGAATTTCCTAAGGATATGCAAATAGGTATAACAAATGTATTTACATGTATTTTATTCAATAACTTCTAAAAACTTTTTTATATAATAGAGAGATAAATTATTATTTTTTTTTAAAAATAAAGCAAATAGTACAAAATATTATGATGATTTTATTTAACATGAGATTACTGTAAATAAACTACAATTTAATTTCATTTTTAATTTATTTTTAATTTATTTATTATTTTAAAAATCAATCAATTCCATTTAAATTTACTATCTACATAAATATGTATTAAATAAATAATTTTTACTGAATATCAGAAACAAAAAAAAAAAAAAAAAAAAAAAAAATGAAAATAATAAGCTAGAATTTGTTACTATTAAATTTATGCTCTTATTGATTTAAATAAATACATTGTAATTTATAAAATCATTTTATGTACATATACATTTAAAACTCTTTAGTCATTCTTTTCTTTTCTTTTTTATTATATTTTTCTGTTTTGATTTTTTAAAATTAAAATTAAAATTGATTGATGAATAATTTACTAATTATTATTATAAAAAAAAAATAAGTTAATTTATTTTTATACATATTATTGTAGAGGCGATATAAAATACTCATTTTATAAACGGGTATGTAGAACAAAAAAAGAACGTAGTGAATTTACTTTGTTGTTAACTTATTGTTGTCATTATTTATTCGTGAAAAGAATGTTTACTCCCATTTTTTATTGACTGAACAAGAACGTATACCTTAGGCCTGTTTCATACTGATGAGCATTGAGCAATGAACGATGAGCGATGGTATATAATTTCAATGCACATTTCAACACGTGCAGACGTAAAACATCAAAGATGACGGAAAATGCATAGCCACTTTGTTTTTTTTTTATTAATTTGATTTTTAACGCTAAATTTTCAAGCCAAAAAATTTTCAAAGTGTTTTATACAACATTTTTAATGTAAATGTAAATAAATTAAAACGTCGCTTAGCTTTCTCAGTTCAGTATGAAATATTCATCGCTCATCGCTCTTCGATATGAAACAAGCCTTACATTGTTTTTCCTTTTTTTTAAATATTAAAACTGCTTACATAAAGAAAATATTCGTTATCTGTGTTTACATTAATTATTATGTAAACACAGGATTTCAAAAGTCCTGAAAATATGGAATGATGAAACAAAAAAAATTCTTATAAAATACGAAACAATTTACACAAATAAATTGCAAAAAAAACAAAGAAAAATACAATATGTATATTATGTTCTTGTCGAAAGTAAATAAAATAAATTTTCTGTATTTTATTTTAATTACAAATATGTATAAGCATAATATGCATATTAGAAACATGTGCGAATTGCCTGCTAAAATGCTAAAAGCTCAATTACTTGTAATTTTAAATTTAACAGCATTTTGTTATACGGATTCGCTAAATTGTTAACAATTTCAGTTATCACTTGTCCTACATGTATATTTTTACGTTTTAAATTCTATATGATTTTCAAAAAATTCAAATTTTTTATTTTTATTATTATATACAAAAACACTCAATTTAGCCATTTAGATACATTACTAAAATCTGATTTTTTTTAACAATTTGCACTTTTAATTAAAATTATCCGCAATTGTATGTACATAGACATACCATACCCATAAGATATGTAATATTATATGTTCAAAAAACATTATTGAAATTTTGAACGTTAATAACTGCGAACTCCGAACTTTCTTATTCGAATTTAATCAAGGATAGCTCATTAGAAGGGCCTAAGGATCAGCTTTTATGTGCACCTACACTCTACAGCGACTCAAATACATGGGATGGTTCAATAGATATGTCTGATTATATGACGTCATGTCCGAAAATTTTCAAACCAATTTATCTCAGAAGAGGTGGATTTTAGGGGAGAGGGGTGGGGGCGAATCTAGGACGATTTTTTGTTAAAAAAACCGAACTATACGCTGGACTCGCTTTGTGACATTGACTCTGGGACACCCTGTATGATTTATTCTGATATAAACTGGTTATCTGTGTATATAATGTATGTACATACATCTCTGTAAATGTAAGTACGTAATCTAAATATTATTTTATACAAAATATAACATATAGTATTACATCGTAACGTAATGTAATATAACAAAAAAAATATTGGAACTTTTTGAAAGTGGATGGTTTATAACAAAAAAATATTGTTTAAAGAAACAAAGAAGAAAATTTGATAAATTAAGGTAATTTAGCTTTAAGCTCTGTTAATTTAATATTTTATGGTTTAGTAAAATTTTTACCTTTTTCTCTTTACTTTATTACTTCATTTCTTTATCTTCTGTGTTCTGTGTACATGTTACTTTAATCGTGATTTACGTACGTATACAAGTATCTGTGTATCTATATTATCTGTATCTAATGTAATGTATGTATATGTAATTTAAGATTATAACGTTAGTCTTAATTAGTTTTTATTCAGAGGGTAAACATTGTAATAAATGCTAATCAACCATAATTGTCTTATATTATTTTACCGTTATATACGCATAATGTATGTACTACAGGTGAATTTTAGTTTAGTTTTGTTATATTATGCTCGTACCGCTCGTTACCTTTACCATGTCAAATTTAATTGGTAGACATAAAAAGATATTAAGTTAAAATACGTTTAGCAAAGTCAAGGATTTTATAGTTAATAAATAAACGGTAGTATTAGTTAATATTTTTGATTTGATCTTAAGTAGTTTTAATTTCTTACAAAATCTGTGAATCTAATTTGAGTTTTGAATTTTTTATAACGTTTTTGTAAAATATTTGTGTATTTGGTTTTATGGAGTACATAATTCTACTTTAGAGCTAAGAGATTCTTAACTTATAAACTACAGTTAAGAGGCAATTAAGAAAAATTCCTATCCTACTTAAAGAAATAAGAAATGTCAGATGTCACTGATCAGTTGATCTCTTAATTATTTTGTAGACCCCAGTCAGTTAATAGATTTTTTTTTTTATATTAAAGAATAAGAGATGTTTCCAACCTCAAATATCTTTGAAAATAGCAGCTCATCAGAAGGAGTTGCTATCCTTTTATTTGGTACATTTAACCAAAAAGTTGAAAATTTCTAATCTTTTTGGATTTTTGTCTTTTTTTTTCTTTTGTGCATTTTTCATGCATTTTCAAATTGGTACCTTCTTTCGTGTATTTTTGATTTTGTATATTTTTAGAACAGGCGTACAGAATTTGCAACAATAGATAAATAAAAAAAAACAGTTTTTTTGACATTGCTGATCGAAATCAGCCGACTTTAATTAATTCAAAATTTCTACACATGCCTTAGTCTCTTAAGTATGAAAGTCTTCTAATATCTCTTAGGTAGAATAGCAAAATTTGCTAATTATTTAAAAAGATTAAGATATATGTATGTATGTACAAGGGAATTAAGAGCCTCTAAAGCAGAATTAGGGGGTTAGTTAATTTTTTAATTTTTTTAAAATTTTTCATAGGAAAATCTAAAAAAAAAGGTATCGAGAATTCACTAAACATACACATATTCACATAAAAGTCTTATAATTTGTAATTTATACAATGAAAAGTAAATATTTCATGATTATATTTTTATATTTCTTTAAATATGTACTGCACATATATACATATGTATATTTGGACAATACTTTCAATACAATAGTTTTCATCTTATGTTTTTCTCTTTAATTTGTTATTTAATTTATTTATTATTAAGACTTACATGGATTTACACAATATACCCATACGTGTGTGAGCTATAAATATACATATATAGAATATAGAAATAATCTAAAATGTTACATGATAGTTTCTTTATTTTAGTCATGTCCTTTTTTATTGTTGTCTAAAATGATTTCATTACTTAAATACATTATATATACACAAACATATGTACATATGTACATACATATGTATATACGTTACACATATGTACATTCTATGTTATTGTTATTAAAAAAGAGAAGAAAATTGTGTTATTGTTTTATTTACACCATTGTTATATTTATATACAGGCTTTGTACGTTTCATCTGCTAAATGATAGCTAAAGTGCTAAAGTGCTAAGTTACTATCCAATTCAATTTTGATTTTTAATTTAACAATTTTTTCTTTTTAGTAATTTCTTGTGATTCCGTATGATTATTCGTTATACATATTTCTCTATTACATAAAAAAATTTTTAATGATCACCGTGTCATGTTTTATTTTATATTTTCATACGTGCATTTAGAAAATTCAAGAATAAACTTTATTTATTTATAAAATTCAAATTTACATTGTATAGAATACATGTCAAAACATATTTTTACCTATGTATGTATATTGCTATTTTTTACAGTGAAATATCGTTTATAAACGTTAAAGGAAAAAGTAAACGCATTAGATTCAATGTATCAATATAAATTGAATCATATACATAATTGTATCAAAAAAGTAATGATTCCCCATACAGTGTTTTTAATATTTCGAAACTCAAAGTTATAGTTATACAATTTAGCAACGAGTAGTACAATTAAATGAACAAGTGCATAATTTGTAAAATGGTAGTTGGTTGACTGTTAGTTGGACAGGCGAAACCCCTTAGTGATTTTCAAAAATTTAAAAAATTTAAAATTCAAAAATTCAATGTTTTTTCCTTTTTTTCGATAGTCGTTAAAAATTAGAAGAATTTATTTTCAAAAAATTAAATACTGTACATACTATATGTATGTATATATGTATAAAATCTTTGAAAATCAAAATACAAATAAAAAC
Organism: Anthrax anthrax; assembly: GCA_963971155.1. Lineage (NCBI taxonomy): Eukaryota > Metazoa > Arthropoda > Insecta > Diptera > Bombyliidae > Anthrax > Anthrax anthrax. Next base: position 74,446,810 of record OZ020117.1, on the reverse strand, counting down.
AATTATATTGGAAATTTAGCTGAATTTGGCCGTAATTAGCACACACATATCCGTAAAATAAATTTTTAGATTTATTTCTACTAAAATCTAATTGTATATAATTTATTTTTTTTGATATGTGTGCAAGGAACATTTCAAATTAGGTTAATGATAATAGAAAAGGAAATAGAAAAAAAAAATAATAATAATAAGAAAGGAAAAACAATAAAATGATAGTTACAAAATAAATATAATATTACATAAATTTTTGGAAATTTTACTGATACACCATATTTATTTAGTGTATAATAGAATCAAATAGAACGTACATATATAGTATATAGACTACATTTTATGAAACAAAAAAGGTAAAAAAAAAACAATAATTCTTCTTTAGAATAATAAGAATTATTAAGATATTTGTATGTAATGTGTATGTGTGTGTGTATTTGAAATAATATTAAATACATATACACATACATATGTATGTACGGAAATTATTATACAATAATCATATCAAGCACAAGAAGTGTCTGAATTATACATATAAGGATATTTTTGCATTATGCGGGTACATTTAAAGAGTTTTTATATTAAAGTTTTTAGCATCAATTACAATAATTTTGTATAATAATTGTGCTAGGATAATTGAATGAATAAATGAATGGATTACAAAACGACAACTGAATAATTGTTTATTCTTGATTTATGTTTATGTTTTTTATACATATATTGTATTTTATTTTAAGAATGTGTACACAGGGTGATTCAGATAATCACGCATATAAAGAAGGGGTCATACCTATAAGCAAAAACAAAATTTCTGTACAAATCTCTCTTTTATACCTAAAGGTTCAACCACCATGGTGGACTACCAGGTTGGGTAGTTTTCATTTACTTGATTAATTAGATTTTTTGCTTGTCTCATCGAGACCTATCTTTATATGTGGGCTTAACTGAATTACCCTGTATATATGAAAATTTACAATATATTGTATTGTCTTATATTTATAACATAATACCCATAACATTTTATGGAAATTTTAATGGATTTTATTTAATTTATAAATATGTACGAGTATGTAAAATATTTAAATATGTATATAAAAACATGGTCTGTATAATAGTCAGGTTTAGTTCAGATTTTTTTTTGTTCTTTTGTATAGAGAAAGGCAATGAAAGAGAAATAACATAATAATGTTTAAAAAATATTAAGGATAATTAATTAGTTAATGTTAATGTATCTTAGTATAATATTATTATTCTGTTTTAAAAGTTAATATTGTTTTAAGGCAAGAAAAAAAAAATGAGATGTTGTTTTTAAAAAGGTTTACCAAAAGGGTAATTCATAAAAAAAATTTTTTTTTTTTAATGCTCATTAAATTCGTATAATTATCACACCTATGAATGTACTTATGTATGTACAAAAAAATAATTTATAATATTTTATATTCAATTAGCAAACAATACAGATATAATTAAAATTTTTATTTTCGAGTAAATTTTCATGTAAATCTTTATTTTAATTAGGTATCTTTTTATATGGATGAAAAAATTATTCGAAAAATCCTTTATACCATTTTATTTTTTGTTATATATCAAAGTACCAAATCATGTCTGATTTTTATGAATAAATTGAAAAAAAAATTCTTTTTCTTTGTTTTTCTATTTCCCATTTAATCTGTTTTGTTTTTTTTCTTTTTTATTTACAATACAGTGAATATTGTGTATACCTTGAAGCAATATAATATGAAGATACTCTAATAAAAATCACATAAAATCAAATCATTTTATTGTATATTTATGTCATAATATTATACTATATAGGTGGATTCATGAGGAGAAAATATATGTAATAAAAATATTCAGAACTATTCTGATCGCAGTTAGCAGATTTCGTTAACCTAACATCCTTCTAAAATAAATAAATTGCTATATCTGATCTAAACTATTTTATACGGTTGTGAATAGGATAACGTTTAAGGTACACTTACAGAAACTAGTTATCAATGTTGATAACTTATAGTCTACTACTATAGTCTACTCCTTGCTAAAAGCATATGCGATTTATGTAGAAATACCGGAGGTAAGGAATATAATAAGTTGATTAGTGAAACTGAAACTGAATTACTGAAACAACTACGATTTTCTAAAACTAATTCTTCAAGGAAATTACACTGGAAAACACTGGTAAAATTAAACTGGCAAATTTTATATGAAATTTAGCAGAATTTTAAATTAGTGAAATCTGCTAACTACAGCAAAAATAGCCCTGATTATGTGGTTATAGCAAAAAATACATAAGGAATTTTCTTTTCTTTTTTAATTTAAGTCGGAAAAATAATTTAAATATGTGTATTTATATGGAAAAAAGAAATATGTAGATATGTATGCAATGTACACATAATAAATTATAATCATCTTATAAGTATGTTATTATAAACTTGGAATTTAAATTTAAAATTTAAAAAGAAATTCTTTTTTAACAAAAAATAAATATTTTAATTAATATGAAATTATGTGAAATTATTATATAATATATTTACTGTTCTATTATTCGGTTATTTCTAGATTTTCTATAGGGAAATCATTCATTTTTCATGTTTAAGAACGCATGTAAACATCAAAAGAAAATGAACATTAAATTTTCTTGCAAACGTAAAAACGTTATTTACATAAATTTAATCTATACATATTTACACGCTTTACTACTCGGAAATAAATAGGATTCTGTTATTTTTTTTTCTTTTTTTTTTTTAACCTCGGATTTTTTTTAAAAAAATATGTATGAGTGGATTTTACATAATATCTACTTTAAAAGAATTTATTTTCACCTCAAAGTACTTGAACAGTTCATAAATGGTATGTATATGTACCTATATATGTAGATATTATGTACATTACATATTCTTGCTTATTTTTTTTTTCTTACGACATTTTAAGCTTTACGAAAATTATACTTATACGTATAAGCAAAAAAAATTTATTGAATATGTATATAATCAAGGCTATTCTCGTTATAGTTAGCTGATTTTGTTAACTTAATATTCTGTTAACTTTTATACAAAATATAAGAACAGACAAAATTACAGTACTGGTGCATATACCGTGAATATGATGGCAAAAATCCACTATTATGATGGTGCCAAACCAAATGATGGTACTTTATCATCATTTCGAGACAATGATATTACATTTCACATCGTTTCTATTAGCAGAATTGTCATTTTAGTAAACTGATTGTATTTTTAACTTTTAAATTTTAAAACAAAACAAAAAAAGCAATAATATAGACAATGACGGTGGACCGGTGGAATGATGTGTCATACCATCATTTAGATTACTGTCATAATGACGGTATAATATGTCGAAGGCCTTATGCATGAATGGTTAACAGGTTAATAAATTAGCAAAATCTGCTAAGGCTAACTACAGCCAGAATAGCTGTGAATATATATGTATGTCTTTTGATTGGTAAATACATAACGTATTTTTTTCTATTAACATTTTTGTTAACAACTTTTTTTTATGTGTATTTCTCGATTATATCGTAAGTTTTTTTTTTTTGATAAATATTTCATTTTGAATTACAAACCTATTTAATAAATCCGATTTTCTGAATGTTCATTTTTAATTCATGTATATATGTACATATGTATGTAATAATTATGGGAAAATAACAACAACGACAAAGTATAAATGAATAAATTAAAATGTTATTCAAAATATAAAAAATAAATATTATTAAATGTTTTATTTATTTTTTCATGTATGTATTATATGTACTTGAATATGTACATATTTGATCACATCATGTATGCCTATTTCATGAATTTATTTTCATGGTTCGATAAAAAATAAAGTTAAATTCATTTAAATGAATTTTATCTAAAGCTTTCATAAATAACAAATATTTACAAAAAAAAAAAAAAAAAAATACAAAATAATAATAATAATAAAACGATTTAAAATGATAAAAAAAAGTAATTTGATAAATCTTAAATCGATGTAAGAAACAGTGGCGGAATTACCATACAGCAATGTTACCACAGATTCTTAAGGAACGTAAAGCTCTAAAAAGATGGAGATGGAAAACCACCGAAAGTAGAAAACTCGACAATCTTTCTAATCTCGACTACGTAAAATATGCTATTTTCCTTGCCAAAATGATAGGTACCTTTATGAAAACAAACAAAGGGTGAGGGTGTCGAGGCATCCAAACCTCACCTCAGGCCTTTAACACATGTATTGGAATAAGTTTCATTTGCCAATGATCATTTAGTGTAAGTGAAACTTAGACAAACATTGTGGCACACGATTGATTGTAAGTTTCATTTACTCGAATGAACTAAAATTTACAAATAACAATTGAAATGAATGGAAATTTTCAATAATTCGTCAGTCAAACTGGTCTAATGAAGTTTATAAAACCTATATATTTGGCCAAAAAGGTCCAAAGTTGTGATACCACACTCGAAATTTTTCACAGATCGAACAGGAGCCTTGTTACTTTGTATTCACATTGTAATAAAACATATTATTTATTTTATTTAGATTACAAAATTATATTTCATGGGGGACCAAAAATTTGTTGTTCCGCCACTGATAAGAAAGAGAAGATTGAAAAATGAAGATAATAAAGTGGATATTGAGATTTATACATACACAAAAAAAAACAAAAATGTAGCACAGACAAGAAGTTGGGAAAATTTTCGGAATTTTTTCCTTTTTCTCTATATACGAGTACAATTTTTTTTATTATATTTTAAGTGTTAAAGAAATGTTAGACAAAAAAAAAACAAGAAAAAGCATAAATTCATTCCAATTTCTTAAAAAATCGAATGAAATTTTCACATCTGTATCCACGTGTAGGAAATTTATTTTGGTTGATAATTTTGTGTTTTTTTTAGATTTTCTTTTTTTTTAATGGACCATTAAATAAATGATTTTTTATATAAACAAGGAAAAAAATATTTTTAAACATATTATTGAAGAAAGTTAAATTATATTAAATTTTCCAAATGTAATATACCTACATACATACATACATACATACATATATGTATATCGACAGTCTATATTATATTAATTTTCCTTTATTTTCTTTTTTATCTGGCGATTTATCAAAGAAAATTTCTATATCAATTTATTTTATTTGGAAAATGATGAAAAAAAAATTATAATAAAAATATACAAATTTATTTTATTGTTTTTTTTTCCATATTTTTTTAATGATTTGCTATGGGATCTCTTTGAATTAAAATATAGTCGAATTATCAAATTTTTATAAAATTAAATAAAAATAAAAAATAAAAATTAATATGGCTAAATAAAAATGTACTTAAAACAAATAAAAAAAAAATAGAATTTAAATCTTGTATGCGAGAATTTTATTAATTTACTTAAAAAATAATACAATCAAATTAAAATTACAGGTCCGTTCAAAAAGTAATCTTGACGAAGCAGTGTTGCAGAAATGTTTCTGCAGCGTTAATGTAAAGCTTCTGCAGCGTTAATATAATGTTGTGTTGTTTTCTATGAAAATTATTTCTGTCATTTCAATGGAAATGTCTAAAATTCTGGTATGAAGTAGTAGCGCAACATCGAATTTTATGTTGCAAATGTTAAGCTAGTGTTGCTAATTAAATGCAAAACTGAACGTGCTTTTTTAGTCATGATTACTTTTTGAACGTTTGATAGTGCAGTGTTAACTTTTTGAACGGGTCTTATATCTACAATAAATTTTCAACGGACATTTATAGAAATATACAATTATCATCAAGTAAATAAGTATATATTCTATACATTTCGCGTCTTCCTCGAGGAAACATACTCGTATGTACGTATACGGCGTCCACAAGACGTTTCCATCGGACTCGGTCTTGTGTTGTTGTTTTTCTGTTTTTCCATTCATATCCGGCAATAAAAATTATCTACTTCTGTACAGACATGTACCTACATATATAATGTATATAAAAGAGTTGTTTTTGTAATTTTCAGTGTAATTACATACATAAAAGATATATTTATCCGATGTAACGTATGTAATTATACAACATAATAATACAAATTTTTGAGATGCTTTATTTTAATTAGGCACATGTGTGTAAGTTACATTCAATTCATCTTTTGTTATAATTACACGCGTTTACGTGTAAACAAATATTGTACATATTATGTACACAGCGCCTAGAACACATTTGTGTAAAAATTTACATGTTCATATCTTACATGAGTATACATACATATGTTACTCGCATGCATTAAACTTTTGTATTTTGATTTCTTGTTCTTTACCTCCAAATTAATTGATGTGTACATAATATACGACACATAACATACCATACAAGTATATAGCATTTGATTACTAATTGTACATTCATTCTCAATCAATTTCATTAAATTTTCAAAGATATTTAATTAACAAAACTTCGTACAAAATACACGTGTTTATTAAGTGTCTTTTACGTGAATCTACATTGTAAATACAATTTATAAATGCCTATAACCTGCTATAACATAAATATCGCTACATTATGGCCTGAACACAATTCCAGCAAAACTACGAGCAAGTTCATTAGCGAAGCGAATTTCGTTTTTGTTCACTTGAAGAGACACAGTGCCAGCGATGGCATGGAAAAATATCGAATTACCTACCTGTATGACTTATATGATGAACCAGATATAGTAAAAATAATTAAAATTATAAGATTAAGGTGGGTAGGACATGTGACGAGGTTGAAACATGATCATCCGGCGAAGAAAATATTCAATGGCTTCCCAAAGGGAGCCAGATCAGGAGGGAGATTATAGAAACGTTACATATGTGATGTTCAGGAAGATGAGAGTACCTTGGGGATGGGGATTTGAATGTGGAAAAGGATGGCTTAGGACAGGGAAGTCTGGAGGGAGATTCTAGAGGAGGTCAAGGGTGATAATCGGTTGTTGAACCACTACTGATGATAATTTACATGTAACTGATGTAAACAGCTTCATAACAAAAAAAAATGTTTCAAATTTTAAACAATCGAATTTATCACCGATAGTCGCAATGTAACTGTGTTCAAACTATTATACACATGAATTAAATTATTTTTGTTATGCATCGTTTCTTTTGGGTTGTTTATTTTGTTGTTGTTGTTTTAACGTTTTTCATGTAATACACCTCGTGTTTAGAATAAATAATTTATGCAGATGAACAATACAGACCATATAATTAAAATTGAAGTTAATTAAAAAAAAAAAACTCAAAATCAGAGGAAAAGGAATAAAAAGCAATATAAAGAAAAAGAAAGATTTAAAAAAAAAACAAAAAAAAAAATCTTGTAAAAATCATTGTTTTTAATCATATCCATGTATTATAATATCCAGGATAATTTTATTTTTAATTAGATTTTGGGGTTTTTCATTAATTTAATAGAAAATCTTATCCTACAGCAGTTATATCTGTGTGTACGCATCGCAGTATTATCCCCTAAATATATTTTAGAGTTATATTTAGTAACTCTTAACTAAGGATAAGAGACAGTTAAAAGTAATTCCTATTCTATTTAAAGAAATAAGAGATGTCACTAATCAGCTGATCTCTTAATTATTTTGTAGACCTCAATTAATAGACTTTTCTATTCTACATTAAAGAATAAGAGGTGTTTCCAACCTTAAATGTATCTGAAAATAGCAGCTCATCAGAAGGAGCTTCTGATTTCAAAATTCAAAATCTCTACACATCCCTTAGTCTCTTAAGTATGAAAGTCTCCTAATATCTCTTAGGTAGAATAGCATAATTTGCTAATTATTTAAAAAGGTTAAGATATATAAGGGAATTAAGAGCCTCTAAAGCAGAATTAGGGGGTTAATTTACATTTGTTTTTAAATGAAAACATTTATTAAATGAAAATAAAAAAAAATTTTTTGCCTTTATTTTTCTTTTATCCTTATTTTTCGATGTTTTTTTTCATTTTTCCTTCTGTTTTCATTTAATTTATTTATAAAACGTGATTTTAGTTTACATCCCATTGTATTCTTATTTTTATTTATAATGGCTATTATTATACGTGTGTATACCGTGTACAAGTATACAAAATAATTTTTTTTTTTCATTTTTAATTTAAAAAAATTGAAACATTGCTTTTTTTTTTGTTAGTATACGATATATTATCTACCATAAAAAATAAAATATGGATTCAGAAGATTTTTTTTATTACAAAAATTATTATAAATAATATGTTATAAATTTTACACAATATATTTAAGGCATTGATGGCTAAAGATGATTTTATTTCATGAAATCTTTTTAATCAGGGGTTTTCTTTGATTACAAAAATATACAAAACAAGAAAAAGAAAAAGAAAAATTATTAAATCTACATTAAAATATGAAAAGTAATTAAGAAATTTAATTTAAAATTTTTAATTCTAACATTTTCATTATTTTATCTATTTGTATTTTTCATTTCAAATATAATTAAAAACGGAAAAATATGTACAGGTAACTATCATAAAACATGGCACTTACGATAGCACGGATTCGCTTTAACACGGTTCGAGAATTGGAAACATCCTCCCTATAACACGGAACGGATTCACTCGAACATGGTTTGAGAATTGAGCAAAACCCTAAAACTTACATACATATGTATGTCTAAGCTGTGTCTAGCGAAAATAAAAAAAAATTCTTAAAAGACATTCACATCTCCATGGAAATAAAATTTAAAAAATTTAGATCGGCTGAAAAAGAGCGAAAAGATGGCATATCGCGAAATCATTATATTTAAATGAAGAGACAATATAATTATAAAAATACAATACCATGTTTTTTTTTATTTTCGGAGCTTAGTCCCTTATTTTGTATCTTTGTTTCGTATAACACGGATTCGCATAACATGACAATTTTTTGAAACGTAACTTCCTGTATGTGTATACGCATACATATATAATTTATTCATGATGATGATAATCATTCAAATTCCTAAAAGGAGCACAGGAAGGATTCAATGAAATTTTTCCACCTAGAATTATTTGAGGCGATTAACTTCAATTTCTCTTCATGATTTTTCATTCGTTGGCTGTTTTTTAATGGCGCTTCTTGCCCATGTTATTTCGGGTTTTACCCTTTTTCTTTGTATTTGTAGGCTCAACTCTAAAGCCTGCCTTGCCTTTATTTTAATCTCTAAGCAGATTGTGACCAGACAAAGAACCATTTCCACAGTTTCTGATTTGAAATTCACTTCGGTCATCAAATTCTAAGGATTCTGGACTAAAACATTTTTATTGATATTGACGTCACTATATAACCAAGTTTAACAGCCTCGTATAATAAATAAAAATAGGTCACAAACAATTTTTGTTGTTATCATTTTCAAAAGTAAATCTAAAAAATTCATAATTTGTCATTTTTTTCATTTCTTCTCGTATTTTTTTGTTTCTGTTTTTCTTTTTTCTAAATCTTCTGATTTATATTTTAAAAAAAAAGGCCTATAAAAGAAGATTTATTCATTTTTTTTCCTTTTATTGTTATTTTTCGTTTTTTTGCATGGAACATTATTTTAAAAGCTTTTATTTTATTGACCAAATAAACAGAGGAAAAAAATTGGATACGTGTAATAGTGAGAAAAAATGATCGTTTTTCTTTTTTATTTTTTTAAAAATTTTTTATTATTTTTTTCCGGTGATGAAAAACTAAAGAATTTGCTGACAAATGATTAAAATAAAGGAAGAACCCTTAGAAAATTATGTATACAAATGTACAGTATACGTTAAAGCAAAATGTCATGCCTTCACGCTTTTGTAAAATTAATGCTTTTAAAAGTATATTAATTTTCTGTTTTTTGCTTGTGTTTTTTATTCATTTTTCCTCATGATACATACAGTAGAGCCTCGATTATCCGACACACTTTTAAGTTATCAACACACCAAAATTTTAATTCTTCTCATCCTGAGGGCCGTTTCACGTACCGTGAGTTTTATATGAGAATGAATTTTTTCTCATTTCTCACGTCATTCATAAAATTCATCGAAGTTTCTCACTCCAGATAAAGCGTTTCTTGTACTTGAAGTGAGAAATTTCCGAACATGGAATAAAAATTGGAATACCATTTCTTATTAGAAAAACTTGGAAAAACTCATTTTAATAACAGTCAAATTTAAAAAACGTGAACGGAATTGAGTTGGTTTCGAAGTTAATCATTTCGCGACTTGGTTTGGTAAGAATTATAATTTTGTTTTTTCAAAATTAAAAATTTTCAAATTCAAAATATTCAAATTTCTATTTTTTATTTAAATTTAAACCCACAGATCATCTGTTTAAAGTTTAGGCAAGACAATTTTGAGTTTAAGTAAACTGCTCCTCCCACAATATTTTTTATATGTATGTACCTATACATACACGCATATTCTCCTATCCTAGTGCTAGTCAACTTCTAAGTCTCGACCGTAACGGATAATGGAGACTCTACTGTATATATAGCCAATATTACAAGTTACCATCAATTTTAGAATTGTAATTCGTATGGGTGTGTGTGTGTGTAGCTTTGAATGTATGTATGTGAGATCATTGTGTATCCTTGATTGAAGGAATTTTCTCGTTTTCATTTTTCAATCTTTTTTTCTGTTTTTTACTTTTATGCATTACGTGTTTAACGAACAAAATTATCCATCATAAACACAAAGGTATGTATGTATGTAATTTGAAATAAAAATTTAAAATTCTTTTTGTTTTTTGTTTTGCTTTTGAACTTCTTTTGTCAGTGTGAAATGTGAATATTTGCATGATTTTAAAGTTGAACACATTGAAGAATAGAAAAATAGAGAAAAAAAACATAATAGTGTATTATGACAATATTTAACTTTTGTATCGGAACATTTTTTTTGAAATTTGTTAACGGACCAAATTGTTATTGGAAAATAAAATATACATACATGCATGTAGAAATTTTCTTTACTCTGTTATATGTTTTGATTTATAATATAGGTTATGTGAAGATTAATAATCAATAAATTATAAACTTTATGGTTATGAAATAATTTTTTTCACTCTAACCTCACTAAAGTATGAATACAAAACAAAAAGAATTATCCAACAATTGCTGGACATCATAATTTGTTCTAGGAAAAAGATTCATTATCTTGTAAGTCACAATCCGCTTTATACTTCATTCTGTTCTTCCAGACAAAAAAGGTTTTTCCTGCCTGTATGTGGTAAATAAGTCATAGTATATTCTCGGTCTGTGTGAACATGTGTGTATTTTGTCATGAAACATTTCATGATTGAAGTTCAAAAAGAAAAATTATTCCTAGAAATGACCGTGTATAATTACACAAATGTAAAAGGATATAGGTTAACTTATAAAACGTACGTTGTGCAGCAGCGGTCGTACTGCAGCAGTACATACATATGTATGTTCATATTTTACTAAGGTTTTATTATAATATATATAAACAGAATACAACTACAGGATACCAGATACTAACTGCCGGTGTCTCGCGGATACAAACTCAACTGTCAAAAATTTTAGGACACATACATTTCAATGAAAATGATGCACATATTTAATGATACACAAATAAAATCTATTTCTATTTGGGTAGTCGGTAGCCGAGTTTGACGTTTGATTTTGATTAGTGAGCGTGTGCGAAATGTGACTAAATTTGGCTAAATAACCGAAGTTCTTATGGGAGTACATAATATGTACATACATATGTATGTCTTTTTTGCTTTTCTCATAATTTTTAATTAGACTGTTTCACGAGCAGTATTACTACAATCCACAAAGCTTTTATTATATATCAGATGAATTTTTCGAATATCAATACATAGTGATGTAAAATGGTACCACTTTAGATGATCTCCATAAGACCTGAAGTGCATAATATTAGTGGACAGAGTATAGATAATAAAAAGTATTTGTAAACACGTCAAATAGATAGAAGGTGATTTTTTAAAATAAAATATTCTTCTTCAAATATCTTATTTTGTATTTTATAACGACATTTACAATGTATATAATTTACATGCTTATTACAATGCCTATACTTTGTACTTTAAATATTTTCACTACAGGCCTTATGGGATTATATGTGTCTTTTTTCTTCTCTCATAATTTCTCATAAAAGCATTGCTGACTTTTACATAGAAGATAAAAACTTATGAAACACTTTCAACTACTTCCAGTGTAACGGGTGAAGGAAGTGAGGCGTGTATCAGGTAGCCCATAGGTACCGTGCAACCTCATACACGCCTCACTTTCTTCACCCGGTGTCTCATACGACATTTTTTCATATATGTCTTGTAGTTTAAAACCCTCTATTTCACGAGCAGTGTTAATCAGGGATGCCAGGTATAGCGTATGCTACGTAGCCCAATTTCCAAAAATTTGTAGCTCTTTTACTTTTCGATCGAGACCAAAAACCTTGCAGCGGTTTTTCAACCGTTGAATCGTCTGTGCTAGGCCTAAGTTAAATTTTCTTAACATACTCGTATAAAATTCACATAACAGACCTACATATGTATATTTTTTTTAGATGATTTTTATCGTGTTTTGTTTGTTTTTTTTTTATTTTTTGATATTAACAATTATGTTTGCTATGTATATACTTATTCATTTACTATACAATGAACACAAATATTATACGCATTAGATTTCTGTTGACAAAATATAATTGATTTACATAATAAAAAAGCATAGCATGAATTGTACAAAACACTTAAGATTAGATATATTTCATTTTATTTCATGAGTTTGTAGTATTGTAGTTATCTGTTATTTTTATTTTATAGAAAAAAATTTAAATGTTATCATACCTTTATTTAAAAAAAATCTTTAGTTTATTTTCTTTATGATTTAAATTAAATTTATTTTCTTTGAACATTCATTATACAGTATATAGGCAAATATAGGTATATTATTCATCATTTTGTGTAAATTGTTATATTCTCGTTATCAGTTTCTGTTTGGTTTTTTTTTCTGGCTGTGAATTACTTATACTTTACATTTGAAGTAGCTCTTTTATTTTGTGTAGTTTTTAAATACAGCGCATTGTAATGAAAAACATCAAATATAGTGGATTGATAAAATTAAATACCTACATATAGCTTCTATATTATTAGTTCTTCTATATTATTTATTTTTGGGAAGTTCTTTAGTAAATTTATAAAAAAAAAAAACGAAGGACCATTATCAAGAATCAATATTTTGGCTTAATTTCGTTAATTCGAAAATAGTTAAAGAATAACAAAAAAAAATATTACTTTTCTTTTTATACACAAGAACCGGAGTAATCTTTTAATTAAAAAACTTTCAAAAAAAAGTTACAGATTTTTTAAATATTACCCGAAACAATTGGAAAATGTTATTTAAAACGAAATTATTATTTTCAAATAATTTAAAACTACCTTATAATAAATTACGGATTACTGACAACTTTATACATCAAAATTCTATTAGTAGAATTATACATCGACAACAAACAACAACACAAATTAGTGATGTTACTTTGAAGGTAATGTAAATTTTTAATATTATGAGCGTGTGCGAAATTCGTCTAAATGTCCAAAATGTTAGAAAGAATCGGTGAAGTAGGTGAACATCAGCAGACTCACTATATCCAAAATGGTGTCTGCTCTTACGAGGCACTGGTCGATAGGCAGCATATGGACATTCAGCCAAATCTAGCCACATTTCGTACACACTCTGAATAATTGTTTATAGCGCCACTAACATTTCTTTTTGCTATTTCTATTCAGTCGTCAAAACGCACTATTCCATCATCATCAAATTCGAATTTAAATACTGATATTGAATGGGAAACAGCATTACCATATGAAAGAATTCCAGGACCATCACATTTAAATTTTATTTTATCATTTTTACCAGGAGGTAAATATGTACATTTATATATTACACAACAAATTAAAAATCAAAAATGTAATTACAGGAAAATATTACAAAAAATCAATCATTGAAATGAATGAATTATATCGTAAAGAATATGGTGATATTGTTAAAATACCGGGAACATTTGGCAAACGTGATATAATTGTAACGTATAATCCAGAAAATTTTCGTAAAATATTTCGTACTGAAGGTATTTGGCCAATACGTCGTGGATTAGATACAATTACATATTACAGAAAAATAGCAAGACCAGAGTATTTTGAGAATGCTGGTGGATTAGTTGCAGAGTATATACATATATAAATCGAATTTGTCTTTTAGAACCTTGTTTCTTATTTTAGTTTTTTTTTTTTAAAATACATATAGACAAGGAGAAGGATGGTCATATTTCCGTACAATTGTAAATCCAGTTATGATGCAACCAAAAACTATTAAACTTTATATACCATCAATTGATGGTGTTATTAATGATTTTATTGCAAGGTAAAAAAAGATTAGAAAATTTTTGACATTTTCATTTACAATTGAACGTTAAATTTTTTACCGTCAAATTATACCGTCGTTCAAAATATGTATGTACATACATACAACGTAAAAGCAGGAATTAATTTGTAAATTCGTATATTGATGCTAAGAAGTTCAAGTGAAAGAGCTTTTGATGTGTAGTATGATGGTAGTATGGTAGAATAAATATAGAAGGTAGTCTCACTAAAAAAAAGTTTTGTCATCTTATTTGCCAAAAGCTGATGCTAAATTGTTCTGTATCGTGCTTCTGCTTTACGTGTACATACATTGGTACAATTAAATTAAAATTTGTTATGGATATATACAAGATTTAATCTGAAAATATTAATATACATATGTAAAGTATATGAATAATATTTTAGATCTAGGATTTACTTTCGTATCAAAAGCCTTAATCAAAATTTAGTAAATAATAAACGAAAAAATAATGAAAATTAAAAAAATTTGTATTTAAAAATCATATTGTTTTATTAAAAGCTTTTGTATTGAAGCACCACTTGACGTCACTCAAAAGCTCTTTTTAGAGAGTGAAACTACCTTCTATATTTATTCTACCATGGCCCCATGGGTAGTATGTATAATTTAGCAAATTCAAAGTGAAATAATAAATAGAAACAGAACATGTTTTCATATTACGTTGAGTATTTTAATTTAAGAACAGGAAAAAATTTGAACCATAAGTCACAATAAAAAGGAATGTTTTTCTATTTCAATTTAACGTTGAATTGTAAACGAGACATTATCATGTATTTTTTAGTTTTAATTAAATGATGATGATGATTGTAAATTTATGATACATATTTACTATATATTTTGTGATATATAGAATTAAAAATATCCGTAATCCAAATACATTAGAAGTACCTGGAAATTTTGAAAATGATATTAATAATTGGACACTTGAATCAGTTGGTATTGTTGCATTAGATACACGTTTAGGTTTAATTGATAATAATAATAATAACGATCCAAAATCTAAAAAGATGATATCTGCATTAAAAGATTTCTTTCAATTAGTTTATGATTTGGATATTAAACCATCAATGTGGAAATATATAAGAACACCAAAATTTATAAAATATATTAATACATTAGATACAATGACAATGATAATATCAGAATATATTGATGAGGCACAAAAACGATTACAAAATAAAGATAAAATAATGAATCATAGTGATTTAGAGCAAAGTGTTTTACAAAAATTATTAAAAGTTGATATAAAAATTGCACGTGTTATGGCTATGGATATGATGATGGCTGGTGTTGATACAGTAAGCATACAAATTGTTTTTTTTTTGTTTTTTGATTTCTTATTTTAATTAACATTTTGCAATTTTTGTCTAATTTTTACGTATCCATATGTATGTATACACATATATAGACATCAAGTGCATTTGTTGGTTGTTTATTTCAATTAGCTAAAAATCCAGATAAACAAGAAATATTAAGACAAGAAATACGTAATATTATACCAAATAAAAATACATCACTAACAGCTGAAAAAATGAATAATTTACCATATTTAAGGGCATGCATTAAAGAAAGTTTAAGAATAATGCCAGTTACATTAGGTAATTTTCGTACAACCGGACAAGATATTGTATTAAGTGGTTATCAAGTACCAAAAGGTGTTGATATATCAATGAATTCATATGTATTACAAATGGATGATAAATATTATCCAAATGCTAAAAAATTTATACCAGAAAGATGGTTACGACGACAAGATAGTCAGCAACAACAGCAACAACAAAATCGACAAATTGAATGTCCATCAGCTAGAGATACAGATCCATTTATATTTTTACCATTTGGTTTTGGTCCACGTACTTGTATTGGTAAACGTTTTGTTGAATTAGAACTTGAATGTGCATTAACAAAAATCATAAGAAATTTTATCATTGAATGGCATTATCCAGATCTTAAATTCAAATCAAATGTTATCAATTTACCAGACGATGAACTTAAATTTAAATTTATTGATATTGAAAACTAGAAATTAAAAAAATGATATGTGTCTTATGTGTAAATAAATAAATAAAACAAAAATGAACTAAACGAAAAAAAAAAATATTTTAATTAAAAACTCATACCGTCCGAATTTTGATTTGCAGATTTTATTCGATAGCATATAAAAGTTCATATTCATTTTCTCAAAAATGTTAACCTGAAGGAGTGGTTTGGGCGATGGAAGAAGGAACGATGTATTATAATTGAATCAGAAAATGAATGCATAAATTATAACAATTATATTTTCAAAAATAAAAGTTATACAATAAATTCATCAGAATTATATTTTATTGTACGATACATGTACATATGTATGTATGCATATATTCACTATTTTTTTTTTTTTTTGAAGTTTTATTTTGCATATGTTTCGAACAAAAACGAAACCGCAATTTAAACCTTCTGTTAAATAAATTGAAATCAACTTTATTAAAAATAAATTTAAAAAATATATACATACAGTTACTCCAAAAAGTCACCGCACCTTTAGCATTTTTTGTTATTATTGGCTAGTTTTTCAAAAATTAAAATTAAAATCTCTATATGTTTATATGAAACAATTTTTGGTTAGGATGTTTACTCATACATAAACAATTTACAGAAAAATTATATTATTTAAATTTATTAAATATTGAGATTGAATTTTAAATTTTGAAAAGTTTGCCAATAATAATAAAACAAGCTGAGAGTGCGGTGAATTGTTGGAGATACTGTATATATATTTATCTCTTTGTTTTTTCTCTTTTTATACATACATACGTATATTTTTTTATAAATTTATGTTACTTGCGGTTATGATTTAAGCGAGTAACGTTAGCGCGAGTTTGTACGGAGCTTGCGCATATTCGAGCAAGTAAATTCAAGTCTTCACATAAATTTAGCTTTATTCCTCGTCGTGATTCGTGAAATTCAAATGTTATACATGAAATTCGAAGTTTCATGTAAATTACAAAATTCTCAATTTTTTTTTCGCAATTGATTTTTGAATATATCTCCATTTTACATTTCATGGATATAAACCCACTTATTATAGTATGAAATCTCTAAGAACATATAAATCCCATTTGGTCCGCCATTTTTAAACTGGCGCGAACTCGCACTTATCAATATGTTTGAACTCGCTCGTTACTAATCTTACTACTCGCTAGCTACATATGTTAGCTGCAGAGCTTTAGCTAGTTATAGGCCATATACTTATACACTACACATGCATGCATGCATAATCATATAATGCTGCTCTACATACTACGCATGCGACATGTATATTGCATAATGTCATTTTTGTCAACATTTTTAGAGTAGAAACTAGAAAACAAAAGAATATAGATACTAACGTAGTATCTAGGTATATTCTTTTGCTAGAAAATTGTAGTGTACGTAGAGCAGCATTATATTTAATATGTATAATTGTGTATGCATGCATGTGTAGCGTATGAGGCATATTATTCACTCGCTTGATCTATGACCGAAACCTTAGATTTCTATTTATTCAAATTGATTTTTCTCCCAATTTTTATTAATTATATCGTACACACATAAATAAATGTAATATGGAAATACGAACAACTAACATCTAATTGTACTTGAATAAATACGAACATATAGTGTGTACTCACATGTACATAGATGATTTTATTTTTATTTTTTTTTAAATATTTTTTTAACGAACTTTTTATGTTAATACGTTGATTTTTTCTGTTGAAGTCAAAAACGTGAAAAAACTAAATAATGAAAAAAAAGTAACGTATTTTAATTAAAATTGATGTACAAATGTGTTTTAAAAAGTTTTTTTTTCTAGGAATATCTAAAATAAAAATTATTCCCACAAATATGTAATTTTCAAATGAATTTTATGCTTTTCATTCAAATTTGAATTGATGAGAAAATTATTGAGTTTCATTTCATATCATTTTTATATCAATCACATATATCAATCATACATAATATTTGAAATATTACATATTTATGTGATTTTTTTTTCTAATAATAATGAAAATATAATGTATACATAAACACAAAATTTTGGTGAAATTTTTAAATGTAATATATAATAATAAATCTTAATAAAAGTTCAATTATTGATTCATTCATGTACATAATTTATATACAGGGTGATTCAGTTAAGCACGTGTATAGAAAACAGGGTAATAGGTCACGATGAAACAAGCAAAAAATCGTATGGCGAAGGGAGGGGGTTAAATATTTATCATGTAGACACTACAGGGCGTTGAAGATGGCTGTGCCTTTTCATATGAAATATTTCATAATTCACGAACCACTAGATCTATGTCATTGTTGTTTCGAGAAGAGTTAAAGCAAGCCTTTTGTCCTTTTAATCGAGGTATTGTTCAAGGACTTATGTTCAATGGTTTAAGAATTATTCGATTTTATTCGCAGCTGATTAGTTACCGAGCAGTGTCAACTGTCAAGGCTACCAAATCTTATCTCACTCATAGTGAACCTACCTCTTTAAACAGTGCAATGTCAAAATGAATGTTTCGTAAGACGTGTATTGAAAATTATTGATAGATACCTACATACATAGATTGTAAAAGGTTTTTTATTAAAATTGTATTCGTTAATAAATTTCTCTTATTACATACAAAAGTTTTTAGTGACTACCGTGCTATAATTTATTTTATATTTGTGTATATTAAGGAAATTCAAGAATAAATTTTGTCTATCTATAAAATTCAAATTTGCATACATATGTACATATAGAATACATGTAAGTTGTTAAGTATGTTTTGCAGTGAAATATTGTTCATAAACGTCAAAGAAAAAAGTAAACGCTTTGGATGCAATGTATCAATAAATTGTATCATAACTGTATCAGAAAAGAAGTGATATCGTATCAATACAGTGTTTTTGACATTCCGAAACTCACGGTTACAGTTATACAATTTGAGCAATTGATACAATAAATGGTGGTTGATCCGCCGTTAGGTTGTAGTAATGCCTAGTAATTCATATTTACTTATGTACATTTATATACATATGAAACCGATAATTTTAAAGAAAATGTGAATATTCAAATTTAAAAAAAAATCAAATTGTAATGTTACAAAATGTAAATAAAAAAGAAATTTCAGAGCAAATACACATATGTACATGTGTACGTACATATACGTACATATGTACGTAACTATCACGATAAATTTTCATATATTTTTGTTCATACAGTTTTGTTTATTACATTTTTTCAAGAACCTTATATTTATAATTGGCTTGATTTATTGTATATGGTGTAAATTGGATGTATAATTATGAAGTTTATGTGCCATATACAATTTTAGTATCTGGTGGTATACGCTTTGATAATTTCTAAATGAAAACATACTAAAATATACAAGTAATAAAATTTGTTTATTTTTGTGGTACATTTTTATTGTTACATATATACATTCATATGTATATGAAGGGTATCCTACAGTTTGTTACAAATTTGACAGTGTTTCTAGCAAAAATTTGTTCTAAGTCTTTCCCCCTGAAATCTACTTCTGTTTAGCTGCAGTAGTTTGAAAATTTTCAGACACGTGCAGCGTACAGTACATGATATGATATAATTGGGCAAATCTTTTGAACCGCTTAGTATATTTGAGTCAAGTTAAATGTAAATGAAAACTGGGGTTTAAGCCTTTCGAACGAGCCTATTTTGTTTTAAAGAAGTCCCCCAATAATGTGTTTAATCCCTGAAAATTTCAGACAAATCGGAAGATATCACCTTGAGATATTTGAAGTTTTATGGACACCATGTACATACATATGTATGTATGTATGTGAATATGTAACATATATGCAACACATATGTGTAATATACATAATTTGTCAATTCTTTTTTTGCGTTTTTGCGTTCTATAAACATAAAACCTCTTAATTGCCCTTTATAAGGAATTTATTTTTATATCCTTTTTACACGCGTTAGAAATTTGTTTTCTTTTAAATTTCACATGTATTCTATATTCAAAAGGATTTTTGTTATTTTTATCTTAAAGAAAAGAGTAAGTAATATTTTTATTTTATATTACGTATAACTATTTTGTGTGAAAAATTTTCCGAATTAAAATTCAAACAAAAAATTCTATTTAAGTAAAAGTTCATTAAATAAATATAATAATCATTAATGTTTGCTAAAAGGCATAATATAGGTATTTTTCATTTTCAAATGAAAAATTCAACAACATACGAAATTTTATTAAAATTAAAACAAAATATCAAAAAAAAAAAATCTTATTACACTTGTATGAACATTAAATTTATGAAATTTAGCTTGAATTTCAAAGAAATATTTACTTTTCATATATACGTATGCCTAAAAGATGTTGTTAAGATATAGTACATACATATACATATAAGAGTATCTATTTTCATGACATTCAAAGATTATTATTTACATTAATAAAATTTTCCTTTTTGCACAGAGGGTAGTTCCATTACATTATAGTGAGACGTTTTATGATTTTGTATAGATAAATAAAAATTTGTACGATCAATTTAAGCTTTATCATACAAAAAATTGAGTTTAGTCTCTACTTCAACAAATTCTGTGGTTCAGCAATTCACGTCAGATTGTAGGTACACATATGGTAGATGGGTCTCAAGAAAATCATCAGATTTTGGCTAAGGTCCATCTCAGACTGTACAGCTAAAAACAGAAAGAATAAATAAAAATTTGCATTAAGTAAAATCGCAATTACTTGGCCGCTACAGAGAGGATTGGGCAAAATTAAAGATTTTTTTTTTTTATATAAAAAATCTTATTATCCTAGCATCCTTTTTAATGGAGTATACACTTTTGGAGTATACTGTTAATCATGTACGCTACACCGTAATTAGAACCATTCTATACATACATAAGTATTTTTGTTCCATTAACATTTCATTCAAATCAGTAGCGGAGCAAAAAATTTTCGACCTACCAATCAAAGTATTATCTTAAGCCCCAGTTAAGGGAAATAACATTTTTTTTTTGATACTTTTATACTTTATACTTCTAATACTTTTATTGAGTTTTGCTGTATGGTATAGGTGCGCCACTGTATAAAAGATACAAATGAAAGTAAATTATGTACACAAGCTTGTAATCTTTCGTTTTTAAACATTAAAATATGTACGCGGTTATTTCCTTTTTATCTTTTACATTCAAAAATTAAATCAGATAGAAATAAATACATTTTTCTTGGTTTTTTCTTCTGTTTATTTTTATTTTATTTTATTTTTTTTTTTTGAAATTTGTTTTGTAACACTAAATTAAGTATTCGTGCATGTTTATTTTTCATAAAATATACATATTTGTCGTAGATTTTATTTATTTATTTTTTATTCAAGTATATAATGAAATACAAATTAATTATTTATTATGTAAAAAACAAAAATTAAATTGGCTTGAATGTAATTTGTTTAATAAAATAAAATTAATTTTGAATTTTTAAATAAAATGATTTTAATTAAAAAAAAATAAGTGAAAATTTAATTTATTTAAAAAGTACCCCCAATTCAAATCGAAAAGGATACAAATTCTAATACTCGTATGTATGAAAAAAATTATACATAAGTACGCATAATGCTTCGTCTTAGGAAATCTCTCAATAAGTAGAGTTCCTTTTAGAAAGGAACTTAGGAACTTAAAATGTAGACAGAGCGCAATATTTGACTAAAGCGTTTAGTTTTTAACTATACTTTCTCTACTAATTCGGTGTAGTTAAGGCCTTATGGAACTGACATAAAGTAGTACCACTTTACATTGCTGTATATTGATATTTAAAACTTCATCTTGTATTACATGATAACTTTAAAGGATTAAACTTAACATACCCAGGGGTTTGTAATCCACATTAAACTGTATAATTACATATAATAGAATTGTCGAGAGGAATCACCACAATGATTAGGCCTTGGCTCATATCAGCCTGTTAAGCTAATAATGAACGATGATGACGATGTATTGATTTTGTGTTTAATAGTAGAAAATTTTGTATGTATTGATACCAAATAGAAATTATTTGCTTCAATTAAATAAAACGTAAATAGAGATCTCATTAATTTTAATATCGAAAATAATTTTTTTGTTTTTTAATTAAATATAATTATGAATAAGGTAAAAATCATGTTCATGATTAGGCTCGAACTCATATCGAGCTGCTGCGCCATCGAAAAAGTAATAATGAAAAAATATTGAACACTAATGAAAAATTTTAGAACCAATTGTTACATAGACATAACCTTGATTTATTAATTATTTGAAAATATTTGATGTTATATTTTTGCAATAAACATTCAATGTAAATTTGAAAATTTTAATTACAATAAAATGCAAAATACATAAATAAAAATTATATTGTTAAATTCCTAAGTTAGTTTTATACATGAAAAATGTAATCAAAAGTTAAATTGATTTTATATTTAAATTTTTGATTTATAGATTTTTTGAATTAATATTAAATACTTTAGTATCTACTCGATTCAAATTTTATATGTATGTAGGTATGTATGTATGTACGTTGTATAAAAATTTAGAACATTTACCATGGGATTTCCTTATATGTATATGTATAATATTTTTTTACACATGAAAATGTTTATGTTTAAAAGACAAAACAAAAAGAGAGAAAAGGAAAATCACTTATACCTCATTTTTTAAATATTTTCACTACAGGCCTTATGGAAATAACGAAAAGTTATTTCATTGTATATTGATATTTAAAAAGCTCATTTTATACTGGAGAATTTTGAGAACTGTGGCAACATTGTTAGTGAAATGCTCTATTTAAAAATTATGAAAGAAACTTATATGCTTCCATAAGGCCTGTATTGAAAATACAATGTTTAAAAAATGAAGAATAATAGTAGAAAATGATCAGAATAATAAATTTTAATAAAATTTGAACCATGAATCGATTATATTTATGTATGTGGGTACATAATATAGTATGTATCTTATTTAGTCTCAGTCTTGCAAATGTTAAGAATAAGGCGATGTTAAGCTAGTGTTGCTAATATAATGCAAAGACTAACATGTTGTTAAAGTCATAATTTCTTTTTAAATGCTTGATAGTGCAGTATTCACTTTTTGAATGGACCTTAATTTATTTATTTATATACATACAATAGAGTCACGATTGTCCGTCACACTTTTAACCGTCACCTCCAATTAACCGTCAATGAAGTTTGATAGGAATTATAATTTTTTTTGTCTTTTCACATTTAAATTTAAACCCATAGATCGCCTGTTTAGTCAAGAACATTTTGAGAAAACTGCTCCTCTCACAGTGTTCGGTATGTACATACATGCATATTCTATTATCCTAGTCTATTGACTATTCGTTTATCTGTCAACTGCTAAATCCCAACCATAATGAATATTCGAAACTCTACTGTATGTGCGTTTGTATACACATAAAATGTATATAATATACATATACGTTATGTACAGATTTCAATCTTTCTGACCCAAATCATTTATTCCCTAAATAGTAAGAAGTATAGAAACCTTTATATCTTTTACTTATTAAATAAGATAAAATAAATATATATAAATGGACATTTCTCATGTTTTATTATGAATTTTGAACCAATTTTTAAATGGACAAGTACCCGTATTTTATAAAAGAGATAAATTTTATTTGAAAATGATCAAAAATATTTACAATTTTTTTTTTTTGTACTTTTGTATTATTTAATTTAATTTATATAACAGATAGATTTTTTCATTTTTTGTATACATTTTAAATCAAGTATATATAATTATGGTTAACCAAAAATTATGATAATTTTGTGGTAAATTATTGTGGTGGTTTAATCTTCTTTGATTTTTATAGTACGTATAAAAATTATACCAATTTTTTTTTTAATTTTGATTATTTAGTACATTATTTGATTTTTTACAAAAAAATTCAGTTACTTGAAGACATTAATAATTGTTATTTGATTTGAAAGATACAATGAATTTAATTTTAAAAAGGTTTGTTAAATATATAAAAATACAAAATTACAAGTCGAGATATCTATTACGTTATAGATATTCTGAACCTCAACCACCGGTTAACTTCGTCTTGAAGATAAGTCTCAACTAGAAGTGAAAAAAACCAAATCTTCGGTTTTTCTTCAAGATACGTTAAACTTCAAGGTATCTTGAAGTGAAGAAATCTGGCATAAGAGAATGAGCTTTTACTGTTGTCTGTCTCCGGAATACGGATATTCTCTAAGAGAATGATATTTTACGGATATCTACATATCTCAGAATATCTTCTTACATTCCTCCACTTACAGACTTTTTCATACTGCGTTCCAACATCTACTTCCAGGACGTCCTTTTGGTCTCGTTTTGTCAATATTTCCACAAGAAGCACTTTTTTTGCTTCTATGTTTATACATATGTACATACGTAATTTGTAATAAAGCCATTGACATAAACAAAGATCTTCGAGTCAGTTAAAATTTTTAATAAAACTTTAAAGTATTTGTATAGCTTATTTCTTATTTGTTAAATTTTAATTAGCATTAAAATTAATAAAATAAATTATGTCCTAGTTTTACTTTTTTTCTATTTATTTCCTGAAAATAAAAATTTTGTATCAGAGTACAAAATCCTACGCAAGTTTGTTTACATATTACTCCCTTACGTATGTAAGTTTGTGAATATTTTCGTGTGTACATCGTAAATAATAGATAAATATAACAAAATGTAACATGCACGTTACATAACGTTACATTTCACATAACAGGGTGATTCAGTTAAGCAAGCCTATAAAGAAGAGGGAGATAGGAACAAAAAACTGGCGAGAAGTAGAAGCTGTATGTAAACGAAAGTCTGTTTCATCAAGGCTTATCACCCCCTTCTTTATATGTACATATGTATGTATGTATACATATATTTCCCTCATCAAACATCATTTTTACATTATTGTCGAAATATTTTCACATTATCGACATAATTTTACAGTAAAATGTACAATTTTTAAAATATAAACATGAACGTTTGTATAAATTACATTTGCATATGTATTAAAATGAAAACATATAATGAGATACACATGTACAGTATAGGATGTGTTAATTTTGTGTTTAAAATGTAAAAATAAAGAGGTCTATGAAAAAATAAAGGAAAAAAAAGCTTTATTCGACCTCAAAATTGTGGTTTTGTTGGCCACTATGTATACACAGTATGTACACGAAAAAGTAGACCAGATAAAATACACATAACACAACGTATTTTATGACGTGTGTATTTATTTATAATATAGGGGTGGTTTATCTTTTATTTTTATTTTGTATTAAATAAATATTAAAAAGTGTTAAAAGAAAGAAAAAAATTCTGATAAATAAGCAACCAGTAAAATGGAATGAAATACAAGAAATTAAGCAAAAAAAAAAAAATTTATATATGTACGTAAACTTTGTATGTACTCGTATATATTGAAAAAAAATTAAATTAAATTTATTATCAGATATATTCGAATTTTTTGTTTTTTTTTCTTTTTTTTAAGTTACATAAATACTGAGTAACATGTATTGTCCCAGTTATGATGAAAATTTATAAAGCTCAGTAGGTACAAAAAAAAACGAATACAAAAGAATTGTGATAAATAATTCATTTTTTTTTTCAATTTTAGATTTAATTGATATTTATATGTACCCACAATATATTTTTTTTTTAAATTAAGATTACTGACTGAATAAACTTATCTTACACTTTTTTAATTAAAAATGATAAAATAAGAATGAAAATGTTTTTCGAAAGGACATTTATAATTGTGTTTTTCTTATTATTAAATTCATTTATTTACAGGTAACCACCATATAACACGGTACTTCTATGGCACGGATTCACTCAAATACGATTTGAAAATTGGGCAAAATCCTCTTAAAATATGATACATTTGTACATAATGCAAATGTTAAGGTCATTTAGTGTTGCTTATATAATGCAAAAATGAACGTGTAGTTTTAGTCATGAATACTTTTTAAACGCTTGATAGTACAGTGTTTGTACAGTATTAACTGTTTGAACAGATCTATAATAGTATGCTTTTTTTTTTTTAAATTATGGAACTTAACATCTCTTTCCACACTAGTTCTTTGTTTTATATAACATGGATTCACATAACATAGCATGTTTTGGAACCTAACTCCTGTGTTATACAGGGGTTACTTGTATTTTTCTTCTTTATTTATGTTTTTTCGTGTCCTTGGAAAATACGTTCATGTATAAACATATACCTTCATATTTATATTATCAAATTATATTTAATGAAATTGATATTATAAGGTATATATGTATGTATGTACATCATATGTATTACTTTATTTCTCTCTAAACACGATATGATAACAAAACAAAAAAAAAATTCTAAGTACAAAAGAAATAATTTAATTAATTAATGGTGAAATATTATTCAAAAAAAAACTCAAAATTCTATTTTAGATTTTTACGATAATTTATGATATTATAAAAGTGTAGTTTAAATATTTAATTTGTGATGTCATTGTGTAAAAAAATAATTACATTACTTGGAATACAACCATATATATACAAAAAAAAAAATTGTATTTTAGATTCACTAGAGTTGATTTAAAATTATCAAATTAAAAAAATCTTTATGAAAAATGTGGTATTTCTTCATTGACAAACATACTATACTTTGATTCTGAAGGAATGTGTGGCTATAGAAATATGGAGATACTACCAGAGGTAAAAATCTCGAAAATCTTTCTAACGTCGACTACATAAGGTATGTTATTCTCCTTGCTAAACGGATAAGCGACTTTATATAGACTAACAAATGGTAAGGGATACAATAAGTGCTACCATTAGTGTATTTCACGAATAGTATTAATACAGTTATCATGCTCTATGAAATGAATTTTTTAAATATCAACGTACAATCATTACAATGCCACAATTCTATGTAATTTTCTTAAAACTTAAACGGACATCGAATTAATGAACAGAGTATAGTAAAAAACAAGAGATATTTAACAGTAAAGAAAAAAATCTAAATTAATCTAAAAAAATAGAATATAATAAATTTACTTTGTAAATTATTTATTATTAAGAGAAATACTTACTTATGTGCACACACTACATACAAGTATTTGACCTTCGTATACATATATGCAGATACGTTATATTCTCTTTATAAGTACTCAACATTATTTAATTTTTATAGTTGCATTGCATTGCGGTGTTATTACCGCAGTTATTTTCATTTGAACGATTTTATTTTTTCAATTTTTCTTTTTTTAAGTAAAAATAAACTTCAAAATATTGTGGGTAGAATATGAAAAAAAATTTAGTCCTTTTTTTATTCATATTTTTTTTGTGTTCATCCTCTGTACTTTTACATACAAAAATCTTTTTAAATGTACATACATATATTTGCATGCACGTAGGGGTATGTAAGTACGTATACAGGATGTCCTGAGTCAATGTCACAAAGCAGGTCTATCGTGTAGTTCAGAGTATTTCTAGCAAATATCGTTTGAGCCCCTCTTATCCTAGGTCCACCTCTTCTAGAAATGCAAGGGCTTGAAAATTTTCGGCGCATGCAGTACATTACGTCATATAATCGGACATATCTTTTGAACCAGCCCGTATATTGAAGTTGGGAAAAGTCCGTAAGATATGCCCGATTATATGGCGTCACGTATTTCACTTTTCTGAAAATTTGTAAGCCATTGTATCTCAGAAGGGGTGGATTTTAAAAGGGGAGAGGCTTGTTAGAATGATTTTTTCCTAAAAACTACACGACAGACTTGCTTTATGACATTGGCGCTGAGATACCCTGCATACATATGGTTTTAATTTATATAAATAAATATGTACATACGTGTATGCATAATTTTATTTTTTTGTTATTTCTATTTTCGAATGAATTCACCTGGTAAAAAAAAGTAATTTCATATTTACATATGTATGTACAATACTTAAAGTTTTTTACATGAGCAACAGGCGTTATTAATTCAAAATAAATTGGTTGTAAATGTATGTATACATTACATTGTACATACATATAATGTACATACATATGACTATATACGAAGGTGTGTACGTTATTTGTTATGTGAGTACATGTAAAAAAACATATTTCTATAATAGATTGAAATTTATTCATTTCACAAAACAGTTCGGCTGTTAATTCAATATTTACATTTTTTTTTTTTTTAAATTGAATGAAATTATCCTTTTTTTACTTTTTGTGTTTATAAAAATGTGTTCATTTTACCATGTATGATTTAATGTCGTTTTTTTATACAAATCGTGAAATGAATGTTAATTTTTTTGTTGATATTTTAAATTATTATAAAATTTATTTTATTTATTTTTATTTATTTTTTTTATTTATTTTTTTTAAATTTCTCATTTTATTCTAATTTTATATAATTTTATTAATATTTCGATTGTTGGTGTAATTTAATGGAACAGATAGAGGGGTGCTAGGTGACCATGTTTTGATAGTTAAAAGGTTTTGTCGAAAGGGTGGTGCCACAGAAGATAAACGTAAAAATTCTAATATTTTATGTTAATAGTATAGATGACTGAATATTAAACGCTGTAGAGTACAGATAATACAATCAAAGGACCTATAGGATCATTATATTCCAACTTATAACTAATTATAATTAACTTTTATAAATTAATTTATAATTATAATCAATTTTTATAAATTAATTAAATTATAATTAATTTTTATATTGTGAAATTTTCGTCATTAATTTGTGCGCTTGAATGTAAATAACCAATAAGAATATTTTGTAGAAAAAAAAAACAAATTTAATAAAAATTATACTGCGTTTTTTAAATATTTTCACTATATTTAACAAATGAAGCATAATTTTTATACATAAATGCATCGATATATAGTACATGTACTATACATACATATGTAGATATTGAAAGTAGTTTTTCTTTAATTTACTTTCTTATTATTGATTACCATTAAAAAAAAAAAATTAATTGATTTTTGATGACCATTAACATTAAATCGTATTCATTTTATCAAAGACGGTCATTTTTTCCTACATATCCATATATACGTATGTATACATATATATTATACATATAATATAATGAAATGTGTGTATATAAAAAATTTTATTTATGTACATATAATACGAACAAGAAATAAGTAAATGAATTTTCATAAATTTACTATTATATGTAGTATGTACATATGTATGCATGTATGTATGTGATTTCTGCCTGCAATAAAATACATAATTGTAAATTAATGACTGAGGGCTCTTTTTTCTACTTTCTTTATTTTTATAATTTCTGTAGTACAACATAAATAAAAAAATAAAAAAATCAATTAATCAAAGTATTATCTGCAGTAAAGATCATTCTTGTGATGATTATAAATGTATACGTTCAAAATTCATGCATATAAAATTGAGAACGATATTATTTGCCTGTATAGATTGTGTGTACTTAATTATACATGTGTTTGTCATACATACAATAGTCGTAGGGAAAAAGATAAAAATATACATATGTATTCAAAATTGTGATCATAGATTCCACTCTACTTTTTTTTTGGACAGCAAATCATTTGAAGCCATCAAAAACAGTATGAATTTTTTTTGATAAAACGATTCTTTGAAATGAAAAACTTTCTAGTAATACTTTAACCACAATTGCGACTATCAGCGAAAAATTTGCTTGTCAAAAATTTGAAACATGTAGGTATATTTCCTTATGAAGATGCCCACCGTTTTTTTTTCCAATTCGGTCGCTATGTAACCCACTTTGAAGCCTTATTTGTTTTCATTTTCGAATTAATTTTTCAGTTTTTCGGTATGTTTTTTGATAAGTCAGTATTGAGCGGCAGATTTAAATTATGTATTAATAAACAATCGTGAATCAAATGACATTTCATAATTCCCCTATCGTATTATGTCTTTTCAAGCAAACAAAAGGTAAAATTCACTGACGAGTTTGAATATCGCTGATAGTTTCACTGGAATTGTGTTTAATCCATTATGTATGTAACGTACATACGAGTATGTATGTATATATACGATTCATTCTCTAATCAATAAAAATTTAAATGGGTGAGCCATTTTAATTAAATATTCAGTGTGAAATTGAAGTTTTTTTTTGTTTTTCTTTTGTATACCATTTTCATGTAAATAGTAAATCAATATTTTTTACCATAAAACAAATATGACATCAAGCATATACATATGTACATATATGCGGGCAGGTATATGTATAAATTATTATAGCTCATACAGCCACAATCCATAGTATATAATAATATATGTATGTATGTATGTACATACTTATATTGTCATAGTATTTACACTTGTGGATGAATGTGGGTGGCTTATTCTCTTTGTTCTCATAATTTTTCTTAAATGTTCACATTGCTTTTACATACGTTTCAATTTCAAGTAAAATTAAAACAGTAAGAACATCAGCTCAACATACTATGAATATTTGAATTTCACATTCAGATTTTTATAGTCAAAAAATTGTAAATAAATGATCGTATATGGATAGTCGATTTGAGAAAAAATTATGAATGTATTGTACAAGGGGCTGTTTCATGTACTGTGAGTTTTATGTAAGAATGAGATTTTTCTCATTTCTCACGTCATTCATAAAACTCATCGAAATTTCTCACTCCATACAAAAAAGCGTTTCTTGTACTTGAAATGAGAAATTGCCAAAATGTGGAATAAAAACTGGAGTACATACCATTTCTTATTAGAAAAACTTAGAAAAAATCATTTTGATAACTGTCAAATTTAACTCATGGAGACAAATTTTTCTCACTGAGAAATTTTTGAAACTTGTTTTTATTTTCTTATGGTACATATTTTCAAAAAACTCATTGAGAAAAAACTCATTTTCAAAAACTCACGGTACATGAAACGACCCTCTGCTCTCACTGAAACCACTATGTAGTATGTATGTACTTTCATACACTTATGGTATAAATTTATCATATAACTTATAGATCTGTGCAAAATGTACACATATCATGCACATATTATATTGTGTATGTCCGAAACGGAATAAACATTTGGTTTTTTTGTTTTCTTTGGTGTACCTATAAATTGAATGATAAAAAATTTTCCTCTCGGGATTTTTTTTTCCTCAAATAAATGCACAAAATAATTTTTTGATTTTATTTGCAATATTGAAAATAAATAACAAACATAGATAGCATAGAATACATACATTAGTTGGTGTTTGTGATTGCTTAAGGCTCTTAAAATATACTTGCATGAATAAACAAAAATTTAAATAAATTTTTGTCATATGATATCTTTATACAATTTAAAAAATTAAAATTGAATTGGAAAAAATTGTTTTTATTTTTAAATTTTTTTTTATTATATTTTCTATTTTTCTTTCAGGTTTTCGGTTTCGTATCGAATATTTTGAATTCATTTTTTCACATAGAAACGTAAATACTAGTAAAACATTTAATTTGATTGGAAGTAGATTAGTTCAATTTTCAATTTGATCTTTATTATGAACAGGTTTTCATTTTTGTTTTAAATTCTAAATAGTTACAAAAATTGAAATATTCTGGGCGTAGCTAACAGATTTCGCTAAGTTAACATTATGCTAACTTTCATACAAAATTTACAGAACGTATAAATTCTGGTTAAATTCTTACCAATTATAAGAATTGGAATATTCAGAGTTATTATGGTCGTGGTTAGCAGACATTGCTAATTTAACATCCTTTTACAAGTACAACGAACAATTTTAGTCTGATTGCTCATAGGGCCTTACTCTCTCCCTTACTTTAATTTAAATAACATCCTGCTATCTTTCATATAAAATTAAAGAATGTAAAAAATTCACTTGAAGGATGTAAAAAGTTAGCAAAATGTTAAATTAGCAAAATCTACTAATTACGACCCAGAATGTCC
This sequence comes from Anthrax anthrax, assembly GCA_963971155.1. Lineage (NCBI taxonomy): Eukaryota > Metazoa > Arthropoda > Insecta > Diptera > Bombyliidae > Anthrax > Anthrax anthrax. Next base: position 74,414,511 of record OZ020117.1, on the reverse strand, counting down.
TTGAATATTTTGTATTTTGTTTCTATAAACATTTAAATTTCGTATATGATATAGAGTTATGTAAATATCAAAATATTTGTGGATTGTTGTTTCAATCCCATATTTTAATCACTATTTTCTGTTGTAATTAAGAATAATTATCAAAAAAAAATGAATTCATTCAAAAAACAAAAAAAAAACAAATTGATTTCTTAATATTCTACACACGATTGTGTATAGGCATATTTCATGTATTCCAATTTTATTTTTATCGATATTCATCTGTTGCTCTTCAACTTTTCCTAATCATTTTTATTTATTTTTTGTTTGTTTTTGTTTTTGTATTTTTTTCATGTTTAATATGAAAAATTTGAAATTTATTGTATTTGCTTACAATGTATTTTTCCCTACGCATGTAAACATACATACATACGTATGTATATATCTAAGATACATACTTTTGTGTAAATCGCTGTACACATATTTGTACGTATACATGTTATGTACAAATGATAAACATTTTATTTTTTCTTGTTTTTCTGTATTACATGTTCATTTCGATACAAAATATACGTGAGGACATGCACAGATACCCATAAAAAAAAAAATAAAAAAATTACCCATAAAAATATGCGTATAAAGAATATAACAGATAAAACAAGACAAATTATATCTACATACAGACAAAAAAAAATAATATAAAAAAATACACAGATAATAAAACATATCGTCGCTATTAGGCAAAATATTTTCTAACATTCTTTATTATTAACAATGTTTTCCAACATAAACCAAATATTGATTTATAGATTTTTCCTAAAATCTACATATAAGTACATATACATATGTATGTATATGTCAATGGGTTGCTTTTTGTAACATATAGGCCAGATACAATGAAAGCGACGCGTTTTTCACGCGCTTCAAAATGAGTTTGAATTACAGTATCTTTTATATCAAGGTATATCCAACGATAGCCACGCGATATTGTGACGGCACAAAGTTCGACGAAATTTAAATTTTGTGGGCGTTGTTAATTATTTTCTATATTTGTTCCCTGTTTCATTTTTTAGAAACATATTAATATAACTCAGAACTGTTAAAAAATAAACGCGAGGCTCTCATTGTATCTGACCCAACAGATAAAATTTACGATCGTCGTATAGTTTGAAAATTTTGTTCCTTTTTTTTTTTCGACTATTTTATATTAGTATTAATGTACATACATATGTATGTATGTATGTATGTTTTATACATGATAATATTAAGAATATTTGCTTCATATTTTTTTTATATTTTATTATTATTAAAAATGAAATGCTGAAAAATTTTCCAAGTCATAAATTTAAAGAGAATATAAATTTTCCTATAGAAAATATTTTTGAAAAAATTTTTGAAAAATTTTTAGCAAAAATAAATTTACAGAAAATTAAATATAAAAATATACGTAATGTACAAATATTTTGTATAACAATAAATTAGTTAAATTTTCATAAATACATATTATTGTATTTATTTTAAAAAATTTTACCCCCACCAGAACAAAATGCTGTCTAGACCCTAGGTTATATGTAGTAGTGTAGTAGAACGACAACGCTTCCCCTTAGTCTCTCTATAAACTTAGTGGTTCGCAGTCCACATTAAAATCATCAGATTTAAGCTATGGCCTATCAGGAGCTGTAAAGCTAAGCAAGAAAAAACAAGCCTTAACTGCATATAATTAGTAGACAGAGAGTATGCGTTGTTTTATTTGTTATAAAAAAGAAATACTACAGGAATATAATCCTGTGACTTAAATTTTTCAATATTTTCAAGATAAAATTATAATAGACAAGCTAGATTTATAAAAAAAGATAATTATAATTTCATTTAGTTTTTGTTGAAAATTTAATAAATTAACCGTGTATACATACATGTATGCTGCGTTTATGTTACTTATTACATGGTTTCCACATAAACAAAGTAAAATCAAGCTACAATTTAGTTACATATGTACATATGTATGTATACTTATACAGTAATTTTTTGTAAGTTCATGTTATAAGCTTTTCCTTTTTTCATTATTCACTTTAAAATTTTCAGCGTTCAGTACGAAAATTTTTTCTGTTTAAATCCTCTTTTTTCTCTTGAAATTTTAAAACAATTTTAGACGGTTTACAAATACAACATATGTATGTAATGTATCTCGAAAAAATATCTTCAATTTTGTTATTTGTTCATAGAAATATGTACATATTGTATGTTTTTCTCATGCATGTATACGAATATTTATACAGGATGTCCCAAAATGGGTCTATCGTATAGTTCAAACTGTTTCTGGCAAAAAATCGGTATAGAACCACTTTCTCCTCGCCCTCATAAATTCAACACTTCTGACATACAGGGGTACGAAATTTTTGAACTACCCCGTATATTTAAGCCATGTTAATTGCATATGAAAGCTGATGCTGAGCTGAGCTATAATTGCTAGAAAAGACAGGTCTAAGACAGGGCTTCAACTAGCTATTTTCCTGTTGAAGTCAATTGAGAAAGTTCAAAGTTATGGACGTCGAAATTTCAAAATTATCCATAAAAAACATTTTTAAACTTTGGACATTAGCATTCGAATTTAATGAACTATAATTTTCTGAAAGTATCTAAGCCTCAGGTTTGATATGCAATTATCGTGACTCAAATACAGGAAGTGATTTAAAAGATATGTCCGATTATATTATGTACTTGAAGAGTCCGAAAATTTTTAAATCCCTATATCTCAGAAGGGGTGGGTTTTAGACTGGGAGGGAGAGGGGTGTAGGCTTTAACCACTTTTTACTACAAAAAGTCTGAACTACATGATGGACTCATTTTGTGACATAAACATTCTCATTTTGTGACACTCTGTATACATATAATTACCCCGAAAAATTTTTGAAATAGTCATAAAATGTAAAAGGATACATTGAAATTTGTAATTTAAAAGGATTATGGTATGATATATTAGTGCTACAAGTGTATTTGTTCTTTTCATACTTATTTTATTTTATTTAATCTTTTTTTTTTGTTAAAAACTACTAAATTGGAACTTAAAATTATAAAAGGTTTAAATTTTGAAATGTAACTGACTTATCTTATATTTACTTACATGTAATGTAGATGTACGTAAATTAATTTTCTTTTTTCTTTTTTTTAGTGTTGATCTTTTAATTCATATTTTGTAAGGGTATTATAATAAAATGTGATTTATGTGACAAATAAATTTTTGGTAAAATTAAATTTTGAATTTTATATCAAAGATTAAAATTAATATATTTGAATATGTATGATACGAAAAATATTTTATATGTTTTATTACACACATACATGCACATACATTAGATATGCACAAAGTGTGGCTTTTATTAATATACTCGTATATTCAATAAATTTAAATAGTAGGAAAACTTATGTGTATGAAATACTGTGCATTACATGGTATTACGGTTACATAATTAGTAAACATAAAAAAAAAAAAATCAAATTGATAGATTAAACAGATTACATGGTTCAATAAGAGGATTTGTTGAAAATCTGTCATAAATTAATTAATTATTAATTAATTATATTAAATGGCTAACAGATACAAAGGAAATCAATTTTTTTAAATATAATGCGATAAATGTTGAATTACTAAGGTTAGGTTGTGTAACTGTCCCTGCCCAATGGCGAGGATCCACACATAGACCACACTAAGTCAATAGCTACTCACGGAGTTTACAATTTATTTTGATTTTACTATTATAAAAGAAAAAGAAAATTTTAAATTTTCCATCCTTTTTTTCGATTTTTTCTAAGGATTAGTATTCATTTGTAACAGTTTTCCGTCCTTTTTAAATGTTCATATTATGAGCAGAGTTTTCCTTAACAAAATGAACAATTTTTGTTTTTTTTTGTGAAGTTATCCTTTTTGTTTATTTATTTATTTTTCGTTTATTTTTTATTTATTTGTGTTTATTCAATATTTCATATTTTGTGTTGTCAATAAATTTTGTACCATTTTGTTTCTAAAGTACAAAATTTCTCATACATACATTTCCAATATTTATGTAAGTAATAAATTTTATTTTAAATACTGCTTTGCAAGAAAAGCTTTTTATATAATTTTGTTTTTTTGAACTATTTATTTTCCCCTTTTTTTCTACTAGGCGAAATATAAATGATTTTTGAAAATAGAAAAATTCAAAAAGACAAAAAAATTATAAAAAGTAGTATTTTTATAAGGCCGTAGAAGAAGAAGTATTTCTATGAAATTTAATGTACAATTAAAAAATTTTGTTTTTATTTACATCATGTACATATAAACATCAATTTTCAATAAAATAAACAAAATTATTTTAATTTTTGAAAATTATTTACCTACATCATTGATGGCACTAAAATCCTGGGGAAATCTCAGCGTGCTTAAGGATGTCCTTCTCCTTAAGGATGCTCCTGAATTTTTCTTAAGAAAAATATATTTTAGAACCGATTTGTGAAAACGGAATATGGAGAATAAGATTGAATGCTGAGCTCAATGAAGTAACTACTGAAGAATATATTGTCAAATTTATGAAATTTCTCGGTAGAGGTGTCTCTAGAGTAGTAGTAGGTATTCATCATAGTGATGAGCTATAGACCCACGGCGGTCTATACGTCGCCTCGTTTATCTTTAGGCAGAGGCAACCACTTTAATTTAACAAGATTCACGGCGGACTGTAGTACTGATGAAAGAAGAAGAATATTCTTAATTCTTCTTGATGTTCCTACTTATGCATATCTTTTATACCCCTCGGAATTTGTCTTACAATGTATTTTTTTATTTCTCCATCACCACTTTTGAAGACATGAAACAAAAACTTTTTTTTGTTTTCCATTGAATATGATTGATTTCATTCAGCATAATTGTTGCTTTCATCAATAAGTTTTAATTAACAAAATTGAATTATGATATTGGATTTCTGTCGATTTATATATGTATATTAATTTTTTAGGTAGTAATAGAAATTTTATAACCATACATATGTGGTGCAAAAAAAACAGTCCATTGAATGTAATGTGTTTTATTTAATTAATTTGGTAAAAATAAAAAATAAATTTTTTTTTTCGAATACACTTAATAATAAAATTAAAACTTGTTCCTGTTATTAATGGAACAAAAATTTATGAAAGTGATTACATTTTTTCATCGTTAAATTATTGCAACTTATAAAATTTAAATAAATGAATTATTAACGTTTTTTTGTATGAATTTTTATAATCATCAGTGAATGGAACAAGTGCTTCAGTGGCGGAACAAAAAATTTTTTGGCACCATGGCACCAGCCTTCACATCTTTTCGGCTTCCTTAGTATAATTTAAGGCCCCAGTAAAAGAAATAATATTTTTAATAACAAATCATATTTTATAAATAATGAGTGTGTGTGGAACGCGGCTGAATTTTGTTAAATTGTTGGAAAAAATCGTTAAAGTATAGGTTTTAACCACGGGGTTTTAACATATTTGACGAGTATGCCCAATACGGCTAAATTGGTAAATTCATTATTTTTGTATGAAATAATGATATAACATATGTATGAAATATTTTTGAAATATGTAATGTATGGGTTTTGTCAGTAATTTGATTTGATGAAAGATATGTAATTTTTGTGATTTTTTAAAAATAATTTCTGAAGTTTTTAACAATTATTAAAAAAAAAATTAAAAATTTGAATTTTTCAGGTTGTACGGAATAGTGCTTAACCTAAAACGTAAAAATACACAAAACAAGGGTTGAAAGATACTGCTAAATTGGAAATGATTTAGCACTTTAGGACTTTAGCAGACTTTTCTGGGCTTTTCCAATGATTCCGCACACACTTTTTATTTTTGAAATAATATTTTTAACAAGTGTCCCTGTTCAGTTCGAGCCACATCGCTTTGCGGGGTTTTTCTATTTAATAGTTCTGCCACTGACGTACGTACATATGTACATATTTATTATCACTGATGAAATTCATACATTATGCTTTATTTATAAAAGTTTTATGAAAGTAAAAATAAATTTCATTCATTTTTTATGTACATACGTAGTATATGTACATATGTAATAAAATATTTTTATACAGATATATTTAGGAAAATAAAATAACTTAAATAATTCATATAATTTTTAATACAATGCCAGGATATGTTAAAGTTATAACTTTCTCTTTCAAAAAATTTTTAATATTTATTTTATTATACGCATATACAATTTTGTTTACACACAATTTGAATACCACAAATACCTAATTACGAATTTATATGTACATATATTTGTGAGTATAATGTATGTACCATACCCATATACATCCATACACGTGAATTTATGTGTTGAAAATACATAAATAATTTTTTTTCTTTTATTTCAGAACTTTTCTTTTTTTTATAATAAATACATGTCCCATGTATGTATACAGGGTGTCCCAGGGTCAATGTCATAAAGCAGGTCTATCGTGTAGTTTAGAGTATTTTTGGAAAAAATCGTACTAGAACCCCTCCTACCCCACCTAAAATCCCCCCCTTTTGAGATATAAGGGTTTGAAAATTTTCGGAAAGTGAGAGGGTCTAGAACGATGAACACTCTGAATTACACGATAGACCTGGTTTGTGACACGGATTCTGGGACACCCAGTATATGAATTTATTATCTTGTAAAAGTACATCTGTATCAAATTGTACGAATGTACCCATGTATATGTATGATGTAAAAATTTTGTATGTAAATAATACAAATATGAAAATTAATATTTGAAACAATGAGAAAAGTTTTCCTTTTTATGTTTGCTTAATTTTAGTCATTCGTCCTGTTTTTTTTTTTTTTTTTTTTAACGGATATTATTGTAGTGTTTAGAAGTATTGTTCTGAACTACAGATTTTCACTTGTAGTATGTATTTATGTACGTGATATCTAAGTTAAACGTTCTGTAATTTTTGTTATTTTTCTTTCTATTGAAAAAATCCTGATAAATTGAAATGCTAAAAGGATTAATCGTTTTTGCTCAGAATTTTTACTCAAATGTGTAAAATTTTTTATTAAAAAAAAAAATAAAAGGGAAAAATTTTTCTTTCATATGCATATAAATGTACATACATATGTACATAAATATGTACGTAAGATTTTTTATTCAATATTTCGTTTGATTTTTTACGTTTAGCAATAAAAATCTTTTGTCAATAACCATTAAATTAATATACATATGTATTTAAAAAACCGTAATTAAACAACGTAATGAAATTGAATATCTTTGAAAAATAACATCAATGATGGTGTGTACTCATGTGTCAGTGAGTACTTCTATAAAATCGGTATACATAGAAAAGGACAATTAATTTAATTTTTACAATCATTTATTATCTTCGACATATTTAATTTTTTATTCAAATTTCATTTTACTTTCTCTATTATTATTTTCATTTGATTACGAAATTTGTTTAAAAATAAAAAAAAAATTAATTACTTTTGAAGTTTATGAAAAAAATTTCTAAAAAAATATTTTTTTCAATTAATACCAAAATTTCAAAGAAAAATAATTATTGATAATCACTAGTCACTAGTAGCAAAGAAGTTTAATCTAAATATAGTATAATATAGTGTAATATAGTATCTCTGCTAGTAGGTACATAGGTAGGTACATAAATATGTACATACATAGGGAGAAATGGCCGCCCGCTCATTCTCAAGCAAGTACACTTAGACCAAAAAGTTTCTTTGTAATACCACACCAGGAATTTCATTAATCACTAATAATTTATTTTATACATACATATGTATGTATGTACATATGTACATTTTAATTTCACGATTTAAATTTTATATTTGAAATTTTTTCATTATTTGTCCTCATTGTTATTAAAATTTTATTTTTTTTATTTTCAATTTATATTTTTTTAACTTTTTTCAAAGGAATAAATATGTACATAGTGTGTAGTATAAAAAATATGAGAAGAATAAAAATATTTTTTTTTCTGCTAGTTTTTTCTTTGAAAAGTGAAAGAACAAAACTTATATTGAAATTCTTTTTTTTTTATTGTCGTAGATTTTACAATTTTTTTAAAAAACGTAGTCACCTATGTATATTTTAAATTGACACTCCTTCGCATTCTTTTGCACTCAGTTCAAATACGTTCGTCTTTTGATCCCATTTTTTTTTATGGTCAGTTTTGTGAATTTTATGAACGAAAACAACAACAATCACACGAGAAAATAACATAAATGGTAAATTTAACTGACGAAATATTTTTATGTTTTATAAAAAAGTACATGACTATACTTTAAAAACGCACTATAATTCATACAGGGTGCCGCAGACTAAATGTCACAAAGTGGGTATATCGTGTAGTTGTAGTTTCTAGCAAAAAATCATTCTAGACTCGCCCATAAAATCCATTCCTTCTAATCTGACATACATATCTTTTGAATCATCTCCTGTATTTGAGTCACGATAATTTCATATCAAAGCTGAGGCTTAGACACTTCCAAAAAGCTATAGTTCATTGAATTTGAATAAAAAATCTCAAAGTTATCAACGTCCAAAGTTTGAAAATGTTTTTAATGTACAATTTTAAAACATTCATAACTTTGAACTTTCTCAATTGACTTTAACTCGGCAATAACTCGTTGGAAAGTTCTTAGCCCAGTCTTTTCTGTGCAATTATAGCTCAAACATACGTATTGGTTCAATAGATATGTCCTATTATATGGCTATCATGTACTGCCCGTGTCCGAAAAATTCAAACCCTTGTATCTCAGAAAGAATGAATGGAAGAACTAGGGTCTAGAAGGAGGGTCTAGAACGATTTTTTGTTAGAAACCCTCTGAACTAAACGATAAACCTACTTTGTGACATTGTCTCTTGGACACCATATATACATACATCTATTCTTTCAAGTTTTGTTATTTTTATACTTTATCAAACTTTTTCTACACTCATAATTGTTTGAGAACAGATTATGCTTACCTTTATTTACAATTTTTTTTTTTCAAAATTTTAATACATTATCTTCAGCGAATTCCACAAGTATTCTTAGGTAATCGATTCTTTTTTGTAATTTTATCTGTACGTTGTCAATGTTAATACTACAATATTATGCAATTTATATTTTGTACGTAAAACAGAAATTTTTCAATAAAATTCATCAGCTTCTTGTTCATTGTAAAAAATAATTCATTTATATTTTCATACCACTGAGAATATTAAAAAAATATGAATATAACTTGATTATATGATATCTGTTTTGTGTTACTTATTATTATGTTATTTCCATTATGTTATAAACAGAATACGGCTACAGGCTACCAGATACCGACTGTCGGTATCTGGCGGATACAAAAATAGAATCTATTTCTATTTGGGCAGTCGGTAGCATTTTCAGTGCATTTCATTGTGCAAAAGTGCATTTTCATTAATAAAGAAGAATAAATCATAAACAGTGAATATAATTTTTTTGATTTAAATCATGATTTAAGAATTACAACCATTGGCAGTCGGTAGACGTATTCTGTTTATACTAGCTGCCAATATCTTGTAGTCGGATGGTTTTCAGTAGCCATCTTCTCTACCGGCAATCGGTATCTGGTAGCCAGCCAGTAGCAGTAATCTGGTTACAACAATAAATTCATATTCGTTATTTTAATATATATAATTTAAAATACATAATATAAATTAGTTTTGACGAATATTATTTGTTATTTTGTCTTTTCTTTTTTTCTTGAAAAAATTTCCTTCGGAAAATTCATTTTATAAATTTATTGAATAAAGAAAAAATTTGCATATTAGATTACATTAATATTTTCTATTATCCTTTTCCGATTAATCCATATTTTTCATGACGTACCTATTTTGTTTAATAATTGATTGAGTGTGTGTATGTGTAAATAATAGATTTATACAATTTTTGAATTTTAATTTTTTTTGTAAAAAAATTAATCAATATTTTTTATATAGGTATATATGTACCTACTTTACATACTATATATATTTTGAATATGATTTTGTTTAGTTATTTTAATTTTAATTATTACATATACATACATACATATAGTATATAATATAATATGTAGAATATTTTCTTAATATGATTTTAAATTTTAAATTATGTTTTGTATACGTTTGTACACATATGTTTGAAATGAATATCTGTTTGAAATGAATTATATATTTATACTTCGTTTTTTAAATATTTTCACTACAGGCCTTATATGGAAATTACGAAAAGTAGGTAATATAGTACTATTTTAAATGATTGTAGGTATACTCATATTTAAAAAGCTCATCTCATACTGTTATAATTAACTATACGAGAACTTTAAGAATTGTGTTAACACTACTCGTGAAACACTTTAATTAGAAATTATATATGTATACATGCATGAAACAAGGAAATATGTATGTGCATATGTATGCATACATATGTATGTGTACATTTTTCTTATTGCATAAAAAACAATTTATATGCCCAACGCCCCCTCCCCCCTCTCCCCCCATACCAACCCATTAAGTATATGTTCAGTTTGAATGTTATGCAGATAACATATGTACATATGTATGTAGTAAATGTATGTGCTCCTGTCATAATTTAAATATTAATGCTATCATTTGCTACACATGTATAATATTAGCATCTTTAAGCAAGATCATAAATTGTCAGATCCTATTTAGTTTGTAAACTAAAATAAATGCATAATGGTTATTGTTTATATACATGTGTATACTATACTATATGTGTGTGTATGTGTAATAATCACGTACGTATACGTATACAGTGCATTATACACACATACATACGTATGTATGCACACACGATTATGTTGAGGATATGCATCACATATTTATTATGCACTCTTATGTGTATATTTATTTTTAATAATATACTTATGTTTTCATATCACATGTCATGCTTAACTATGTATATATAGTCAGAATAAATTCACATACGTACATTTACATATTCATATATGTACATACATTTATGTGTGCATGTCCATCTTGTACAAACTAAATGCATATAAGATAAAGCTTTTAATGATATTTTTGAACTTATGCATATGCATACAATTTTATTTTTATTTATTCTAAGTTCTTTTTGTGCTAGAAAATGCATTTAACATAATATGCACAAAATTTTTAGAAATTACATAATAATCCATTTGAAAGATTTATTATTCAAAACTTTAGTTAAATTTTAATTTGAAATAATTTTTTAAACAAACATAAAATCTCATTAAAAGACAATGAACATTTTAATCTTTTCTATTATACATATAAAAAAGTTTTTAGTAATCACCGTGTCATATTTTTTTTTATATTTGCATATATTTAGGAAATTCATATAAACTTTGTTTAGCTATAAAATACAAATTTACATATAGAATACATGTAAATCACAGTTATGCAGTATAAGCAACGGGTACCTAGTCCAATTAAATGAACAGTTGTATAATTTTTAAAATGGGGTTGGTCCGCTATTAGACTGACAAGGGGTACCTCTCTAGTTTTTCTAAATTAAAAAAAAATTTTTTTTAGAATTAATTAGAAAAATAATCTACAGCTTAATTTTATCGCGAATGGACCCGTTGTGTTGTGAACTATGAGTAGCAACGCCATTTTGGCCAGGGGAAGTCACCAAACCTATAACCTTGTATCATAAATTTCCTATTTTTGTATAATATAAAATTCTCAGATTTAACTTCAAATTAAAACCTTTAACCCTACATATATCCTTTATATATCCTTATATTCGAATTTAAAAAATGATGAACAATAAAACGTGTACATTTTAGTTGAATCATAAAAATTCATTTTTATGTACATATGTGGGATATTACATAAAAATAATAGGAAAAAATTTTTCTTTTATGAATTGGGATAATCAAAATATGTATGTAATAATACACACACATCTATGTATACATGTATGCATGCACATATACATTATCAAATTTCATACAAACAAATGTAAGAGCATACAGATACTTAATATAGAATTTCTGTTGGAAAATGTAAATAAATAATGTTTCTATGTACAATTTTTTGGCTTTGTACATTCAATACTTATACTCTGACCAGTGATGAAAACTTTTTTACAGTACATTTCCCTTTAACACCTTCAAAATTTCCCTTTTTCAGAAGCAATTTCCCTTTTTATAATTTTTTGATTCAAATTTTATGCTATAAAAATTATATAAAAATTCAGAAGGTTTATTATGCAAAATATGTATATTTATATTTTGTTTTAATTAATTATTGATAATAAATTCATGTAAATTAAAACAACAAGTAATATAAACGGAATAAAAAAAAAATAGAAAACAGCGCGTGAAAAAAAATTAACAAATAAAAAGTGAACATAGATAACAAAAAAACAAACTTTTTAAAAAATTTACATAAATTAAAATTGAACTGATTAAAAGTGCAATACATTTTATAACTCTATTTTGTTTTCATGTACATATAGTACATACATAAACTGATCGAATTTTTTGATTTGACTTTGTTTTACATTTAAATCAAAAGAGTTAGCATCTTTGAATAATCATTTTGCATGTAAAATACTATCTAAGGTTTCTGTGTTCAGCCTGTTTCTAAATTTATTAGTAATTATTTCAAAAAGGCGATATTTCCCTTTTTTTCGCCTAATTTCGGCTTGTTTTCCCTTTTCCCTTCCAAGGCTTCGATTTCCCTGAAAACGGGAAATTTCCCCGCAGTTTTCATCAGTGACTCTGACTACTAATTCTGTGCACTTACTTAATGACTTATGGGAATACAAAGTATTTTTTCTTCTTTTATAATTTCTTATTAAAGTATTTCACGAGCAGTGTTAGTGCTTTGACACACGTATTGGAACAAGTTCCATTTGCCAAACGATCATCTAGTAAATGAAATTTAGAAGAACAAAGTGACACATAACATTGTAAGTTTCATTTACTTGAATGAATTGAATTGATCAATGTGCCTCAGTAACAAATGACAGATGAAATGAATGGAAATTTCCAACAAATTCCCAGTCTAATGAAGTTCGTAAAACCTATACTAGCAATGAAGTTGTTAAATTACATTTACCCTCAGATCACACTGTGAGTAGATTCTATCATCGAGAAGTTAATATATCGCAGATTTGTATCATCGAGATGTCACTTGATCTAGCTTAGTGTTAGATTTACATCATCGAGGAAATTGAAATTGCTCTGTTCTAGGTCAAAAAGAACAAATTTTTACATTTGTGTTTATTCGACAGATTTGAGTTGCTATTTTAAGGTTTTGTGATTTTCCATTACATGGGAAGAAAAAAAATTGTTTTAAAGTTTATTGAAACAAACAGGTAAAACGTTGTGTGACGTTTTTTTACACTATCACACTTGAAAATTTAAATTATAATCGATGACAGATCAAATTTCACATTTGACTTATTCTAGAGTGATTTCTAGGGTTTTGTTCTAGAGAAATTCTAGAGCAGGATAAATTTGCTCGCAGTCGTAGATCAGATTTTCGAGATCTTGCTCTAGAGCAATAACAATCTGACTCCGAATCAGAGTTGACATCTCGATGACGCTTTTAGTTAATTTTTTGGTGACAGATGATGATTGTAATGAAACTTTGGAATAAATAAAATTTAGAAGCGGTCGTGTGTCTTCAATATTACCACAATCTTTAATGAGATGAATTGTTTTCAATATCAATATATATCTAAGGTCTCATTTCCATAAGACCTTAACTACACAGAATTAGTAGACAGAGTATAGATACAACACATAATACATACATATGCTTAAATTGTGTATACACATAATACTCATATATTGCGTTCGTATGTATATGTAGTAAATAAAATACACATTAAATGGAATTATATACATATATATATATACATATGTATGTATGTGTATGCATGCATAAACAATGTAATAAATTTCAATGAAATTTCATTTATTTCAAAAGGATTATGCTTACGTTTTTATTTTCATTTCATTTACTCGTTTATTTTTATTTATTTCAAAGTGTACATATAAAACTGTTGCTTTTCTGTTTATATGTATACTCGTATGTAATGTATTGTCTATATATTGTATTTTTTATATGTTAAAGTACACATACATATGTATACTGAACGTTAGTACAAATTTTTACACAAAGTATCAAATATCATGCACACATAAAGTAAAAAAGACACGTATCTTTATTACATACATATACTTATACATATGTACATAATATGGTGATTTTTGCCGAAAGTAAAATATTCTAAGAAAATCCTTAAATTAATGATAGGCTTTATTCTTAAAGCTATATAACCATATTTGGTCATTATATGGTTAATCTCACAAAAACATACATATGTATGTACGAACACAAACATATGGAAAATGCCCTTTAAAATGTGTATGTATTGTACATATGTACGTACATACATACCTTATGTACATGGGTTTTCTTTTTTTTTTTTTATAAATCTAGCCGACATTTACTTAAATTGATCAAATCAAATTTTATGTGTTTTGATTCATTTGAATTTTTTATATATTACAATAATAATAGTATTATACATTAAATCAGATACATATGTATGTACATATGTATTGAATATTGAGATTTTATTGTACATACATATGTATAATTTAGTTTTTATGTAGTACATATATATAGGTAATACAAGAGCAAATACAAGTGTATCAGATTGTTCTTTAAATGTCCTTTCAAACCAATCGGATTTTAGCCTCCTCAAGATTCTACCTCCAAACAGACCGATCCATCGATAGGCTTCTCCAAATATTTAGCAGCCGGAACTTTGCTAGACCGACTTGTACATCATCCTACCAGCGTAACCTTGGCCTACCTACTGATCGATCTTCTTCCTGGTGGCTTGTCGCTCAAGATACTTTTTAGAATTCTATCTTAATACTTATCTTCACCAAATCTGTTGACATTCCCAATTTTCTATATATGTATATTTAATCTTATACATATATACATATGTATACTTGAATTAAATAATCCTTATGGTTTTCAACTGTAACATCCGTTTTAAAATTATTCTTATAATTTCATAAAGACAAAATAAATAAAATTTAAAAATTTAATAAATTTATATCTAATATATGAAAATTTCCGCTATTCGAGCATACATACATTTGTATGTATGTGGTATCATAAATTGAATTTAAAATGTATTTTTTACTGAGTAAAATTCGATTATATTGTATGTACATATGGTACAATATCCCTATATAAATGTTCATGGTAAGAAAGAAATGATAGGACCAAAGTATAGAGCAATATAAATATACAACATATGTATGTACATATGTACATATATTGACGCGGAATATATAGGTATACTCGTATAATGTATATGTATGCATGTACGAAGAATAAACCAAAATCATTTTGACAAACATGAATTTATACTTGTTATTTCCTCAAAAAAATTCAACAGTATACAAAAGTATTCGTCATGCAGATTATGTAAATTTTTATAATTTCAAATACAAAATACGTTACAAATATAGTTTTGTGTGTAATGTGTATGTATCAATACTGAAACAGAATAAAATACAATACATTAAGTTCAATTGTAACTGGTCGGAGATGGCACATAATAGGCAAGGCTGGAGGCAAAAAATAGAGGAGGCTAAAATCCACCCAGGATTGTAATATTTGTGCCACAGAAGGAGAAGAAGAAGAAGAATATTAAGTTCAATTGTATGTAACAGATGATTTACAAAGATTTTCGAGACTTTCAAATGATAATTTAGAATTGATTAAATTCCAAAAATATGAAGCTTGTGAATTTTTGGATTATCACAAATTTTTTTTCTTGTGTTATACAAATACATACAGCGTGTTTGTATTCAACATGACACTATTAGTACCATGATATTATTTAAACAAAAATTGTATAGCAGGAATTCTAATAAAGCCTTATTTCGATAATGAAGCCTTAGATTACGTTGGAGATGCTTGTCCCTCTTCTTATTCAATACTCCGTAACTCACAAACCATTAGACTAAACCAACACCCTCTAGCGTCGAAATAAGGCTTCATTTAGAATTCCTTCCATACAATTATTGTTTTAAAGTAATCCAAAGAATACCGTGATATTAATAGTGTCGTGTTAAATAGAAACACCCTGTATATTTCATATACAAATATTTCGTCGCATTATGTAAAATTCATGTCACGTATGTACATATACGTATGTATGTTTTATTTACATTTACATTGATTTTTCAAATAAAATCTTTTTTGGTTTTTGTAGATAACATCTATTAATAAATTTATAATTTTAAAGCTTTTTGTGCAGGAAATATGGAAATTTATTAAATCAATTTTAAACAATCATGTAATTAATAACGTTTTTTTAATCAAATTCAATTAAACTGTTGAATAAAGGATAACTTTTGTGGTTATCAAAAAGTTAATTCAAATATTAAAATTTTGAGTAAAAATCAAAAAAGGACGGAAAGAAGTATATTTGTGTTATATTTGTTGCTATAAGGAATATTATCAATTCTTTTAATTTCCTTTTTTGGATATTCATCCATTAATAATGATTTCTACATGACAATAATATCTTTGAAGAATAAATTAGATTAATTATTAGAAGAAAAAAAAGAAAGAAAGAAAATAATAATAATCTTTTATATTTTGTATTTATTAAAGGATATTTTAAAGTTTAAAAGCAGAATTTTCATTCTATATTGAATGTAATCAGTACATACAGGGTGATTATGAGTTAATGTCACAAAGCGGATTTATCGTATAGTTCAGAGTGTTTCTTGCAAAAAATCATTCTAGACATCTCCCAGAAAGGGAACAGTGGAGGTTGTTTCAAACTGTTTTGAAACATGATAGACCACTTTTGTGATATATCGATACTGAAGCACTCTGTATGTACATATATATGTATATATTTTTTTGCAATAGATATAAAGAGGATATTTCTTTCATAATATTTATTTGCTACACTTCCAAGTTTTAATTTTATTTTCAATTTAATCTTTCAGAATATCTTTTTACTTCATTTTTTTCCAAAAATTTATTTTTGTTCATTTTCAAAATATTTTCGTTTATTTTTATTTTAAATTTTAAATTTTAATTTGAATTTGAAATTTATAGACATTAGTCCATAAAATACAGAAAATACGAACTTCAACTACAAAATTGTAGAAAACGAATTTATTTCAACGTCAACAGCAAGGATACGTTAATTGCCGAGTACAAAATGTCGCTTCATTTAATTTACAGTGTGTTTTTAAAGCATAAAAATTTATGTCAATGATTTATGTTGCTCCCATGTGATTGTTGTTGTTTTCGTTTATAAAGCGCAGTAAACTAGCAATCTAGTAAAACTGGCGTAAAGATGAATTTATTCAAATTAAACGCAAAAGAATAAGAAAAAGTACCATTAACTTTAACAGCAACACGTGCCTATGTTATAAAAACACATTATAATTTGCTGTTGCAGTTTCTGTTCTCATTGGGCGCTAGGCCAAAAACCCACCATTATAATGAAATTTTGTGCAAGATAGCACACATATGAGTGGCTTTATTTAAAAAAAAAACGTGTAAAACATACATATAATGTACATGTGACTTAAAATAAGTAAAAAATTGTTTATTTTTTGAATTTGTTTTATTTTTATTCTCAAGTAAACGTTACTTTAAAAATTTTATGTTGAGTGTCCTTTTCTACTATTTCCATTTTTCGAGTACATAAAATATATATGAGTTACAAATCTGAAGTATTTTGTACAAAGTTATTAATTCACCTTTTTACCAGAAAAAAAAATTTCTTTTGTAAACAGATTGTAAACCCTGTCCAGTTTACCGAATTAATTAACTACAAAAATTTAGAGGTTAAAAAAAAAATTAAAGCTTAAAGGATAAGCTAAGAAATTTTTTCCCATTTTGGATTCTGGATTTCGGTATAAGCAATCAATCAATGACTTTCTTTTTTAATTTTTATGTACATTATTTTCATACGTACGTAAAATGTACTATGACTGAAACAGTTCATGAAAAAGGATCTGTGACGGGAACAAAATTAAAAATTTTTCTTATTGCTTATTTCAGGCAATTTAAAAAAACAAAAGAAACATAATTGATTTGATCATATGAATTTGAATTAATTATTTTTCAGTGAAATTATTCTTTATAATCTAGGGTTAGATTATATGAGGCGGCTGTTCCCCTCCCTAAAACAGCGAAGCATTATAATATAAATGATTGAAAATTTCTTATTCATATTAATTTAAATGCTGTTTTTTTTTTTGTTGTTTTTTTTTTTTAAAGAGAAGAGTAATTAGTAGAAGAAATGCCTTTCTACTGCCACTTATCTGTAGTAGAGTTTTAATTAAAAAAATTTATAATCAATTAAAATGTAAAAAAAAGCTCTTTTATTATAAAATAGTATATAAAAGTATGCAAATGTCTATCTATGTCGTTATAATATTTTATTCATATTATTAATTCAGTAATATTGAGTATCAATTGATAAAAGTAAATTAATTGAAAATCGATTTTTTAATTAGATTTTTTAATCTTAAATATTTCTCATAAAATGTGTACGTACTATGTATACATACATATTTTCATATACAGGATGTTTTCAATTAGCGACAGGCTATATTAGTACTATGTATATGGTATAAAGTCCTTTCGTAATGTTGCAATTGCAGAATTGTCACTGTTTTTTTATGTCTGGTGCTGTAATACTACTGTCGCCTCGGTCAAAATATTAGTTTTATGCTCGATTTTTTTTATACCTGTAGTTAGCTATTTTGAAGATAAAGCTACCAGAGAGATATCTTCTAGATTGGTTTTCTTCATTAAATTAGAAGATTAATATCTTCAGGATTTAGGATAAAAATACTTTAATCAGCCCTTAAAAAAATATCATGAAGCCTCCTTCATGTGCAATTTAAAAAGAATTTAGTGTAATTTATAAAAACAGACTTCTTCGCCCGTCAAAATTTTTAAATTAGTTATCTCAAGTGTCAAGTGATCCCCTGTAGTCGAGATATCTATCACCTTAAAAATATCCCGAACCTCAACCACCTGTTAACATTATCTTGAAGACAAGTCTTAACTGGAACTAAAGAAAATCTAATCTTCGGTTTATCTTCAAGATACGTGTAACTTCAAAATATCTTGAAGTGAAAAAATCCATTATTAGAATTACATATGTACATATATGCATCCTATATGTTTTAATCAATTTAATCAATTTAATTCGGTATCAATAAATTTCATTTTAATTGTTAAATAAATTGTCAATTGCTTATTTTAGAATCCAAAAAATTATTATTGCTTTATATGTCAGTCGATTGAAAATTAAATGTAATATTAGTATGCCAATCTGTCGATTCCATGCGCCGATTTTAAAAATATGAAAATTTGAGAGCACAATTCTCAGTCACTATTTATGTTATTGAAGTACATACATATGTACTGACTGACTAGACTGCTAAACTGCTTACTTGTGTGATATTGCTATATATACCAGACCAAAGCAGTATACATGAAACTTTAAAATAAACTAAAATGCAAAAGGAAACTGGTGGAGAAACGAGTATGAGCTGTGAAGATACATACATAATATGTATAGTGTACAGAACAGGACTACTGTTTTACATTGGATTTAAAAAAGAATTGGTATGGAATATCCGAATATTCTGGTAACATTTCATGTGAAACATTATTATCGTATTATTTTGAAAAACGACAACACTGATGATATATTATGTGAACAACTTTGAGGAAATAATTATAATAGATCTCTAATAATCGTAATAGGTTTTGCGATTTTAAAGTTAAATAAACATTTTTACGAACTAAAAACCACTTTCTTCATCCATAATGATTCGAGCTTAAAACTGGAAGAAGCTTTAAATCGTAATTTGTTTTATACATATGTACTTATGTACATATGTATGTATGTAAGTGTCTCAAAAATAAAAAATCAATCAATTTTGTATCGTTTTAATTACAACAAAAAAAATGTTTTTCCGTAAATTCTTACGAAAATTTTTTAAATATTTTTATTTACATTATCTACATATGTATGTATGTATTTAATTATATTTTTCAATTACATGAATTATATTCAATTTTGAACTGATTTACAGACGTTATGTGGTTTTTGGTTCCTTTGATGAAAATTTATATAATTTTTGGGAATTAAAATGAGTATATGTATAATAAACAAATAAAATTATTACGTATTATTATATAAAATTTATATTCTCTGTCTATTATATTTATAGACATATGTATTATATAAAATAACATTATATGCTTGAAAAAGCATTTAAATGCATACATTACATAGGCACATATGTATGTATATATACAATACGGGTGTACGAATATATGTATGTATGTATATGTGTACAAAATTGAAGGAATTTACGATAATTTATAATACGAAAAAGTTTTACATAAACTTTAAGTTGTACACACATTTAAGACCATAAAAAATCATAAATCGTCTGTAAATACATAACCATTTACACATGCATGTCTAAATACATATATGTATATTTACATGTACATATGTATGTAGTATGTGTAAAATACATAGTAAAATGAAGACAATACTTAACACGATAAATCTTACAAAAATTTTTCATTTCTTTTTTTTTCTGAAACTTTTGACATATACATGGTACATACATATATGTATGTATATGCCTATATTTATTCAATTTCCATGTACACACATGAATACACAGGCGTGTAATGTATTTTCATATGACTGTTGCTTTAAAAGTTTTAACCCAAAATCATTTATCTTTTGGTTTTCTTATATATGTACATATAAATATTTCGTCTGAAAATCTAAAAATTCTAAAAAAGAAAACATAAGCAAAATTATTTTATACATATGTATGTATACGTTACATACCAGAAAAGTCAAAATATTTAGTCATATATGTCTCATTTATGTTTTTATTGTTTAACATTATAATACATAAAAGTTTTTCTCATAATGTTTGCAGGATACTTGTATAAATAGATAAGATTTTAAGGCTTTTTAGATTAATGATTATCTTTTTATTTGGGCCATAAGCAGGCAATACGTATGTATACGTATTAATAAGAAAATAGTAATGAAATATAATCTGGCATTTTTTTCTAGTGGAAATTCTTAACTTCTTACTCAATATGTTTTCTTTAAGTACAATTATTTCTTTAACATATATACATACATACATATGTATTATGCACAAACATATATTTATGTATTGGGTGGAAGAGTAAGTTCTGTTGTTTTTTTTTTTTTTGCTTAATTAGCGTGGCACCGAAACAGAGAGCTTAGACACGAAACCAAACCTTGTAATGTGATCCAAAGCAGTAGTCTGATGAATTACAAGCTTGAAGCCCATTTCTGTGGAAGTTAACTTAGAATTAGTTCTGATCATACTCCCGAAATCACCCGAATGAAATTTCGCAAACCATCTTTGGCATGTTCGAGCTGTTATTGTGTCCTCTCCAAACAAGTCACACAAGTTTTTTTTTACCTCCATCGCCTTATTCCCTTTTTAGGAACTCATACAACAGACAATGTCAAAATTGCACTTCTTCTTCACTCATATGTGTGTAATATAAATCATTAATCATATACTAATCTAACTGTTTAATTAAACTGATTTCAGTAGGATCAGAATTCTTGCTAAGGATCGACAACGCATAAAAGTACATGATTTCAAAAACGACATAACTTTTCCTTGCACCCTATATGTATACTTATATGTATGCATGTACAAGTATACCTACATACATATATATGTATGTAAGTGTGTAACACACAAAAATTAGTGTAAAATGTGGATAATTATGTTGTTTATGTGTTTTTAAAATTCATTTTTTTTATGCATTTTTTTTTGTATAATGACAATCAGAACTATCTTGTCGAAATTAGCAGATTTCACTAACTAACCATTTTGTTAACTTTCATACAAATTTTAAAAAATTGTCTAAATATTTAAATATTATACATATGTACATCTTTTGAGATACTCATATGAGACATTTTACGATTTAAAGTTTAAAAGCTCAAGTCATTATGGATGAAGAAAGTGAGACGTGTATGTATCAGATAGCTCGATATTCGTGGGTTTTTAGTTCGTAAAAAAATTTTTTTAAAGCTTCAAATCGTTAACAAAAGTCTCATAAAACATTTTTCATACATATGTGTCTTGAATGTGTAAAAAGCCCCTATGAAAGTCATCAGAATTTCAAGGTAACTAAATCTGTTAACTACGACCAGAATAGCCCTAAATATTTATTGAGTAGTTTTGATTTAAAAATTCTTTAAATATTAGGCAAATTTAAATTTGAAAGAAATTCTTTTTATTATTTTTTTTCTAAATTTTGTTGTTGTTGTTGGTATTTTACATTTTTAATAATGTTCATTTGGTGTGAATTAAATTTACTTTAAAAAGATTTTCTTTGATACTGGATTTATGTAATAAAAGAAAATTTCAAAAGAGGATGCATTTTTTCAGTTTATATTTTTATTGTTTCTTTTTTTTTTTTGGTATAAAAGAAAATTTTTTGAATGACAAGATGAAAAGGCCAATGCCGCTTACATACAGATAACCTTCCCATCAACTATTTTTATTTTTTATTTATTTTTTTTTTGAGGATAAAAAAATTTGAAAAATGTTTTGTTATCATTTTTAAAATAAGATAATCGCGTCACGTGTATGAATTTAAATTTGTTTGGCTTTAATTTCGCGTTTCATCATAATTTATTTTTTCATTTCTTTTTTTCTCTTCTCTCTTTTCGTAAAATATTGAGTTGACAACACAAAATTATGATTCAAAAATATTTTATACTCATATTCATACTCTACAGCTACACTCTTTTCAAATGTGTAATTATGTAACATACATATGTATGTACATATGAATATCTAGATGTAATACAGCTTTTATTTTAATACTTATATCTTCGCTCGTTACAAGATGAATGGAATAAAATTCCCCAAGATTTTGTTGAAAAACTTGTTGAGGTTATGCTCCATGCCTAATGGCCACCAGAAAGTGTGTGAACGTAAAGGAGGTCATTCTAAATACTAAATAAGAGAAAATATAGGCCAAAGTGACACATGTATTCAATAAAATTATTACCTTAATTTTAGGTACAAAACTAGACTGTTCCAAAACTTTTTTACATCATTTTTCGAAGTTGTTTAGTTTATCATCCTTTTGTGGGTGTTCATCGTCATATTTTTGTCGTGTTTTTTAATTTTTAAAATACATATTCAAGAAAATATTTTAAGTAAATAAAGATGTCAAATTTATTGAGAAAATATTTCCAAAAATTTTCACATGACTGTATGTTTATTCAATGAATTTAGAGTTTTTTGTTCTGTTTATTTGCACAAGTTTATCAAATAGATTTAATCACAATTAATTAATTAATTAATTTTTTTTTGATGATCTAATTTTTACTATTCAATTCTAGTTTTTATTAAATTTAATTGGAATAAGAGAAAAGTACACACATTATGGTACTATGTAAGTTCATCGATTATAATTTTTAATGGAAAACTTACTGAATTTCGAAAATTTTTACGACAATCTCCTTTTATCGTGTTTCGTAAATGTACGTATATATACGTGAATTTAAGTCCTCTAAAAAAACAAAAAAAACCCGTCAAATAAAAAATGCTCAATCTTAAGGCATCAATAAGGACATGCATATGCATAAATATATAACAGGTCTACATATGCACATATGGGCTACGTTCGGTAATGTCATCTGCGGTGCAGAGTGCAGAAGACAAATATCAACCATCAAAAACTTGATGCAAATTGCATTACTGAACGATTAATGACAGCCAATCGTTCGATTTTGCAGTTGACTGTCATTAATCGTTCAGTAATGCAATTTGCATCAAGTTTTGGACACATGTTGAGTCAATCATACAGTTCTTTAAAATTGCTGATTTCATTTGATTATTGATATTTTTCTGCAAGCAAATGACAATCAAAAATTTACAAAGTATCTAATGATATTTTGTACAATAAAATCAAATGGCCTATCATATACGAAACAATTTACATAACCGAAAGCAGCCATACACTACATAATTGTATTTATTTTCATTAGCCACGTGTTTTGTACATAACATATATAATGGAAAACAAATAAAAAAATTATTTTGTAAATCTTTTTAA
The DNA here is from genome assembly GCA_963971155.1 of Anthrax anthrax. Classification (NCBI taxonomy): domain Eukaryota; kingdom Metazoa; phylum Arthropoda; class Insecta; order Diptera; family Bombyliidae; genus Anthrax; species Anthrax anthrax. The sequence continues at coordinate 74,390,332 of OZ020117.1, read as the reverse complement.
AAACGTTCATTCATTTGTTTTGTAACCCGATCAATTCGAATTGATAAAAATAAAAAGAAAAAACCATTTATATTTTATTTATATCCAAATGAAAAGCAAAAATAAACTTGCATACTGAGTAAAAATAAGGATTATCTACGTGTGTATGTATGAACAAATTGTTTGTACAAGTACAAGTACACACTTTTATTCTACAACTTATGTATTTAAAAATAAAAAAAAATTTTTTTTTTACCAAACAACACACATTTTTGTCTGTAATTGAAACCAAAAGAAATCCATTTTCAAATGAAATTCTATAAAATGAAAAAAACAAAAAACAAGATAAAATTTAATTCAAGAAAAATGTATGCGTGTAAGATAAATCAACAAATAAAAAGAAATGACAAATATAATAAAATGATTTCGTTTTGTAATTTTCATTATACTAAACTTTTTGAAATATTCGTTATTTTTTCATTTTTAAAGATTTTATCTTCAATATATGTATGTACTTAAAAGGATCAATGAAACGATGGTTGAATTATGTTGCTAGCAGGAAAATTCTCAAATTACAATTATAATCAAGAATGTTGTTAAATAGTGTTGTCAATACAACAATATAATTGTAAATAGTGGTATCATTGATCACTAACGACTGGGAAAGAGAATCACTTATGGTAATCACTAAGAGGAAAAAGAAAATTACTGATGGTGTTTAGTTGATCACTTAGAGGAGAAAGAGAATTTCAGGACTTCAGTCTTTACGTGCTTGCGTGAGAGTAATACCATGATATTTCATACAAGAAAAAACCAACGTTTTTGCACAGAGACAGCATAAAAAGGCTGGGATTCCAAATTTTCTGTCAATGATACCACTTTGTGCAATTATATTGTTTTCTACATTTATTATGGTTGTTATCTCTATACAATACATAGAGCACAAAATTAATTTTTTATAATTTTTTATATTTGGTTTTTTATGTATTGTCTCATACTTTATGTTTATATACATATCTTAAAAATTGTAGAGATTAATTGTTTTTAAAATTTTTCTTCAGGAAAATCTCAAGAGAATTTCCCTTTAAAGGAAAATATAAAGCTTTAGTGTATTTTTGTGAAAGCAAAACAAAAAAAAAAAAAATCTAAAAATACATTTAAATTTGAAGACATTAAATATAACGTTAACCCCCGTATAACACGGCACTTCTATAGCACGGATTCACTCTAACACGATTCGAAAATTGGACAAAACCCTCGTAAAACATGAAATATGTACATATACATATGAATGTCTAAGCTGTATATAGCAAAAATGAAAAAAATTCTCTTAAAAGACATTTTACATCTCCATAGTAACAAAATTACAAATTTTAGCCCGATTCAAAAAGGGCGAAAAGATATCGTATATCATCGATCGTCGAATCATTAAATTCAAATGAAAAAATTTAATTTTTGGAATCTAGCCCCTCGTTTTGTACTAGTTTCTTTGGATTCGCTTAACACGGCAATTTTTCGGAAAGTAACTTCCATGTTATACGAGGGTTACCTATTTATATACCGTCTATTCACTTACATGTATATTTATATATGTATGCCGTGTATATACTATATGTATGTGTATAATACATAATGTTGTGTATTATGTATTTATTTTGTTCTTTTTATTTTGCTGTTAAAACAATAGAAATTTTGATTAATGATTAAACATTAACTGTTTTTATAGCAATGCTGTAAATGTCATTAAAAATGATGCCTTAGAGAAATGATATATTATTATGTGTGTACAAGTATTTTCATAAAATATTCAAAGATTGATTATATTAACATTAAAGTGAAGCATACATATTAAAGCATTATTTGTTGAAAATGAATTCACTTTAATGTACTCGCACTTATGTTTATTGTTATGTTTATTTATTTATCATTATATTTCGTTTTTTGAAGAAGAAAACAAAAAAAAAAGGGAAAAGATAAAAAGAATTTTATTTGATCATTAAGAACAATATCAAAGGTGAATTATTGTAGTCATTTCATCGGCCGTTTCTAGAAATTAAGATCTTATTCAAAGTCTTATTGTAAGTTCTTTTAGTAATTGTAAGTTCTAATTTCTCAGGCGAAAAATATTTGCAATTTTTAGACAATTCACTAAAGTGCTGGGTTTTATACTTTTGAGACACGTATGAAAAACTGCTTATGAGACCGTTAGTTCAGTAGTACCCTGTCCGTGCTACGCTCACAAGTTTGACAATTTTGAATTTTCATATGTGTCTCAAAAGTGTAAAAACGACTAATAAAAATTCACGTTTCTAGCTTGCATGAAAGAAAAAAACTTAGTGTGCTTAAAAACGTGATATTACTTTTTACTCTACTACCTTATATCTGTATTTTAGAACAGGGCTGAGTTTATGTAAAACATGAAATTGTAGATGACTGGCTGCCAATCAATTTATATGCACTGGGTCCAGGGCTGAAAAGTACTGGATTTAGAATAAGCACTGCCAAAACAGATTTTTTCCAAGTTTTTAAATTCCAGAAACACTTGTTTGACGGTCTGTATAGTACTGATTTTCTGAACTGTATAATGCGCGATTTCTTCACCTGTAAGTTAGCTATCTTGAAGATAAAGTTATCTTAGAGATATCTTCTAGATTGGTTTTCTTCATTAAACTAGAAACTATCTTCAGGGTAGACATACTTTACTCAGCCCTTAAAAAATATCATAAAGCCAACTTCATGTGTAATTTAAAAATAATTTACATGTAATTTATATAAAAAACTTACGTTATATAATTTTCAAGCACCTAAGGCAATCAAAGTTTTAATATAATGAAAATAAATTTGAGGTATATGTACATCATTGTACGTTATCATTTTGTAAATAAAACCACAAAAAAATTTTAAAATTTTCATTTTATTATAAATAATTAATTTTATATTTTTATTTCATTTTATTTCATAATAACTAAAATTTTGTTTTTAGTTCAGTTTTTCTTTTTTATCAGTTAACATACATACATAAGTACATCATATGATCATATGCATTGTATATCCTTCTACATAACATTAAATTCTATTTATATGTTTTATAAATATATGTTTTGATAACATATGTTTTTGTTATCATTTTTCACATATCAAGGAATTTTAGAATCTAAACTTTTTGATTTGCTTTATTTAAATTTCATTTTATAATTAATATTGATTATACGGACATAAATATGGAAGGTGTAAACTATGTTGTAATGATTTGTTTCGAGTTTAAATGGGATCTTAAATGGTAATGTATTTTTTTTATTTTCCTTTTTCTTTTGTTTTTTTTTTTTTTCAGTTTTATTAATTTACTTTTATAAAGACTTTTTATGATTTTAATTCACGAATAAATTTAATTTTATCCTCCGCAATGAGCCCTACTTAGCTTGGACCCCCATACATTGCGAGGTCCTGCTGTACAGTAGTTCTGCCACTGTTTTAAAGAAATCTCATCAAAAAAGAATTATTGTTTGAGTTAGATTAATATTGACCAATTGACCAATTTGAGCTTGGGCCAATCAGAATATTCTTAAAAATTTAAAATTAAAAAAAAAACAAAACAATTTTTTTTTAACCTTTTTTGTTAAAATCATTTGAACGAAAATAATTAATTTCACCATATTTAAGAGTTCAGTTCACCATATTTAAGAGTTTATTATATTTTTATTTAAAAAAAATTTACGGTGGGTTATGTGAAACCTATTATATTTACTTAACATATTGATCGGTGTACCAGAATTCATTTCTTGTGATTTTCAAAATGAAATCGCTATTGTTTATTGTTGTTTTGTTGCGATTTAAATTCGTGTCAAACATAAATTCTGGTACAATCCCCATCTTTTTTTAAATGAATCACTAAAATTAGACAAAAATTATTTTTTGTTGAAAATTTCGCCATAATTGCGAATGAATATTTTGAATGCTTTTAAAACATAAAAAGTTATTACTTTGTATATAAAACATTTTCTCTTGTAATTGTTTAAAATTAATAAGCAAAAAATAACGTTCTAATATTTAGCTTCCTCTTTTTTTTTAACATTTTAGAGAAATCCTGTTTTTATTAAATGTTGCTAATTTTATTATTTTTGTTTTCTAAAATTGCTACCATTTATTGTTTTTATTACACTAATTGTCATAAAATTTGACGGGAATGTTTTAAACTGATATTTTTAAATGTTTACAGAAATTTCCAAAAATTACAGGTATATTATGGGTGCTTATATTTTATTTTATTGTTTTAAATGTTACATGTTTTTTTATTGATTGTATAACATAATCAGCTATTCTGACTGTAGTTAGTAAATTCCGTTAACTTGACGTTCTGTTAACTTTCCATGAGTTTCGTAATGTCACAAATACTGTGTTGATGCGGTATTACTACTTTTTTGATACAGTTATGATACAATTTTTTGAAACATTGCAATCCAATGCGCATACTTTTTTCTTTGACATTTAGAAATGATATATATACGAGTACACATGTATGCGATTCTCTGCAATATAATAGCGTCAATTATGAGAGCCTATTCGAAAAAAATAGAATCGGCTTTTAAAAGTCGATCAAAGCAAGTCAATTTTTTTGTCATTTTTTTTAAAGTCTATCACAAAAATATCAGCGACTTTTCAAATCTATAGAATTGAAAAAGTAGAATTTCATAATACCGATAGTCTATTTCAACATAAAGTCGATTAGCAACAGACTCTTATAATTGACGCCAATATTTTAAAATCTAATTATATTAAATCATAACTTATAAAGGTTAAAATAACTAACATGTATTCATGTAAGTATCTAAAAAATTTCGGATGCATTATTTGCTTAACCGATGCGTAAAATTTACATATCCAATGCGTTTCGAAACTTTTGACAATGCATCCATTTGAGTCTTAGACATTTTAATACGTGTTAATACGTTTCGAAACTCACGGTTTCATATAAATTTTTTTGACAGTTTTCAAATTTTATATGAAAGTTAACAGAATTCTTAGCGAAATCTGCTGATTTAGACTAGAATAGTCCCGATTACTTATAATTATTAATCTCTATTTACAATGATATAAATTGGTTTTTATATTTAACTTAATTAAAAATAAAAAAATAAAAATTAATTGTTTCATTTCTGAATAAAATGATTTAAAAATAAAACAGTGGAAATTTTTGAAAAAAAAAAAAATAAATATATTTACAAGGTAATTTCAGCTTCCAGAAGTTTTTAGAGGTTTTTATGATATTGAGTATTAATAAATAGTATTAATACATAAATTATCTTTATTTTTTAAATTTTTATATACATATTGCAATAAATTGTTTCTATTTTTTCTTCTCATTTAATAAAAGGTGTTTTCAACTCAACATTTTTAAGTATTTATAAGTAGATGTGGTAGTGGCAGCTACTCTTGTTATTTTTTCTAAAAAGAGATACCCTCTATCTACTAATTCGGTGAAATTAAGGTCTTATGAAAATACACATGTCGCATGTCGTTTTTCTTCTCTAATAATTTTTAATAAAATCATGTCACAAGCAGTGTTATCACAATCTTTAAAGTTATCATATAATACAAGATGAATTTTTTTAATATCAATATACAGCGATGTAAAGTAGTGCTACTTTGTCATTTCCATAAAACCTTAACTGCACCGAATTAGTACGCAAAGTGTAGAAATACTTATGCAAATCTGTAAAAATTTTTGTGTCACTCGATTTGACAATTTATCCTAAGTACTTGAAAATGCTAAATCGAAAGCACTTTATATTTCATTCTTTAAATATTTTCACCACAGGTCTTATGAGATCATATAACTATATTTATCTTAAATGATCTTAACAAACTTCATTTAATTTATTAAGATTTATTATTGATTAAGAATTATCAAAGTCTCGTAAGCCAATTGTAATTGGATGATTAAACTGCTTTAAGACGACTAAAGATCAATATAGTTAGAGCTTATGTCTTTCTTTTCTTCTCTTATATTTTCTCATAAAAGCATCTCACGAGCAATGCTGTTATAATTCTCAAAATTCTCATACAGTATGAGATGAACTTTTTAAATATCAATGTACAATGATGTGAAGCGCTATACTACTTTTCATTGTTTCCATAAGACCTGCACTGAAAATATTTAAAAAATTAAGTATAATTACATATGTTTTGTTTATGTATACATTTATATATTACATTAAATTAACTTGAGTTTCTGATTGCATAAAACTGAATCAGAATTTAATTTTAATTTTATATTTAACTACATATCCTACATACATATAAATTAATTCTAATGTTTTTCTTTTCTTTTGAGTAGTTTGCTTTTTAATTAATTAATTTTTTTTTTAACTTTTTAAGTTACATTTACAATATAATTTTTATATAAATAGTTTACTTTTAATTTTTTTTTGAAATTTTAATTAAAATTTACACTTAGTAATGATAATCTATATAGTTAAAAAGTTTTATCACAGAAAGACGTGATCCTTTATCCATTGTAATAAATTACATATTAAATAAAAAAAAAAATTTTTTTTGTATGCTCATCAAGTTTTAATATATTGCTTAGTTTTCCTTTTTTATAGTAACATGTATTATTTGAATTAAAATAGCAGAATATAAAAAATAAAAATATGTATGTGTCTATACATCTACATACATATATGGGTAGTTGTATTCTACAGTATTTGTTTTTTTTTTTTTAAATTAGTAGTACATAATTTGGATGGAAATTTTTTTTTTTGTTTCTATTTTAATATACATATTTTTGTTTTTTTATTGTTACTAAAAACTTCATATTCTTAATAATTATACCGATGTTGTATATACATACAAGAATGAAATTTGTAATGTAGATTAACCCTCTAATTCTGCTTTAGAATTAAGAAACTCTTAACCTCTTAACTACATTTAAGAGGCAGTTAAGAGAAATTTCTCTAAGAATTTGAGAAATAAGAGATGTCACTTCACTACATAATAAGCTGATCTCTTAATCTATTACTCTTTCAGACAATTCTATTATATGTACAGCTGCAGTTTAACGTGGATTGCTAGTCACGGAGTTTGTTGAAGTAGAGACTAAACTCAATTTTGTATGATTGGGCCTAAATTGATCATCTGTTTTGAGTTGCTTTTTGTCAGCAAGTAGACTCGATCAGTTATGCTAAGCACTTGAACCTATATAAGCGGAAAGTTTGTGGTACTCATTCAAAACTGAATGAACTTTTAGGTGTAAGGTAGTGATGCCGATAATAAAGATAAATGACGAAAAACATTTTTATTTTTTATTTTTAACTTGTCTATGCCTGGCATCGAACCTGAGACAACATGCTTTAGAAGCCCAAACCAGTACTCCACCTGTACTGAACTGCTGAGCCCTCGAAAAGGATATAACATAGAGCATTTGTCAACAAGCAAGTGTTTTCTCACCTATATACATTGTTTTGATTGTATCGTGAAATTGAGAATGCAGACTTAACTGAATCACCTTGTATGTTTTTTACATATGTACGTACATATGTATATATTATAATATTTCTACTTATTATTTCTTTTCAATTTAATTAGTAGAACAATATGTGTTTCAAATTCATTTCAAATTAATTATTTTCATCATTTTATGAATGGATCGGTGTTTTTTTTTAAATTTGTTTTAATTTTCAATTGCATATTCATAGACTAAAATTAATTTCAATTTTTAATTAAACAAGAGATGTATGTATTTTGTTTTTTTTCTATAAATGTTAATTATACTCCGTACCTCAAAGAAAACTTTCACGAGCACCTTGCCCTTCACCACCAAGAACAACCCTTTGTGAGGGTGGTTCACCATATTGACTATGATAAAAATCTTCGCGCATCATTAGATTCAGACTTGAACAACGGAAATATAAAATTTCTTGAAAAGGTTTCCGAAAATCACGATTCAATGTTGCATATATAATTGGATTAAATAATGAATTAGCATAACCCAGCCATAAAAATAATGATACTAAAGTTTCTGGTATAACGTTACGATTTTCTTTTTCCAAAAATGGTCGTATTAATGCTAATATAAAAAATGGTAGCCAACATATTGTAAATGCTGACATTATAATACCTAATGTTGTTGATGCTTTGCGTTCTTTAGCTAATTGAAAACGTAATTTTTTTTGATGTGGTGAACCTAATAATGCATTTCCACCACCACTACCAGTTTTTCCACCACTACATCTTGTATTAACAGCTGTTGTATTGATTTTTTGTTTTTGATCTGTTGCATTACCATTTAAAGCATTTTCAAGACGTGTTTGTGCTCGTTTCTCATCTTTTACTATTCGACGTGCAGCTCGAAATATTTGATAATAAACAAATAACATAACACTTAATGGTATATAAAATGAACCTAATGTTGCATAAATTTGATAACCAAAATTTTGGCATACCATACATATTGGTTCACCATCCTCACCAATATGTTCATTTCCTAATATTAATAACGGTGGTAATGATATACATGCTGCAGCTAACCACACTAATCCAACACACATCATCATACGTCTTGGTGTTCTTTTTACACCGTATTCTAATGGTTTTGTTATTGCCCAATAACGATCAACCGATATAGCACATAAATTTAATATTGATGCTGTACAACATAATACATCAAATGATACCCATACATCACAAAATAATTCACCAAAATTCCATTTTCTTAAAATTTCATATAATAAAGCTGTTGGCATTACTAATATAGCTACACATAAATCAGATACAGCTAATGATACCAATAAATAATTACATGGACGTCGTAATTTTCTTACAAGACAAACAGCAACGCATACCAATACATTACCAATAACAGTACCAATAATTATTATTAAAAGTATAATGCTTACAATTACAGCTTGATATAATGGTAATCCTGATGAAAATTGTGATATTAATGAATTATTATTATTAATATTATTATTTGTTAATTGATCATTATCCAATCCTCCATATAATGATGAAAATGTTGTTGAATTTAATAATACAGTGTTACTACTTGTATTTAAAATATAATTAGCCGGTGAATAAATAATATTATTTTTATATAAATTATCGGCTATCTCAGCATTGTAATGAGTTGTTGAATTAAGCGAATTTTGATCGCTATAAACATTATTTAATACATATGAATCCATGCAAGAAAAACTCTTTAGTATTAAAGAGATTTTTAGATTTTTTTCATTTAATATAATTCCATCACTGTATAAACAAATACAGTATAATTAAAATGTATTTAATTTGTCAACTCTTATTTATCAGGAATTATAACGTACTTATTTCTGTAATTAAAAAAAAAAAAAAAAAAACATGAATAAAAGTAGTAATTTTAGATTATTTTTGTTAATCTCAAAAATTTGAAGAAACATTAAAAAACTAATAACCATTCAACAATAAAAATATAATTATTCTAATTGATACATGTAATAGACTAAAATTACAAAATTAACCTAATTCATGTAATATTAATTAACCTAATTCAAGTAAACAAAAAAAAAGAAAAGTAAATAAATAAAGAAATACACTCTGTTCACTAATTTTGTTCAGTTAAGGCCTTATGGAATTACACAATCATCTCTTTTTTCTTCTCTCATAGACCTCGATTCTCATACAACTCATGTCACTTGTTCGTCACCGTGACAGTAGAAGAGAGGTAGATTATATATTCTACTAGTCAATTGTGTGACAATCGTCACGGAAATCATTTTAAAAATTTTATTTATTATAAAAACTTAAAATATCATTATTCCATACGTTAAAATTTGTTCATGTATTTTTAGTAAATTTTTCATAACCTACATATTTACGTAGTATGAATTTAGTTATGTACATATCTCTTAAATTTTTAATGAACCTAAAACAGATATTTTAGGATTCTACGTCTCCAATTTTAGATGTATGTACATATGTGTATATAATTTTTTAATTTTTTCTTTTGGTTTCTTGATTGATCTATACTTTGTACATTAAGGGCCTTACCAATATTAATCTCTTTGACTAAGATGTCAGCTCTGACTCGGGATCAGATAGCCATTGCTCGAAAGCGATAACTCGTAAATCACGTACGATTTACCCATGCCTATGCCTTAAAAATACACTGCTGTAGATAATCATTACTTACTAAAATAATATGGAAATTTGTGTTTTTTATTGGTAAGGCCCTAATTCTATGTAGTTCAAAGTTCAAAAGCTTACTGGAAACTACGTAAATTAGTACCATTTCACATCATTGTATATACATATGTATGTATGTGCATATATTAATACTCAAAAAATTTAGCTCATATTGTATGAAAACTAAGAATTGTGGCAATACTGCTCATGAAACACTTTAATTAAAAACTACGACAGAAGGAAAAAGACATATTATTATGTGCTCCCGCATAAGGCGCCAACTGCATATTATTAGTGGACAGAGTATGTATTGATTTTTATATATTTTTTGAAATTTAATATACAAAAACAAAATATAAAAATACTAAATGCATTTTCACATTCGCTGTAAGAAAAAAAAAACACAAAAATCAATATTAACATTAACCTACTTATTTTTATATAAAAATGCATGATAAGAATATCATACTTGTGAATTTATTAAATTTTTTAATATTATTTTTGTCTTACCATTTTTAAAAAAAATTCATAGATGTAAATCCCCTTCTTTGGTTATTTTGATGTAATTGAATTTGAACATAGTTACGAAATGAATTTTGATGATGATAATTGAATGAATTAAATAATAATCCTTTTTTTTGTTATTGTTTTGTTTTCCACACAATTCATAAAGCGTTATATTTGTATGAAATTAATTTAATATAAAAACATTTTTTAAATTTCAAATTCAAATGAATTGTTTTATACATAAACATCTTTTACTGCTATTACATAATCAATTTTTGTTTTTTTTGTGTTTTATTATTATATAGATTCCATAAACAATTAGCAGTCTTTTTTTTCTTTTTCACCAAATAAATAATGCCATATTCATTTTATTTACATAATGAACATTTTTTTATTGTTGATGATTGTCAAATTTTTTATTTCTGTAATTGAAAAATAAAAAAAAATTATTTTAAAAATGATATTAAAATTTATTGTAATCAATATTCATAATCATTTGATTTGAATGATTTAATTCTGTATTAACTTCAATAAATAAAATATTATAATAGACTGGGGGTACCCCCTTTTTTCCTAAAGGCGGACGAACCCCCATTTAACAAATTATACAATTGTTCATTTAATTGTATTGTACTACTCGTTGCTCAAAAATACTGTATTTCTGAATGCAAAAATGAACGTGTTGTTTTAGTCACGATTACTTTTTGAATGTTTGATACTGCAGTGTTAGTGCAATGTTTACTTTTTTGAACAGACCTACATATGTATATTTCCATAAGGCCTTAACTGCATTGAGTTAGTAGACAGACTATAATTACCATCGCTCATAACCAAAACAAATTTAGATTTAAAAACAATATTCAGTACTGTTCAGTATACGTAAGTGTGAATTGAATGCATCAAAGGACATTTTATGACTTGTGAATGTGATGTGGTAACTCACATCGCTCATCACCTACCACTCACAAGTTACCGCTTATCAAATTATATCAGTTACAATAATAAAAATAAACAAGAAATAAAAAAAAAAATATTAGTGTTAAAATGTACACATTTCGAAAATCATTTTAAATTCATTTAGGTTATTATTATTTTTTTGAAACATTTTTTTTTGCATTGTTGTGAAATTTTCGTTTATTATTTTTTTATGAAATATATGTAAATACAGATTTTTATTTTATTAAATTTTTCCTGTTTATGTGTATATACATACAATGTAAGTATGTATTTGTACATCGATATGATACATACATACATACATGTCATGAACTTTACTTTGTCAATTTCATACATATAAAGTGGAAAATTGAAAAATATTTTTCATGAAAATAAAGGTACAGACAATATTTTTACAATATTTATCTCGTTATAAAAAAAATTGTATCGTGGTAAATATATACATACATAGGTCCGTTCAAAAAGTAATCATGACAATGCAGTGTTTATCTAACAATAGATATCTTATGTTGCTATGCTCTGTCATGAGTGTTGCATTTTACAACGTTTTGTTGCTTTCTGTGAAACTTATTTCTGTTATTTCAATGCAAATTTCAAAAATTTTGGTTAACACAACATCGAATTTTATGTTGCAAATGTAAGGCTAATGTTAAGCTAGTGCTGCAAATATTATAATGCAAAAATGAAAGTGTTGCTTTAGTCATGATTACTTTTTGAACGTCTGACAGTTCAGAGTTAGTGCAGTATTAACTTTTTGAACGGACCTTATATTTTTAAATATTCTCTCTACTGCATTGCATGTCTGCAAAAGGAAAAAATATATTCATGACATGTTATTGGAAAAATATAAATTTTAAAATGTATGTATACTATACATACGTACGTACATATATCGTTTAAAATACTTATGTGTAATTTTTTCTTATTTTAAAACATCCCTAAAGGACGTCTAAATCCTGGAAAAATCCAAACTAAATTCATAATTTTAAGGATTTAAATTTAAACTTAACAGATTTACGATATATTTATGCTATAAAATATATTAAATAATGTCTTTCTTGCATTTATTTACAGCTAAAATAAAAAATAAATAAAAAAAGAAAATAGAAAAATGTTACTTTTCCAACTGAAATGGCATTGGTCGAAATAAATCGTAAAGAATAAAAGCTATTAAAATTTCAAAATTTTTCAAATTTTCAAATAATTTTTATAATATTTCAAATGACATTTGTTGACTCTTATTTTTATTTCACACAAATTTTCTATTTTGAGTTTGATAAATTTTAGCATGAAATTTTTTTTTTAAATAAACCAAAAAAAAAAAATAAATAAATAAATAATAATAATAATAATAATAAATAATTATCGTACGCTGATTTTGAATTTAATTAATTTCATTTTTAGAAGTTCAATTTCATGCCTATAGAGAAAGGTCATTGACTATAAACACTAATGTTATTATAAGGTAACAATTTTTTGTTTACATTTGAACAAATTATATAAATAAAATAAAAGCTTTTCTTTTTACACAAAAATGAAAATGTATACAATACGTATACATATGTGTATACATGTGTAATTTTATATACATTTAAAAAAAAAACATATCTATATAATATAAGGTGATTCAGTTAAGCACGCCTATAAAGAGTGGTAGTTCTGAGACAAGCAAAAAATCATATAGCGAGGGAAAGTAAATACCTACCGTTTAGCCACTAGAGTGCAGTAAAGATGCTTGTGCCTTATCTTATGAAAAATATCATTGTTGTCTTGAGAAGAGTTATAGTAAACTCTTAGTCCTTCTTATCAAGGTATTTCTCTAGGATCTACGTTCAATGGTTAAGAGTTATTCAAATTCAAATTTAAAACTTAGAGAAAATTTGACAAATTTTTCAGATATTTTGGTGATTCCCTTATGAAAAATGGTAACGTGTGACCAAAATGTAAGGAAAAACAAAGTCTTTATACCTTTCCGTACAAATCTCTCTTTTACACAAAGGTTCTACTTCTCATCATTTTTTTTATTTTTTTTTTTTTGTTATTTACTGAGGTGTAAATTTTTTTTTATTTCTCTTTACTTTATCACCCTCTTCATCTAAAGACCTATCACCCTCTTTATTGCTTTACTGAATCCACCCAGTATACTGACCGAATATCGATTTTTATTATGCTTCAAATTTTGATTAAAGTTGTTTTTATAGTTTTGCGTTTATTGTAACGAAATAAACCACGTAATAAATGCTATAAATAAATTAAAGCAATTAAGTCACTCAAAAAACAAAAAAAAAAAACACAATATAGTGAACATAAAAAACGAATATTAATAAACTTTATTCGTTATTGAATTTTAAATATATGTACATACAAGATACATTTGTATACGAATGCGACACGCACAAATATATTACACAAATATGTATGTATATTGATTAAAAATATTAATGATTTGATAAAATTGTATTTTTACGATTCAAAAAATTATATTCAATTTTAATTGAATGACCAATTGACTTTTTTTTTGAAATAATAAATTTCCGTTAAAATATGAAATTATTAATATGTATGTATGTATACACATACGTACATACATGTGTATGGATAATTATATAAATTACAATTATTGTTCATACGCCCAATGTATTAATTATATTGAAGTTATTTTTTTTTATGGTTCAAAACTTATTATTATAAAAAAATGCAGAGATCAAATACGTACAGAGAAATGTTAATTGATCCTTTGATCCTTCCAATCCATCCTTTTTTAAATTATAAAATTATTATAATTATATCACGCATATTTGAATAGATAGAAACGAAATTATTGTCACTTTTAATTGTTATATAAAAAGCAAAATAGTTGGTAATATATAATTGGTAATGTCTTTTGGAACACCCTATATACTCGGATTATGCTAGAACCGAACACTAGGGTAAATTGTTTTGTGTCTTCCCAGGATCAATCCTATACAATTTAAATAATCATCATCATCAATGACGCAACAGCTCGATGTTAGCCTGGGCCAAATCATCATTACGATGATTTTTCTAGACGATTCTATCATACGTTCTCCCACAGTTTAATGTATTAGTTCATATATGGTTTAATGTGGGCTGTGAATTACTGAGTTTATTGAATTGAGGTAGAGACTTAAATTCAATTTTGTATGACATGACTGTGGTACCCATTCAAAGCTGAATGAACTTTTGGGGGCAGTAAGATAGTTATGCTGATAATGCAAATATGTAAATGATGAAAAACATTTTTTTAATCTTATATGCTTCTTATGATTTAGAAGCCAATACTCTTCCTATTGAGCTACTGAGTCCCACAATATTTAAAGAATAACATTTGAAATATGTCTCACGTAGATACTTTACATGTATAATACATTATTTTATATTAGAGAATATGTAATGTTTTCGTTAATTGTGTCCATATTTCTTCTGAAATTAAACAAGAAATTGAACTAAAAAGTTTTTTCAAACAAAAAAACCAAAAAAAAAAAACAAAACTGATATAATACTGCTATTTTGCACTATGAGACTTTTATACATTTTTCATCGGACACGATAAAATTAAAGCCCATACGACCCTCCAAATACTCTGTTTTTCTTCACACCAAAATTTCATTAAAATTTTACAAATCGTATAAAAGTCTCATGGTGTAGAATAGCAGATAGCGAAATAAACAGCATAACGAATTTTTTCATATATGCACTGTACATAAATTTTTTTATACTTTTCGTTTTTCTTTTTATATTCATTTCTTTCACGATGTAAAATCTATTGTACAAAATTTAAATGAAAAGTTTTAGAAGTGCAAAAGTTTGTTCAACACGATTTATGAGCAAAATAAATTTAAAAAAAATTTTTTGTTTTTAATTATTTTTATCATCATTTTGGATGCTCATTTTTTATTTTAAATGAATATTTTACTCATTCTTATGAAAAATATATTATAAAACCAACGACAAAAAGAAGAAAATAAATATTATGAATGAAATTACATAAAACTGCAGTTTACGTTGTTAAAAAAAAATTAAAAAAAAATTTAAGTATGAAATTTAAAGTATGTATGTACATCTATAAAATCTTGGCATCATCATGGCTTATCTAGACTATAGGCTGTGCCATGAGCGAAACCTCAAAAGACAAGAATATGTGACTCTATACTCTGTCCACTAATATTATGCACCTAGGGTCTTATAGGAGTACATTTGTTTTTTCTCTCATAATTTCTAATTTGGACAGAGTATAGAAAGTTGGAAATGGAAAACCATCGAAGGTAGAAAACTTGAAAATTTTTCCAACTTTAACGGATTACGTAAAGTATGTTATTCTCCTTGCTAAAAGGATAGGCACCTTTATGTAGACAAGCGAAGGGTGAGGGATAAGATCGGCTTTCATAAGCTGCAGTGTCGAGGCATCCAAACCTCATTTCACCCTTGTTAATTAAACGTAAAACTTAATGTTAAACTTAAGTATGAAATAATTAAGCGAACTTTTGTACAAGGTTATTGAGAGTTTTTGTGTGTATTAAATTTTTTTAAAGCTGGATTTTCGTAAAATGTACATTATATTTAAGAAAGAAAAAATCAAGATAAGATGAAATTTTGTTTTAGTTGATTAGATTTTAAAATAACAAAACATAAAATTATTGAGAAAAATAATATACATACATATGTATGTACATACATACCTACTTAAAATTATGTTTTTGATATTTTAGGTCTATTTCATTTTTTCTCCTTAGGTTCTGTATCCTTTTAGAATTTTCTTATATTTTAAATCTGATGAAAGGATCTTCAATTATATTTTTACTTTATTTTATATCATATTGTATGTACATTCATATGTATGTATGTGTTTTTGTTTTTTCTGTTATATGTGTGTATGTTATGTTGTACATTACGCTCGAAGCTTAATAGCATAATATTTATGTTTTATACAAAAAGCAAAAAACAATAAAAATACCCATATGGGAGACAAGCCAACGTGTTCATATATGCAAAATCAAAAACCCAAAAACGACCATATCTACCATTTTTACACACGCATGTATACATAATTTCATATCTACAGGGTGTTCCGCAGTTTATGTCACAAAATGAATCTTTCGTATAGTTCAGTGTGTTTTTAGGAAAAAAATCGTTACCCAATATTATCTTCAATCCCTGAAAATTTCAGAAAAATCGAAGAATATCTTAAGATTTTCTATGTTTTGTGTTATTATTGTGTCGTACAAAATTACATATACAAAAGTTATACAGTTTTTTTTTTTTTTTTTTTGTATAAAATACAACAATTTTGAATTTTGGACGTAAATCACTTTAGATATCCATAACCAAATTTAACACACAATATGTCGTTGGAAAAACCTAAGTCGTAGCTTTCGTCTGCATTTAACACGACTTAAATACATGGAGTGTTTCAAAAGATATGTACGATTATATGACGTAATGTACTGCACGT
This sequence comes from Anthrax anthrax, assembly GCA_963971155.1. Lineage (NCBI taxonomy): Eukaryota > Metazoa > Arthropoda > Insecta > Diptera > Bombyliidae > Anthrax > Anthrax anthrax. The sequence continues at coordinate 74,373,258 of OZ020117.1, read as the reverse complement.
GTCCGAATATCTGTATCTCAGAAATGGTGGATTTAAGGTGGAGGGGTCTAGTACAATTTTTCGTTAGGAACACTTTTAACTTAACTTGACTCATTTTGTGACATAAACTGACGGACATCCTGTATAACCCTATCTATAGTTTATAAAAGAAACTTTTATACATAATCATTTTTGTATATTATACACACATACATAATGTATATCCATTTGTTGCTTTACTTTTATGATATATTTTCCCTTTGAAAAATGTATAAATATAAGCGTACATACATTTATTACAATTTTTTATATTTTTTCATAAGATTCTTTGTTTGAAAAGACAGCAAAAAAGAGTAAAAATATTTTCTTAAAAATAAAATGCCAACAGTTGTTCAAAATAAAATTTTATATTTAATAAATTTGAATACATATTATACATATTATGTGTCTGTATTCAAATTTACATATATGAATGTATATGAATATGTGTAGACATTATATAACATCTTAAAAGGCTTAAATTCAAAAATTCTTTTTGTCCCCATTTATTTATAATTTCATTTTATTGTATATACATACATATAATATCAGGCACTCAGGCATTTGAATCCTTTTTTATGTATGCATACATATGTATATACACATGTTTTTGTTGTTTTCTGTTTATTTTATCTATGTAATACATATATACATATGATAAGGTGTTTTGGTTGAGAACAGTATGTATGATTAGGAATCAGCTCAATCGAATGACCTAATACAATGATCACATTATATAGAGCATACTTACATATATAGAAACCGCATATTTAATTGTTTAAATTACAAACATACATTTTTATTACTAAATGTAAAAGAATTAATAGAATACATCATTCGGATCCAATCAAATTTTATCTATAACACCCTGCAAAATTGGTTGTGTATATGTATGTTTGTTATTCATAATAAAAAAATTTTTTTTTTTAATGCCTTTGGATTAAATCAGAATTAACTGTGTACATTTATTATACATGTACATATGTACATATGTCGAAATTTCATATTTGTATAAAATAAAGAAATAAAAAAAGGAGAATCTAATGCTGTTGAATCATTTTTTTTTTGTGGGAATACATTACATTTAAAAAATATTTTTTTTGTAATATATTATAATTTTATAAATTGTTACAGTTGCATCTGAAAATATCTTGTTCAAAATATAACAAAGTATTCATTAATATATTATATTAAGGGAAATTTAAAAAAATTATTAGAAAATTTTTAAATGTTTTTGACGTTATTATAATTAATGTTATATAATTGCAAACAGAAAAAAAGCCTATATAATATAATTGACAAAGTTGACATTAAATATTACGGTATATTATTAGTACCAGTATGTACGAGTACATGACACATGATAAGAAAATGACAATATTTCTAATAACAAAAATAAAACAACGATGAAAGAAAAAATTAACAAAAAACAAAAAAAAAATACAAAAAGAGAAAAAAAATTAGGTTCATATTTTTTAGGGTAAAATATTAAAAAGAAAATAAGTAAAATAAAAAAAAAAAAATAAAATGAAAATTTCAATTTATTTTTTACTGTAAAAATTTCATTTTGTTGTTTTATAATTTTCTAATCTCTCTATTTCATAAAAAATTTTTAGTGTTCACCGTGCCATAGTTTTTTTTTATATTTGCATATATATTTAGAAAATTCAAAAATAAACATTGTTTAGCTAGAAAATTCAAATTCACATAAAGAATACATATAAATTACAGTTATACAATTTGAGAAACGAGTAATACAATTAAATTACCAATTGTTTAATTTTTAAAATGGGGGTTGGTCCGCCGTTAGGTTGGATGAGGTTACCTCCTAGTTTTAAAAAATATTGAGATAAACTTTTAAGTACATGTTTAGCTTTTCTTGCATACAAAACAAATAATGAATATAAAATGAATATTTTCAAATAAAATAAATGCATTGCATAAAGATATTTTCATTATTCCTTTATTTATTTATTTTAATATGTAATAAGCAATTAAACAGAATTTTTGTTAAAATATAATAAAAAAAAAAAATACGTAAAAAAAAATGATTTTTCTTGTAAATAATGAATTTCCCAATACAAAGAAAAAAATAATTGTACTTAAAAGAGCATAAAATTACTTTTAAAAATACAAAAAAAAAATAAATAAATAAAATAAATAAAACAAATAAAAATAACGTAAAAAATTTCCTTTGAAAAAATTTGTATTCACTGTTTTATAATTTAAAAAAGAAAAAAAAACAAATACTTCGCTGTTTTAATGTTTAATTTTGTATCATTTTTTTGCAGCTTTAAGTAACAAAATACGTTACAATGTACCTACACTATTTGAAATTTCTTTAAATTATGGATTTTTCATTTTTCTGTATTCTACTTTACACAGTGAACACAAGAGTGTACATTACATCTTGAAGAAAATAAAAAAAAACTGAATTAATTTTTTATGATTTTTATTTTTAAGATAATGATAGCAAGAAAATGATAAGAATATATAAATAATGTACATTCATGTATATAACTGAGACAACGTGACTTTAACAAGGAACTTTTTAATGTACAAGTAACAAATTCGTATAAAAAGTACATAAAAGAGATTTTGTATTTGTCAGAAAAAAAAATTTTTTTTGTAATATTTTAAAAATTTTTAATACTGTATGTATATTTACACATATATACATATATATACATACATACATATATAGGTATATGTATATAATATTTAATATATTTTATATAAAAATATAAAACATACATACATATGTATATACCGGATGTCTCACGGTTTATGTCACAAAGTGGGTCTATCGTGTATTTCGGAGTGTTTCTAGCAAAAAGTCGTTTTAGGCTCCCACCTCCTCTCCTCTTAAAATCTAACGTTTCTGATATACTACAAGGGTATGCAAATTTTCAGATACGTTAAAAACGTGACGTCACATAATCGGACATACATATCTTTTGAACCATTCCGTGTACTTAAGTCGATTTAAGTGCAAATGACATAAAATAAAACATTGAATATCTCAATATGATATCCTTCAACGTATAGTTATACAGAATGACTCAAAAATAACAATTTTTTTTACGTAAAAAGTACCAATTTTGTATTTTGAATGTTGATAACTATAAACTTGCTGAACCGAATTCAGCAAGTGGGTGGTTCAAAAGGTATGCTCGATTAGTCAACGTAATGTTTTGCACGTATCCGAAAATTTTTAAATCCTTGTATCTCAGAAGGACTAGATTTAGATGGGGGGGAACGATTTGTTTCCTAGAAACACTTTGAACTACACGATAAACCCATTTTGTGACATAAATTATGGGATATCTCGAATATATTTAAGTTGTTAAAGGTATATTTACATACTATTGTATATAACACGATAAATTTATGATGTACTTACATATACTATTTTACATTGTTGAAAATGAAAAATGTAAATAATCATATACGGAACAATGAAGAATACATTTTGAATTGTTTATCATTGCTGAAAAATGATTCTAAAATAAAATTGAAAACTTTTTTTTTATTTGTTTTCCTGTTTTTTGTTGGTGTTTAAATGTTAGTCGGATTTATACATGATGAATATCACAGTATATATGTACATATCCATTTTTAGTTATATACGTACATACATACATGTACACAAGTAAGTGTAATTGTACTTTATATACATGGGTATGTATATAATTATAATACGTGTACGTAACACCATACGTACATTACACTATACTCTTGAATTATTCAACCTCATTCTTTGATAGCTAACTTATTAGCATTATATTACATAATATCTCTTTTGCTTTTACTATTTATATGCATAATTTTTGTTTTTCCTTTAGCACTTATTTAAAACCTTCAACTTATACAAAATTTATCATCAGATATGTATGTTTATGTACATACATTTGTGTTATATATGTATGACATGGTAACGCATATTGCTTACCATTTTAAGGACAAAGCCATACATATAATGACATGCATAATTTATCTGTGTGTGTTTATATGTGTGTGAATTTGTTTTTTTCTTTTTGCATACTAAACACATAATTATATTCAGACTTTTAGAGAGGATTTTTACTACGATAAAGAATAAAAACAAGAATTTATAATGGAGATTTTCTATTTGTTTTTTTTTTTTTTTTTTTTTGTACAAACCAAAGCGGTATATATTACAATAAGCGTTGTCACTTTTCTTCTTACCAAAAGTACACAAACTGATTACAACACATTGACAAAATTTGGACAAAATATTCCATTAGCAGAACGAACAGTAACGAACTAACGTTTTGTTTCAAACCCATTATCTTATAGAATAGTGATTTTAAAGGTATAAGCTGAAAGGATTGTTTATGTATGAGTAAAATCAATATGACATACAAAATTATAGGGAAATTCTGAACATGAAATAACACATATACAATATGTACGTCTTAAACTGTTTTGTTTACATTTTTTTAATAACGTGATTTTAAAGACGAAAGAAACCAAATTTATTGCGTATTTATTTCATTTCTTTCGTGTAAATGCATGACTTCTAATTATACTATCTACTTTTTGTAAAATCGTTAATGTCGTTCGAATAACTGTACCGTGGAGAGTGACAACGCTTATTGTAATACATACGCTTTGATACAAACTAGTAATTACAATAATATGTTAAAAATATAGTTATAGAAAAATGTGATTAAAGATAATATAAATGTTTGTTGAAGAACTCATTAAAATTGTTTAATGAGTTATTCTAGCAAACACTTAAACAATTTGGAATTTCCAACTTTATATATTTGTGAGATATTGGGTTTATCAAATTTTTTCAATGTTTATGTTCAACGCTTGTTTTTATGTATATAGTTACAAATTCAAAAGCAAATCGATTATGTATGTATATTCAGTAATTTAATCATTTAACCTAATTTTAAAGTATATAGGTCCATTCAAAAAGTTAACACTGCATAAACACTGCACTATCAAATATTCAGTAAGTAAACATTGAAATGCAAAGGACAGAAATAATTTTCATCGAAAGTAACACAAACGTCAAAATGTGGTAAAATGCAACACTTACATATGTCAGAGCATCGGAACACATAATATCTAATGTTACAATAACACTGCATTGTAATGATTACTTTTAGAAAGGACCTTATATTTTATCATATCTCAATCTCATGCACTAATGTACTCATTTGTACATATATGAATTAATTACAAATACGTATATGTGTGTACATATGTATCATCATTAGTACCTCAAAAGCCATTTGTATAGAATCTCTCTCCAGACTTCTCTATTCTGATGTACATACATATCAAACAAATCTACTTCAAAGTATATCAGTTTTTCAATGCCATACATACATACAATGTATGTACATAAATGAGTTAGACGTACTGACTTACACATTTCAAGTATATCACATTTAGAATGAAAAAAATTTAAAATTTTATATTCAATGCAATTTGTTAGAATTTTTTAATTGATTAGTTTGTTGTTTTTAATTTTAATTTTTGAATAAGAAAAAAAAACAGTTATAGAATTAATCGATTACAATTCCATGGGGTACTTTCATAAATGCATAGTCGACGCTGACTGCAAATAAATCAAGTTTATTAATTTCTTTCCAATGCAATTGTGGAAATGTATCACATTAATAAATGCTGGATTTCTTCATACCTGTAGTTAGCTATTTTCAAGATAAAGCTATCTTGGAGATATCTGCTAGATTGGTTGTCTTCACTAAATTTGAAGACTAACTATTTTCAGGATAGAAATACTTTACTTAGCCCTTTAAAAAATTACATGAAGCCAACTTCATGTGTAATTTAAAAATAATTTACATCTAATTTATAAAAACAAATTTCTTCACCTTTCAAAATTTTTAAATTAATTACCTCAAGTATTAAGTGGTGGGCTGTAGTTGAGATGTCTATCATTTTGAAGATATCCCGAACCTCAACTGCCCGATAACTTTAACTTGAAGATAAGTCTTAACTAGAAATGAAGAAAATCAAATCTTCGGTTTATCTTGGAGATACGTTTAACTTCAAGATATCTTGAAGTGAAGAAATCCAGCGTAATTCAAGCAATCTGCAAATTTTACAGAATTTGTTCAATCGTTTTCAAGCAACTGCAATGCGTGCATACAGTTAACAGCTCAGATTACAAATCCAGCGCATTCGGATCGTTAACACACGTACACGACGCATTTATGAATGTTCCCAAACGATGTACATATGTGAAAATACTCATTATAGTTCTATTGTAAAAAAAGTTTATTAATTTCTAGTCTGACCTTGTATTAATATGCAAAAAATTTTTCGTATATTTACGAATATTTGAATTAAATATCAAGGATTGTTAAGAGGACAAAAAATGCTCATCATTCATAAAATATTCAGATTGATTTTTTATTTATAGGTAGGTAGGTATTCGTTTTAAATTATATGCTAGGATGTAAGTGTATACATTCTTCAATATACTATACACGAATAAGGCTACATATATGTTCGTACGTTAGATACAGTAGAGTTTCGATTATCCGTCACTCTCTTAACCGTCACCTCCAATGAGCCGTCGATGAGGTTTGGTGCAAATTACATAAATTTTGTCTTCCGTCAATTCATATTTACAATTGTAATAAAACTTCAAAATGTTCAAATTTCTCTTTTTCTTTTTTTTTAAATTTAAACTTTGTCCACCTATTTATATAACCCTCATGTAACAAATTATACAAATGTCAATTTAATTGTACTACTCGTAAAAATACTGTATTGATTAACAAATTATGATACAATTTATTGATACATTACATTCAATGCGTTTACTTTTTCCTTTGACGTTTATAAACGATATTTCACTGCAAAACATACCAAAATAGGTAAAAAAATGTAATAGAGAGGCAAAATTTATTCTTGTAGTTCTTAATAAAGAGATTTAAACTCACAGATTGCCTGTTAGAGAAAAAATTTTGAGTAAATTGAGAATCAGCTAAAATATTCGTTATATGGAAATATAATATACATGCATAGTCTATTATCTCAGCCTATTCGTTTATCCATTAACTGTTTAGTGCCGGCTGTGACGGATAATCGAGACTCTACTGTACATGTTATATTCACATTAATATTAATTACAGAATTTGTGCTTTTAGATAATAATAAACAAAGAAAAATTATATGAATAACATGGTAATTTTAATATTATGTTGTATTAATAATGAACAGTTTCAAATTATTATTATTTTTTTCTCTCTGTTATAATTTATTAGTAATCATAATGTTAGGAACGATAATGAGTAGACGAAAATGTATGTACATATACATATGTAGATGGTAAATTGTTAATTTTGTGTGTTTTTTATTTTGTACTTATTCATATATGTATGTACATATGTACGTATATTATATGTATGTGTTTGATTGATTCAATACAAAAGTTGGTTATGGCATTGTTATAGAATGAATAATAATTATATCTATACGAGTACGATACATCAGACATTATATTTATAAGTACAATGAACATCATGTATTTATAATGCATGTAAATGCATTCATAAAAAAAATTTGATTATACATTTTTATGTAGTATTAAATATACATAGAGTATGTAAAAAAACTCGGCCCTAGCCAAAGTAAAGCACAGGGCATTTGGCAAATATTTCTGGAAAGTCTCGGGAACCTGTCTCAGATGAGTCCTGGTAATATCGTCTGCTACCTTAATTCAACTGGATGGCTGTAGCCAAGTTCTTTTACACTATACAATTTCCATCGGTAAGATACCCACGACACATTTTAAAAAATCTTAAAAAATTTAAAATCAGCATCGTACTCAATTTTACTAAAACTGTCATTTTAATTATTACCTAAAATGATTTTAATTGCCAAATGTACATAGTTAATGTATGATGGTGCTAATACTTTTTTGGCGTAAATTTTTAAACAGACATGCATATGTATGTAATTTAAACCTTAATAATTTTGGTCTGATGCGACTTATATATCTCGATAAAATTGGTCGGAACGTTAAAAATAACCCAAAATGTCATATGATACAATTGAAATACATTTTATATTGCTGTATTCATACAAACTTAAAAAATCGATGAAGGGATATGTTTGTCCATATTGTTTAATTTTATTTATACAGGGTGTCCCAAAAAACGACGCTCATTATAATTAGTGCTTAGGCTTTACTATAGGGCTGAGATATAACAATTTTGAGGCTTAGGAACATAGTAATATCTCATACAAAAAGCCGAAATGGAAATAGTACAATATGGCATTTTCTCTACTTTCACCCCTTACTTACCACAAATTGTCTCTACTTTCACCCCTTGAAATATTCTTTACGTTTTTTGGGACATCCTGTACATCCATACATACCGTCGCATTACGCATAGTAGGTATACACATCTTAATTTTCTTTTATGTTGTCATTAATAATTAATTAATCATTAATTACAGTGATAAAATAATTACTCAAAAATGAAATTGATAACAGTATATTATTATTATAATTTTTTTCACATACATGCATACATATGTAAGTATTTACGTAGGAATTGTTATAAAATAATCAAGTTATATATTATTTATAAATTACATATGATTATAATGTACAAAAATGTAACATGTATACAAATCTAATTAATATTAGAATACGAGTTATTCAAATAAAATTGATTTAAATATGTACATACATATGCATATATTTAGATTAGAAAATATTTAGGCATATAATGAGTGTATTATTCAAAATACGTACTTTTATATGATTAATGTTACATAATTTATAAGTTCATAAAAAATTTAATGTACATATGTATGTTAAATGAAATCTAGATGAGATTTTAATTTTATATAAGTATATAATAATGTACATGTGCTTTTATTACTATTATCATGCCTATAAATTTTGTAATTAATAATTACACTTTGTTAAATGATTTTTAAAAAAATTTGTTTTTGAACGATATACATACATATGTACATATGTATTTACGTATAGTTTTTCCCTTTATAAAATTAATTTTCCTATAATTACTAATTTATAACTGATCAAATAAAATATTAATTTACAATTATTTATAATCTGTGTATTTAAAAAAAGTATATTAGTACTCTTCCGGTCCAACCACCTAATACGATGTTTTTTGCTAATTTCTAAACAAATATACAGGGTGTCCCAGAATCAATGTCATAAAGTAAATGGATTTTTGGGGGAAGGGGGGGGGATTATGGAACGATTTTTTGCTAGAAATACTCTGAACTAAACGATAAATCCGCTTTCTGACATTGATTTCGGGGCACTCTGTATATACTACCAATTATTAGATATTTCATGGTATTTTTATTTCATTGGGTAAAACAAAATATTTTTTATTTTTTTACTTTATTTTCTTGACATTTGTATCAAAAAATTATTACATCACTTTTAGTTTTTTATTTTATACATAGATCATATAAAATGAATCATATTGCAATTTTTATTTTAATATAATGAAACTAAATAAAAGCATTTTAAAAAGGACATAATTGTCACATTAAAAAATTTATTTTCTCGTATTTCTTACATTGTAAATATTTTCATTTACAATTTTTTTTCAATATTTTTTTTCATAAATATAGTACAAAGTAATTAATCTATTTATATAAGTTTTTACTAAGTATACAAAAAACTTAAATTTTACCTTCATTTCCTTAATGTTGAAATATTTCTATTTTATGACAGGTACAGTGACTGGTCAAATATATGTACATACACGCATTTATACACTTTGTTTGTATGTATGTGCATGCTTTTACTCTGTAACAAAAATGAAAAGAAGAAAAAAATACATATAGTTGTAATTTCTAAATAATTATGAAAAATATTATACGTTGTGTATATAGGGTGTTTATATTCAACACGACACTATTAGTACCACGGTATTTTTTGAACTATTTTAAAACAAAAATTGCATGGAAAGAATTCTAACTGAAGCCTTATTTCACGTTAAAGATTTCTGTACTTGTGCCTCCATAACTCACAAACCACAAGACATACTGTCTTGAGGGGCATTATAGGTTATCTTTTGTTATTCCTATTGAGATATTACATATTTAAGGGACCTACATCCAATGGTTCAAGAGTTATTCAAATTCAAAGTCAAAAGAAGAATATTTGACCAATTGTTCGGACATTTTGGTAATTTATGGAGACACTCTTATGAAAAGTGATGATACTTTAGCACAAAAAAATATGTTTGTGTCTTTATACGAACAAGTCTCCTTTTTGCATAAAGGTTCTACGTCCAACCACTTTTTTGTAATTCATTTTCAAAGTTTCTCAAATAAGCCAATTTCATGGTACATTGTATACGTTTAGGTGGAGGATGCTTCCTTTGAAAAACTCCATAATTTACGAACCACTAGATCTACGTCATTGAGTTATAGAAAACTCTTTGTTATTTCTATCGAGGTATTGTTCAAGGGACCTAAGTCTAATGGTTCAACAAGTTATTCAAATAACAAAAAATAATTTTGAGTGATAGAACCTTTTGTGTGAAAGAGAGACTATTCTATTACCCCTTCTTTATAAACGTACTTAACCGAATCACCCTGTATATATACATAGAAACTTAACAAATAAATTTTCTCATATATTAAGAACATTCAAGAACTTAAATACTAAAATGTTATATCAGTAAAATAGTTATAAATGGATGTAATTTTGTAGTTCCTTGCATTGAGTTTCCTGTGTGTAAATGAAATATGTTGTATATGTACAGTACTATGAAAGTTTGTTCAGGTATTTAGTTTGTAATGAGAAAATATATAGGTAGTTATATTTTTGTACCTGTACATTTGTATATTACTATTTTATTCTGTGTACATATAATAATTTTAAATTTTATATTTTCTTCTTAAAAGTTTTTCTATTAAATTTTACAAGTATCCTTTTATAGTTTCACATGTTATTTGAAATTTTACACTTTATGTTATGTACGTGCATATGTTTGTACGTATGTATATAAATATTTTCATTCATTTTATAATGAAAAATATATTTGAACTATTTAACACTATCAATTTTCGATTCAGCCTTTTATTTATTTGTTATATACACACATATGTATACTTACTTACACATCCATTGCATATACATATGTAGATATGTATGTATTGCAAAAAGTATAATGTACACGATATCTCTAGTCAAAAGGATATTTTTTTTTAAATAGACATAAATAAATTGTAAATACATTTGAACGTATATTCTTAGACAGTAAACATAATGTGTATATGTAAAGTTAACCGCAGTACATAACTTATATATATAAAATTTTTGTGTATAGATTTAAACACATTTTTTAGTTTAATAGAAGTACATACTTTGTACATGATTGAGAATGGGTGAGTTTAAAAATTTAGCCCTGTATTAATGTTGCAACAAAAACAAAATGTCTTGAGTTCATAAAATAATATCATGACTAACATCATTTGTTCTGTTTTGAATTCTATTAGCAGCACTAATTTCAACATCGAGATGTCAGATCTGACTCGGGGTTAGATTGTTAACGCTTGAGAGCGATATCTCGTAATCTTGGAGTAAATTTATGTTAATTTTTATTGTGCGATAAGTTTACTTGCCGATGATGAAATCTGCTTCTAGAGTGATCTGAGAGCAGTAAAGATCGGTGTTTCGATGACGCTATAACTTAACATTTATTAATCATTTGCATTATCATTTTTGATGTTGCAATGAATAAATAACCTTAAATTTTTGATATTTTTTTTGTGTTGGTAATATGGGTGAGTACAAAGTATTGTATTTTTTCCGTAATTTTATTTTTCTGTAAATATATTTGGTTAAATAATTTTTTTCAGAATTTTCATCAATTAAATAATCAGGATATTCTGTAACATTGCATAGTCATGATTAATTTTTGAATTCACCCCATATACGATAAATACATACGTACATATATATGTATGTATACATATGTATGTGTATATTTCCAGTCATGTTAAATGCATATACATACGTAAAGTACTATATAACATTTTTGAAATTAGATTTATCAGAATAATATAGAAATACGAGAAAATTTAAGGTTTTTCACACTTTGTTAACACCCATTTAAAACCATCATTTTTTTCTTCTTCTTATTTAATTTATTTTTATTTTTGATTTTATTTGTTTTATTTTATCATATTTTGTTGTTGTTTTTGTTATGTGTTTTCTTTTTTTACACATATAGATATACATATGTACGTAGATATTCACGCAAACCTGTAAATGAAAATGTATATAGTATAGAACATGGAATGTATAGAAAATGTATAGAATATATGTATGTACATTATTTATTCTTACATACAAACGCATTGTATATATGTATGTACATTATTTATTCTTACATACAAACGCATTGTATATATGTATGAATGTGATATACACATGTACATATACGAATGTAACACATTTTCATTATTGTATTTTGTTTTTCATATTTGGTTTTTTTTTTGCATGTAAAATTTACACATACATACTTCCGTTAAATGAAGGTTGTTTAACAACATCACATACATGTGCACATATGTATATGTACATAATAATTTGGTAACATTTACATTGTATAGAACGTTTTTTTTTTATAAAAAAAATATAAATAAAAAAAAATCTTTTTTATATTTCATTATACTCGTACATAAAACTTAAAAAGGAAAATAACAAAATAGAAAAAAAATATAAATAAACTATTATCACATATACTATAAAAAAGTAAATACAATAAATACAAAAAAAAAAAAAAAATAAATAAAATAAAGTAATGAAAATAAAAATAAATTACTTCATTTTTATAATCTCGTTTATTTAATGTTTATTATTGTATATAACAAAATAATTCGTTTAGGATAAGTAGTTGAAAATGAATGAATTTAATAAGCCCAAAAAAAAATCGTTCATTTTTAAAATTTAAATTCAAATATTTTAAATAAAATATTATGCTAACAAATACTGTATACACGTAATAGGTATTTGATTGGGGATTATATGGATGATTAAATTTTTATAATTTGTTGAAAAGAGAATTCCACCCACACGTTAAATTCGATTTGAATTAGGGAAGTCAGTATAGATTTTAAATTTGTATATATAAAAAGTTTTTAAAATTTACGTTACAAATAGCCCAGCCAAAATAGATAAATAAAAAGACTGATACGAAGAAGCATGAGTGATAAAGGGCTAAAACACAATTGAAGCTTGTCAGCTAGCTTGAATCCCAGCTGAACTGAAAACGCAACTGAAAAAGCTGCTCTATAACACAATAAGAGCTTCAAGCTGAACTGAATTATTGGTATTTAATCAAAGAAATGACAGCAAAATTAAAAAAAAAATAACAGAAAGAAAAAAACTATTAACAACAAATGACACACGTCGGCTAAAGATTTACAATCTTAAGGTTCCATTGTAGTCTGTCTCAGGTATTATACATATGTATATACATATATATACGTATATATTATTTTAATATCAACATTTTATAAAATCTATTTAATTTGCTTTTAAATAAATTTATTTAACCATGTAAAAAATTTTGAGAAAACGTATAAAGTTTTAAATGTACGAGTATATATACAGAAGCTTTTAAGTTAAACGTATATGTAAAGTAAAACCAGCACATGTATCACATTATTTTGAGTGTATAAATTGAAGGGATTAAATTACACCGAATTTAAACATAAATATTCAACTAAATCAAAAAATTAATAGAAAAAAAGGAAGAAAAATACTTTTGCGTGTCAATTTACATTTAAAGCATTTTTATTGATTTTGTCTTATTTTTATACGTTATATCAATAACAGCAACAGTAATAAAAAAAAATTATAAAAGTGTAACGACTACCTTCATAACGTAATATTTACAAAGGATTAAAAAAGTTGTATTTTTATGTTTATGCCGATTTCTTCACTTCAAGATATCTCGAAGTTTGACATACATATGTATGTATCTTGAAAATATACCGAAAATTTGGTTCTATTCACTTTTAGTTAGGTTTAAGACTTATCTTCAAGATAAAGTTATCGGGCAGTTGAGGTTCGGGATATCTTTAAAATGATGGAGATCTCAACTACATTAGTCTTCAAATTTAATGAAGAAAACCAATCTAGCAGATATCTCCAAGATAGCTAACTACAGGTATGAAGAAATTAGGCATTATACAGTTAAAAAGAATATATACATAAAATAATAGCAATTTCAAAAAGAACTAAATTTTCCAAATATAATATACTGTTTTAAACATTAAATTTGTATTAAAATTTATGCAAATATTTGAAAGCTTTTAAATTGTCAAAATTTATGTGTTTTTAAAATACTAATTGAAAGTTAAGTTTCTATCTTTTTTTTTTCTTTTAATTTTGGGCTGTTGAATTGAAATACTTCGTGAAAGACAATTTTATTTAATAATTCATTATCAACCCATTAGCATAACAACTAATCAGGGCTTTTAATTAAAAAAGAAAATATTTTAAATTTTTATTCAATTTTATTTTTTAGATGAAAATTTAAAAAGGACTCCGATCACAAGTAATTTCAGTTAAAATTGAAGTAATTTAAATTTCAATTATTCGGATTTATTTACTTATTTTTTAGTTAATCAGATTATCTTCATAGATTATTAAATATTTAAAAACATCTGTCCGTATTCATCAACAAAGATTATCTCTAAATCGAGATTAATCGTATTCATCAGCCTGGATAAGATATTTTTTAGATAACTATAGAGTAGTCGTAAAAATATCCCAGAAAGAAACATAACCTTACTATTCGAAAATCATTAATAAGCAAAATTTGATTAACAAATCAAATTAACCTCATTATTTTTTTTACAAACAACAATCAGTTGACGTGTTTGACGTTTTGAAAATAAAATTCGAAAATAATTTTTGTTCACGTTGATGAATACGGTGAAATACTAGCGGTCGTAAAAATATCCGACAGATAATCTTGATTGATGAATACAGGCATTAATAAAAGTTTTTGTAATGTTTTAAATTGCTTTTTGTTTTTGTTATTATTAATTCATTATCAATGTATTATCTATGTATGTACATTCTTATGTACATATGTAAGTATATTTTTAAAAAATTCAGTCAAAACAAAAACTTTTATTTACTATAAATATATGTAATATATGTATGTGTAATGAATAAATAATAATAAGAATCATCAGTAATGATGATATGGCCCAGGCTCATATTGAGCTGTTGCGCCTTTGATGATGATATGTGTAATGTACATATACATATGTAATTATGCTGCACATATATACACACAAATGTGTATACATTATACAGGATGATGCAGATGATTCAGTGTCTCCGGGAATCATCAAAATATTCGAAATATTGATCAAATTTTTTTTAACTACTGAATTTTAGTTTGAATAATTTTAGAATAATTAAACGTAGGTCCCTTAACAATACCCCGAACGAAAGGACAAAATGTTTTCTATAACTTTTTTCAAGGCAATAATGACGTAGATCTAGTTGTTTGTAAGTTATGCAGTATTTTATAAAAAGAGACGTAAGCAATGCCCTCTAGCGGCTAAACGGTAAATATTTTACCCCTCTCTCGCCATAAGACTTTGTGCTTGTCTCATCAAAACCTATCACCCTCTTCTTTATAAGCGTTCTTAACTGAATAATCCGTATTTGGACCAGATGTATGTACATACATATATGTATGTACATATGTAAATACGTACGTAAGAGTAAAAATTTTGATTTTAATGTTGAAATTTGTATACAAATAAATGTATTAAATTTTAATAAACTATGTACATCCGTTTTTAATCATATGAGAATTTTATTAAATAAATTTTCTCATTTCTATACATATGAACTTATAATATTTATGCGTCCGTTATACATTTTTTTTTTGTTGGATGATAAATTATGTACCTTTTGTAAAAGCACGTGTATGTGGTGATTATATAATAATTTACTTTTGCCTTCTTTATAACTGAAATCCTAAAATTCAAAAATATATACATATATAGTATAAGTATAGAAATTATATGTTTGTTTTGTAAAATACACAAATTACATTAAAATTTTACAAATTTTTGTATAACATAGTAACCATTACGTATGTACTTATATTTGTTGTTCAGTAATAAAATATGCACACGAAAATTACACTTCCGTTTTTCATATTACGTACATTTATGAAAAACGTCGGCATATGTGTGTATATTCTTTGTAAATTTCAAATATAATTTGAAATTCATTTTTAAATTGGAAAACTTTTTTTTAAGACATTAATAACAAGTATTTTTCAAAAATTCAATGTATTACACTGAAAAATCTTATAGTGTCATCAAGATACCGATCTGTTCTGCTCTTAGATTACTCTATTGTATCATCGAGATGTCACTTCATCTCGTTCGGTGTTAGATTTACTTCATTGAGGAATTTGAAATTGCTCAATGCTAGTTCGAAAAGAGCAAATTTTTAGATTTGTGTTTATTCGACAGATTTGAGTTGCTATTTTAAGGTTTTGTGATTTTATTGAAACAAACAGGTGAACTTTATTGAAACAAACAGGTGAAACGTTGTGTGACGTTTTTTTTTACATTATCACACTTTAAGTTTAAATTATGATCGATGATAGATCAAATTTCACATTTGACTCATCCCCGAGCGATTAGCTTTGTTCTTTAGTAATTCTAGAGCAAATTAAATTTGCTCGTATATCAGATTTACGAGATCTTGCTCTAGAGCAATAACAATCTGACTCCGAGTCAGAGCTGAAATGTCGATGACGCTATTATTGTATATCATATACAATTATATACAATTCACCAATGTACGTTAAAAATAAATAATTCTTAAATAATTAATTTCTTTTTTTAGTATTCATCAATTTATTTTATTTTTAAAGTTTAAATATTTTTATTATTATTATTTTTTTTATTTTACTTTATGAAATACGGCTTATGAAATTTATCGTTTTGTAAGGATACAAAATCGATAAAATACAAAACACATAATGAACGTTATTATTCAAATGTCGATTTTATACAGAGTGTCCCAACTTGAGTCACTATATACTTATGTAGATCTATCTTGTAGTTAAGAGTATTTTTAGCAAAACTTCGTTCTAGACTTTCCCCCTTAAAATCCACTCTTTTTTAAATAGGGATTTGAAAATTTTCCGACACATACAGGACATGACGTCCAATAATCGAAAATATCTTAAATGCATAAAATTAGTGGACAGAGTCTAGTGGACTTCATGTACTGCACGTGTCCGAGAATTTTATTCCTGTAATTTAAACCCTGTATCCTGTATCTCAAAAGGAATGGATTTTAGAGGGGAAATTTTTTGCCAGAAACACTCTGAATTACACAATAGACCCTTTTTGTGACATAAATTGTGGGACATCCTGTATATTTATACAAATTCGCATTGTAATAATAGTGATTGACAATTATCATTTAAATTTATTTTTATGAACTTAGTATTTTCATAAGTATCAGTTGGGAAGGTTAATTCTTAATTAGAAACGACTTCATCCTAATTGGAATCTCCCAATATGTTCAGTTCTGTACTAAATTAAAAAGGAAAAAAATATTTTAAAAAAAGACACAAGAACTAAGTAAATGTCAATAATTTAATTAAAAATTACATTTGAAAATATGAAAATTATACATTTAAAAAAAAAACACATAACTATTTGAATGCAGTATATTATTTGTAAAGAAGCTTGTATAATGCAATTATTTTAGTTATTATTAAAAATGTATATGTACATTTGGTACGATAAAATTTTATGACATTTTTATTATGATCAAGGACGTATACAAATATCAGCAAGTATGTACTTAAATTTTTATTCAATTTTTTTTTTTTTTGTTTTTGAAACATTTGTCAGCATAATCAATTTTTTTATTTTTTTATTATTTGAAAAAATTTTCAATATGCGCTTGTCTAAATCGATCGATTTTAATTTTTAAGACAAATAATTTGGAATAAAATGTTGTACGTAAGCTTACATACATACAGTACATACATATGTACATACGTATATATGTATATAGATATATATAATCTGAAATTTATTTTATTAATTTTGTAGTTGTACTTGAGATTGAAACATTTTTTTTTTAAATGTAAATTTATTGATTTTTTGTGATGTTTACACTTTCGTATACACACTCACACACGTGTACAATACAAATGTGTACATGTGTATAATATTTTGATATCTGATACCATATCCTACAACTTCTTAGTATACATATGTATTTATGTAGGTATAAGAAAAAATATCGTTATGAAAAATTTAAATTTAAATTAGTTTATACTTTGTACTTTAAATATTTTCACTACAGGCTTTATGGGAGTATGTGTGTCTTTTTTTTCTCTCATAATTTCTCATAAGAGCATTTCACGCGCAATGTTATCAGGTTATCAATTGTCACAACTCTCATATTTCTCATACAGTACGGGATGAGCTTTTTAAATATCATATGCATATGCAAAGATGTAAAGTGGTATGTATTACTTTTCGTAGTTTCCATAAGACCTGTAGTGAAAATATTTAAAGTACTAAGTACATTTCTAAAAATTTTTATCTTATTTTACGATTTTTTTTGTGTACAATCTATAAGATTTTTTTTTAAATAAAATAATTATTCAGATCGATTTTATATATTCGAACTTATATTTTAGATACATTACATCTTATTAAAGCATTCGAAACAGCGAAGACGTAATACTATATAGGTTCTATACATTATCTTGTTTAAAAGATTGTACAAGGGTTTTCCTTTCATATACAGTTAAAATTTGATCATGTCAATAATCATCAATAAAAATATTGAAATTATGATTATACAAAATAAAAGAAAACAAAAAGATTTTATGATTCCAAATCGCCTTTTTAAAGTAAAAAATAAAAAACTTTCTTAAATTTATACTTCATTTTTAAAATATTGTCACTACAGGCCTAAATATTTTCACCTACCATAAAGTGTTTCTAAATACTAAATTGAAATTTCATTGAAAAATTTGGAATCTTGGCTGATTTTCCAATGATTTCGCACACACTCAATGAATTCATTAGTCAGTTCAGTAAATTCATTTAATTTAGTCAGAATAGTTCAGATGGTCAACAACGCGCTGTACATAATCATTCTACCTCACATACATTAAAAATTTTATTTTATGATTGGATTTGTACATCAACATAAAGCAGCGCACAACATTTTATTATGTATGCATACACATGGTTTTTTGACTAGAAATATTTTAAATTTAATTATTTATTTTTTTAATGTGTACATAAATGCATTTTGAATTTTATTATTTCCTTTTTATGGACATTTTTATTAAAATTCAAATTTATTTCAATGTATTTGATATTTGTATGTATTTTTGTAGGTATTTTATATGAAGAAAAAAGCAGAAAAAATAATTCATAATAAATTCAAAGCTTAGGAATAACAAATAACATTTCTGTGTTTTTTTTATGAATTCGAATAAAAAACTACATTATAAAAAAAAAATTAATTTAGTTTAAATTGGATGCATTTTCTCATAAGTATATGTATGTGAAAAATTTGTGGATTTTATGCACATTAAAATTCAATTTAATTCAGTGTACATGTACATATAAAATAATTTAAAAATTTAAAAAAAATTAAAAGAAAGAAAATGAAAGAAAAATTACAACTTTTAAACAACATAGACACAAAGGTGACCAGATTTCAAAGTTCGAAATTCGGGACGCTATATTTCGAACCCAGTGTTGAAATCAACTCAATTTTTATGTCACAAAATGGGTCTATCGTGTATTTTAGAGTGTTTCTAGCAAAAAATCGTCCTGGAAATACGAGACTGCCCCGAGAATATTTAAAATAACAATCAAAAATTCAAAAGTTATTTTTGATCAGACACACTTATGTTTAAATAATCGAAACTGAATAAATTTTCATTGAAAATAATTTTACTTTTATATTTTTACATTCATCATCATCATCATAAACGTCACAGTCCCTTATGGACCTTAGCTTCCTCCATTAATGAGCTCCAGTCAACTATATACTCTATCCCTTGCCAAATTCCTTCAACCCCTGGTGTTCATATATTCGAATTATTATGTGCTCACACTGTATATACAAACATAACTTTTTTTTTACTTCATCTCTTTAAGAAGTTCCTCTTTAAAAAAATTTGGGCAAAAAAACATAAATGATTTGATGAAGTAAATTACCATTACTAAGTACAAATACAAAAAACATATGTAATCCGTTAAATGTTGAAATTTGACGATAAATGTACGTTATGATAACGAATAAAAAATAAAAAAAAGGAAAATAATTTTTTTTCCTTAAATAGTATACAGAAATATAATGAGCCATATACAATGAAAGCGATCTGTTTTTCACGCGCTTCAAAATAAGTTTGAATTAATGTTTTTGTATCTACATAGATATCTAGGATTGATAGCCACGCGATTTTGTGGCGCGTTGTTTTTTACTACGTTTGTTTCCTGTTTCCTGTTTTTGGAATACAAAAAGAATTATAGACAAGTTGACATTAAACATGTTAAAAAAGTTTCTTTGTATATTAATATACGAACTGTCAAAAAACTGTATTTTGAAATGCCACAAACCGGCGCCACAAGAAAAAACGGTCGCTTTCATTGTATCTGGCCCATAAGTACAAAGATATTACTGTTATCAAAATGCTCATATAAAGCAACGTATATATAAATGTAAGTTACATGATATGGACATAAACTTAAATTTAGTCTGATAGGCTACTGAAGCATAAAAAAGGGAAATACTTAATTTTGTCGGAAATTTGTGTTTGTGTTGTTTTTTTTTTCTGATGTTTTTTTAGAAATTATAGAAAAGGTCTGTAGGTCACTCACTACACAAATATAATGTATTATGTGTGTATAGTGAAAACGAAATAAAAAAAAGCAAAAAAAAAAAAAAGATAAAACAAATATTCCAAAATATACTGGTACAAAAGTACTTTAGTAAAAGAGCATAACAAATATAAGGGCGAATAATAAGATAACAAATACAAGAAGTTTTCTAAATATTTACTAAATTTTCTTTATTAAAAATTATTATTGTTTGGATTGTACTTTTAGGGAAATTTTAAATGAAAATATTTCGTTAAAGTTGTGTTGGAACTTTTTTCTATAAGAAAACTAAGGAAAACAAGAAGAAAAGTTATTTTAAAATCGTATAAAAATGAAGAAAAACAAAATTTTTTTGTGAAACCAAGGAAATTTCATGTAATTAGTTTAAAAATATTATCAAGAATGGCTGAAATAAAGTAAGAGAAAAACATTATTGAACGAAAAATTATTAAAACTGAGGGTGCTTTTAAAACTCTGCATTTGGCAAACTTTGTAAGAGCATGGCGTTCACTTCTTTATTTTGCAAAAAATTGCAAAACGCATAACAGAGAGTATGCTTTAGAAATATTACCATTGTCTTAAGGAGTAATATTGCATCTTGAAATACTACGGTAATATTTTTGACAATCGGTATATTTCTCATAAATTTTTGGATTTTTACCGCAATATTTTTTCCGTTTCACCTTTGTTTATGAGATATTACAATTTTTGTGTTTTTTTTTATTTACATCATATTTTACAGTCTAGAAATTGATATATCTCAGCATCTAATAGCCTTAAAGTAAAGCTTAAGCACTCATTATAACGGAAAAAAGTCCAAATCTCAAGATAAATTTAATTTCTAGTTGTAAGTGTAGCCAGTCTTGAGTTTTTTCTTATCAAACTCTACGAAAGGATCTTTTTTGAAATACGACTTTGTTGAGAAAAAAATGCTTTATAACGGAGGTTAACGTATAGTTCGTTCTTAAAAAATAGTTTTTCTGATCGATTACTTTTCCAAAAAATTCAGGTTAATGGTCGTAGACCATCTGTATCAAAAGTTATTACAAAAACACAACGTAATCTAGAAGATTTTAAATCAAAATATAATGAATGTTTAATCTTTATTCTAGGGCCATTCGATGTTGAGATATTACAATTTCTAGGCTGAAAAGCATTGTGAAAATGAAAAACAAAACAAAAATTGCAATATTCTGAAATGGAAAATGGAAATCGTCTCTACTTTCATCCCTTGAAATATTAAGTACCTACCACGACTTCCGGAACACCGTATATATAGTATACGTATACGTTTGTATGTATATGAATAGAGTACGTATTTTATTTACTTTATAAATTGTTTGATCTTTTCTCTTCAATAAATTACATTTTTCAATAAATCAGATACAAAAATAAATCAAACAAAAATCGAGAAAATTTTGTTTATTTACTTATTTTTTAGTTAACATATTGTATGACATATTGTGTAAGAAAGTACATATGCGAACACGTGTACAATGTAACACATAATTATTATAAAAATATACACCAATTATATACATACATATGTACAGACTCACACAGAAAGGAAAGGTTAACATTAGATTAGTATACAATTTATTAATTCAAAAATAAAAATAAAATACATATCATAATATGCGGTATGCTTATTTGTAATGCAAATTTTCTTTTTATTAACTTACAAATTAATATTAAAAACGAATAATAAACAAAAATAATTTAGAATAAAATTGTAAAACAAAACAAAAATTATGTAAATGAAGAATTACGTAAAATTTTTGTTTGAAAAATTGAAAAACAAAAACGATCATATTTCTAACATATTATACTGTACCACAGTAATTACCGCTGTACCCCGAAGTTATGCAGTAATTGAGTTATGTAAAAAAAAATTATTTCGATGTCGATGACTTCATAAAGTTTACGGCAGTAACTAAATTTAGCTGCAGTCAACTTAAGTCAAGTCAACAAAACCTAAACCAAGTCAAATTGTAACTATTTTGATTTTTGTGAATTGAGTAATAATCATTAGAAATAGGGTTATGTTGTTATGGTTTTATTGTAACTAAATATTTGTATTTAGTTGAAAATGGGATTATGGTACTCAAGTCAATCAATTTTGTGTGGTTGGTAGGCGCACTTACTAAAGTCAATGAAAAGTCAGATTTTCATTAAATTTACTGAAGCTGACTGCAGCCAAATATACAAAATTCTGTTCTGTACTGCTGGGTTTTACACATTTGAGACAAATATAAAAATATCAATTAAAAGATATTTCCAGTGTCACTGGAACAATAGCTCGGCTGATGTGTAAAAAATGTAAAAACGGCTAATCATATTTCTGACTTGAGCTGATTGCAGCCAAATTTAATTATTGCTTAAAAAAATTTGTTCGAGACATGGTATTTTGTTTTTATCATACTGAATTTTTTCGTAGCAAATAAACAATTTTTTTCAAATAAACGATTTTCTTTGAAATTGTACTTTGTACTTTCTAAAAAATTTAATATCTTTTCAATTGATATGAGACCTTCTGTCAATTTTGTTATTGTTTTACGATGCTATATACGTAAAAATCAACAAAATCCGCAATGTCGAGTAGAAAAGTCGAACAAGCTTTACACGAATGAGTAAATCTAGCGTAAGTTGAGGTATCACTGTAATTTAATTTAGAGTTACGCATATACTCTCAATAATACAGTGTGAATTTACAAAATACACATACATATATAGACATACAAACGTACTTATATTCCTTTTGTTTAGGTAAAATTTATATTTTCTACATGTATTTTGTACTTACATAATATGCTGATTACATTTTATTTACATAATTAATATAAAATAATGAAAATGTAATATGCATAACAATTGGTTTCGTGGATGTGTATTACATTTTCAACATTAATAAGAAAAATATTAGATTTATACTCTGTCTACTAATTTGGTGCAATTAAGACCTTATGAGAATGGAAGTATATGTGTGTTTTTTGTTCTCATAATTTCTAATAAAATTATCTCACGAGTGATGCTACCAACCTAGTTTGAATATATGTATGTATCGTATAACACGTGATGAATTTTTGTTAATATATAGCG
This sequence comes from Anthrax anthrax, assembly GCA_963971155.1. Lineage (NCBI taxonomy): Eukaryota > Metazoa > Arthropoda > Insecta > Diptera > Bombyliidae > Anthrax > Anthrax anthrax. The sequence goes on along the minus strand of OZ020117.1, from coordinate 74,349,195 downwards.
ATGTAAAGTGGTACTATTTTATCATTTTATGTCATTTCTGTAAGACCTTAATTGCACCGAATTAGTAGACAGAGTATAAGTATATACATGAACTGTATATCATAGGTACAATGAAGCAAAAAACAAAAAAAAATCGAAAAAAATTATAAAAAATTTGTTTACATAAATTATAAATATTTATCAATTGATTTGACTGAAAGCTTACACATACATATGTACAGTATACAGATATATGTACACAAAAATATTTTAAATATTATACTCTGTTCACTAATATTGTGCACTTAAGGTCTTATAGGAGCATATATTCATTTATTTTTTCTTTTCTTACTTCTTCGTACTACTTTAAGTAATCGCCATAAGACCTTAAGCGATAAGCGCATAATATTAGTAGACAGCGTTTAATAATAGGTGTGTAGTATGTATAGGTACATGTTAAGACGCAGAACAAAAATTCGTTTTCTTGATATGATGTTCTTAAGTTTAAGCATATTTCATTGAAATCGATAGTTACACTAACTTTAAAAAAAAAATGTGTTTGTTATTAAAAAACAAAAACTCATTAGTTAAGCATTTCATTGAATTTGTTATGTTATAGTAAATTTGTTTTCATGTTTTTTTTTTTTTGTTTTGCTTTATAATAATATAATGTACATATTATACAAAAAAAATTATTTTATTACTTTTTATTTTTATTTTTAAATTCTTGAACTTTTTGTTTTTATTTTTTTAATTAATTTTTTTTTAAATTACTCGAGGGATGATAACTCGTTTTCTATCTAAAAATATAATTACAACTATTATTGTCTTTTTTCAATTATAAATTATTATTCAATTTTATTATCTTTAATTAATACAATTATCGCTATTGATGATATCAAGTTACAGAAAAAAAACCAGAATATTTACTGTCTTTTCTAGTATGTCATTCTATTAAAAAAAAAAATAGAATACATTCATTTTTAATTTAAAAATAAAATTCTTGAAATTAGATAAACCATTCAATTTATTTTATAAATACCATATTCTAAATTATTTTACAATATATAAAAGTACTAATGAAATCCGATAAGTTTTAATTAAATTTTCTTCAATATATTACTTGAATTTTGTAATCTATGGGCCTACCTTTACTATGTATGGTATATAAAAATATTTTTCATGAATTGATATAAGTGTGTAAATATGTACATAAAAAGATTGTATATATATTTGTATGTTCATTTCGAAAAATTTTCTGATGAATGAACAATTTATTATTTAATTCAACTTATCGAATCAATACAGCTTTTAATGTCTTGAAATTTGAAGTATAAGTATAACCTCCGTATAACACGGGAGTTACGTTCCAAAAAAATTGCCATGTTATGCGAATCCGTGTTATACGAAACAAAGAATTAGTACGAAAAGAGGGGTTAGGTTCGAAAAATTAAAAAAAAAACATGTCATTGTATTCTCATAATTATATTGTCGCTTCATTTAAATCTAATGATTTGGTGACATATGATACCTGTCCGCCCTTTTTAATTCTGTTTTCATTGAGATGAAATGTCTTTTACCAGAAATTTTTTTATTTTTGCTAGGCTTAGACATACATTTCTTGTTTTACGAGGGTTTTGTTTAATTCTCGAATCGTGATAAAGTGAATCTATGCTATAGGAGTGCCGTGTTATACGAATGTTATCTGTACTATATGTGTAGGTAATGTACATATTGTATGTATTCGTATTGATTGTAATGGTTTTATTAATGAAAGCCTTAGTAAATATTTCTTATCAATTTCTTATATACAAAAAATATATTTACTTTGTATAAGAATTAAAAACATATACTAATACACATTTGTACATTAGGTTTGCACAAGTTTACATTTCAAAATATCTATTTCATATTTTTATTAAAAAATATCAAGTATAGGTACCATTGAAACTAATTTATGTATGTATGGAGGTAGATATATAGGTACTTATTATGTATGTATAGGCTTGTATCTGTATTACCTTACATGTATGAATATGTATAAAATTAAGATTTCTAATTAAAATTAAAAGTTCAAGTTAACAAATTTATTTTTATTACTTGTTTTTTCTTTAAATTTACATAATGTTAACCTGTCTGATAAAAGATTAAATAAGAATAAATAATTTAGTTTCGTGTATATAGTTTGCTATATTATTCTTTGTTTTCTTTATGGAATCTCTTCAATGGAATTGTAGGTAAAATGCAAGAAAAGAGAATGCAATAATTATTACGTATAGTAATTTTTTTTTTTTGAAGAGGATTAAAAATAAATCCGATTAAATCAATTATAATATGGGCATTAATACATGATATCGAAAAATAAAGATGCTAAGAAAAATACATTATAATTTTTATGGTTGCAGCAATTCGATTAAAGAATAGAATCAAATGTCTGTCAAATAAAGTCACAGTATTATGTAAAAATAAATCGACTAAAAATTTTCATTGTAAAAAGTTAATTCAAATTTTATTGTTTATTTTTCAAAATTTATGTAAATTAAAAACTTACTGTATTAGAACTTATAGAAAATTACAAAAATTCTGTGTTTTCGGAATCACAGATCAGGAAAGTGAAACGTGTATCAAGTAGCTTGGTGATACCGTCCTGGAAATATCTTATAAGACAATTTTCATATACGTACGTCTTAAAAGTGTGAAAACGGCTGATGAAAAGAAAAACATATTTCGATTAACATCGTTACTCGTTATTTCATATTAAATTGTTTATTTTAACCTGAATTTTTGAAAATTCTATCACAAAAATTATCATCGACTTTTTAAATTTATTGAATAGAAAAATTTCTACTCGAATAGAGTTTCATAATAAACTAAGTCTATTTCGACTCTCGTAACTGAAAGTCGATTACCAATAGACTCACATAATTGATGCCTTTATTTTAATTTATTTGTCTGTGTGTATATTCTTATAAATTTTTTTTTTGTTTTTTAATTTTAAATTGTTTAATCAACTTGTTTAAATAATTATTATTAATTTTGTTATAATACGCGCATAATTCATTTAATTACATACATATACATATATTATTTATAATAACATAAATTTATAGTCTGTCTACTAATTCGCTGCAGTTAAGACGTAATGGAAATATACATGTCGTTTTACTTCTTTCATATTTTTTTATTAAGATCATCTCACGAGCAGTGTAACCACAATCTTTAAAGTTATCACATAATACGAGATGAATTTTTTAAATATCAATATACATACCTATACAGCGAAGTAAAATGGTACTAGTTTATGTCGTTTCCATAAAACTTTAATTGCATCGAATTAATAGACTGAGTATAAATATAAATAAAAAATATCTTTTAAACTAGTTTTTTTTGCTTCACTTTATGATCATTTTAAACAAAAGCGTTTAAATTCTATTACAGCGAGACAAAATATAAAAAAAATTATCAATAAAAACCACATATGTATGTACATATATACATATGTACAGTACATAATATACATTTGTGTAATATGTGACATAATACAATAATCACAATAATAATAATGTTTTCAGTATACATAGAGAAGATCAAAAGGCATTTAAAAAAAAAAATCATTATTAAAATAAATTAAAACATTTTTGTTATAATTTGAAGTCTAGCTATACAACATAGAGCTAATGTATACAAAGATCAAATTTATATTCATACACATACCTATGTATATATATTTGATGTAAAACTTCATTAATCTGGTGTATAACTACGAGTAAAATATGTATGTAGACGATATAAATAAACGACCTGTTCTGTTATCGGTATAAGTTTTTTTTTTTGTTATTTTACTCGATAAAATAAAATGTGTAAATTCATTAATTTTACAAATTAGATACAGTATTATATATATGTAGCGTTAAACAATATGAATTATTAGTTGGAAAACTGATACTGAATTGTACACTATATATGCGGTAATTAATCTTAGTTATGACGTGGTTTCCTTCTTACTCATGCTAGTAATTACGAAGGATGTATGCAAATTATTAATATTCTGATTGAACAAAAAATATACAGATACATACATATGTATGTATGTTTGACTAAACATACAGTAGAGTCTCGATTATCCGTCACTTCCAATTAACCATCAATGAGGTTTGGTGTAAGAATTATGGAGTGTGTGCAGAATGCGGCTAAATCCATTGTTTTTGTATGAAATGGTGATCAGAAGGATTGCTTCAGGAGGGTAGGAATCTGGAGGATCTTTCTAATATTGACTACGTAAAATATGTCATACTCCTTGCTAAAAATATGCGCTTTTATGTAGAAATACCGGGGGTGTGGGATACAATAATCGATTATTGCAATAATATGTATAATGTTGGATAATCGAGATTCTACTATATATTAAAATAAAAATTAAAACAAAAATAAAATAAATATAGCGACCTAATGTGCAAAAATAAAAAAAAATAAAAACGAAATTACCTTCACCTCTAGGGTCACACAAATTCTAAGTTTCAAAGTTTTCAAAAAAAAAAATCTCGACGTATATATTTATCGATGGTTTTTTTTTTAAATATACATACATACATACATATGTATGTTCAGTTAATTAAAATGTATTTTCTCATAAATATTTGTTAGAATAAAATATCAAATTAAAATTTATTCGAAAATTTTTTTAAATAGATACCTCTTGAGTTTTGCGTAATATTTTAATGGTACTCGTACGTATATGCTAAACTTTTAATTAGTTAAAATTTGAAAAAACATTAAAAATTGAAATATATTTATATGGTGATGGTGTAAACAAGTTTTCTTAAAATATTTTCATTTTCAAAATAAATATTAAAATTTTGTTCTTTAAATTAAGTATTTTTTTTTTTTTGTTTTGTTTTCTTACATAAAAACCCATAAAATTTATTTTACAAATTTTTTAACTATATATATAGATTTGAAAATTAAAATTAATTTTTAATTTATAAAAAAACAAATAAAGCAATAAAGGCATTAAATATATGTCCCATCTCCGATTCATCACTTTCGCCATCGTTCTATCTCCGTCATTTGGGTTCAGCTTCCGTTCAAGCATTGTATAAAGAACTTATACACAATGAATCGAAAATTTTTCATTACTTGACATTTTTATATGTTTCCATACCACGATATACAAAACAGTTTCCGTCATTTCATAAAAAATTCATTGACGACGATATCAGTTCTCGGTCATCAATAAATCGTGACGGATCGATACCTGAACTGTAACGGAATCGTAATGTGTGAATAATATTAAAACTACTAAGACCGTTTTATTGTGTCGAAGACGCGGACGTAAACGGTTCGGATATGTGAGAATCAACCATTATCCTGACGGAAACGATTCTGATATGTGAAAATCAACCTTTATTCTATTTCGATGTTTATGCTTTAAGATCACGAAAATCTCGAATCTAATGCTTTTTTTAGGCCCGATTTATTTATACCTTTAGTTAGCTATCTTGAGGATAAAGTTAACCGGGGTCGGGGTCCGGGAGATATCCTCTACATTTTTTTTTTTTTTTAGTTTTGTAAAAAGAGTAGTAATTTTCTCCTTATTAAAAAAAATTAAACTTGTTGCTTTTTGTAAACGACGATATAAAGTATTTAAAAATTCTTCAAAAGTATTTAAAATTCTGTTTGAAAATTTTGAATTTTAGAAGTATTAAAAAAAAAAAAAAAATTCATTAATTTGTTTTGAAAACTTTCATTTTTGAAAACTGAAGTAATTTTAACTGTTTTTTTTTTCATGAACATCGTTATTATCATTTAGTATGAAATATTGTAGTAAGCCTTCATTCAGAAGTATTCAAGTTTCAGAAGTATTCTTCAAATAAAAAAGATGTAAATTATAATAGTAAATTTGTTTTTTAAAAGTTTTTAAACAATTTCAAACAGAATCAGTTTCATTTATTGTAATTACACAAAGAAACCATTTTTTTTTAAATGTACTTTTCCTTGTAGTTTGGAGGGTAATATACAATAGTGGAGGAAGCTATTGCCCATCAAGAATAATTGTAAGGCAAAGCAACTACAACAAAAACTTATCCTTGAATGAAAAGTAAATATAAAAAGTCAACTCGTACGAAACTACAAAAGCAACATTAGCAAACCGTTCAAAAAGTTTACACTGCACTATCAAACGTTCAGTAAGTAATCTTAACTTAAATAACACGTTCATTTTTGCATTTTTGCACTTCTTACTAAAATTTTTGAAATTTGCATTGAAATGACAGAAATAATTTTCATAGAAAACAAAATAAACGTTAAAATGTCGTAAAATGCAACATTCATGTCCGAGCATCGCAAGACAAGATATCTAATGATACATTAACACTGCTACAACATTTCTGCAAAACTGCATCGTCATAATTACTTTTTGAACAGACCTAAACATTAATACAAAATTTTCATTTTGTTTGTATGTGTGGTGCATTAATAATTTGTATGCACAATAAAAACTGAAAAGAATTATTAAAAAAGGTTTTTGCTTTCACGAATAATTTGTGACATTATTAAACAATGGTTAAAAGGGCTTTTATTCCGGAATTCTAAAAATTCAAGTACTTGAATAAGTTCTAGTAATTCATTTATGTATGCATTAAATTTGAAAAAAAAAAAAATAAGAAAAAAAATTTCTTTTTATTCTAATCATGAATTATGATATAGTGATAAAATTTCCTACTACCTGACTTCAATACTCAGAAAGCGTTATTCATAAAAAAGAAAAATTTCCTTTCCTTTAGCATTCTCATTGTTTTTTTTCGTTTTTTTGCTTTATGTTTGCATGCCTAAATCAAAAATGTATAATTTATTTTTTGATGTTGTTCTGTTCACATTTTATATACCTTCAATTATTGTTTTACTTTTCATGTACAATTAAATTTAAATTATTACATCCAATCCTATATGTATAATCGTATACATATTTACAGTCCCGTGCCATCGAATTATGAACATTTTAAAAAATTAGATTTTTCCGATTTTTTTATATCTAAACTTCCGTTTTGATATATCATCGATTGATCAGGTGAATTACCAAATCTTCAAATCTTGGAAAGAATGGCATATTTGTTGATAGAATTGAGAATGTGTGCGAAATCGTGGGAAAAGTCTGCAAATTTCGAAGGTACTAAATTATTTTCAATAAAAATTCAATTTATCATTTAGCAGTATTTTGCTGTGCAGAGTGGTTAAATTGTTGACAGTCTCAATTATTACTTTAGTTTACTTATTATTCTATTATAGCTATTATTACTTTATTAATACCTGTTTTACAGATTTAAAAAAAAAAACAGTAGAAGAGGAAATCGGAAAAATCTAAATTTTTAGCATGTTCGTTGGCACAAGACTGTAAATAGTACAATATACAATTCTGAGTACTCAGTCATAATTTTTTTTTTGTGCAGATTCATATTTGTACAAATAAAATTACAAATGTTCTCAATTTTTTTTTTTTTAATTTAGAAACATTTGAAATTATTTTAATTGATATAATAAAAAAATAATTACTTTTACATAAGGTAAAAAAAGTAATAAAAATAAAATTTAAAAACAAAAAATTAAAAAAAATCTGCATACAATTATTTTTGCTCCTTTTTATAATTTCAAAAATGTACATAAAATTTTACGTACGCTTTTATTTCATTGATTAGATGTTTTTTGAATCTAATTTATTCGTTATTTATTTATGCATAGTCATGCGAAAAATTTTTTTTTTTTTTTGTTTTTTAAATTTATTTATTATTCATACATTTTTTTTTTTTAATTTTTAATTAAAACTTTGACTAAATCAAGTGATTTTTTATCAAAATAAAAAAAAAGCAAAATTCTAATTATTAAAATATAATTTTTGAATATTTTTCTAAATGTAAAATACGATACAGTATGATATATAGGTAGCCTTTATGTAAAAACGCCGGGGGTGAGGGATACAATAAGCTGAAATTGTAAAGCTGCAGTGTAGAAGCTATCAAACCTCATCTCATCCATATTGTTCGAAAAAAGAATTAAACGTATAGAAAAAACATTTAAGTAAATAAAATTTATGTTCTTGAAGAAGGAAAAAAAAGGTAGAACGAATTGGATTAAAAATTTGCAGGACACTTGGTTTGGTGTAACATTCTCAGAATTCATAATAGAATAGCAGAGGACAGAGAGCAGATAGATGGAATGATATCTAATTTCCAAAGTGGGGAAGAACCCAATGCAACACCATTCAATTAGACTAATCGTGTATAGTGTATGTACCAATTTTCATAAAAATGAAATCCGTTTCACCTACTGTGAGTTTGATAATATCTACATACATATGTATATGGATACGTAAATTTTATAATATTGTAATTTTGATAGAACAATACTTGCTTACTTAGCTTTTATAGCCCTTAATGAACCATAGCTTAATCATCATTGCTGATGATTCTTCACGAAAAATCTATCATACGTGCACCTACAGTTTAACGTGAATTGCGAACTACTGAGTTTGTTGAAGTAGAGATGTAGAACAATACTTACATTCAAAATTTTACGTTATTTTCATTAGTATACTACAATGATTTTAACGTTTAAAAAATTATTTCGAATTTTTTTTTCTTTTAAAATCTTAAATTATTATCTTTGATTTATTTAAAAAAACTCAATAATTGTTTTGCACATACATTTACAACACAAAGCACGAATTTCATTTTTTATTATTTATATATTGAAATCTTTTTTCTTTTTTCTCATTTTAACTTATATCTGTGTAATTTCATTTTTTTTTTATTTTTTATTGATTAACAACACTTAATTTATTTTATTTGATTTGTTTTGTACTCTTTATTAAAAGATATTAGAAGAACAAAATCATAATGAAGAAAAATAAATGATTTTTGTTTTTTTTTTTTAAATAAACAAATGTGCTACGAATTTGTATTATTACATGCAATTTTAATAATATGAAAAAGAATAAATAAATTGTTTCGTATTTTTTATATTAATATTTTACTGTTTTCGTTTGTTGATTTTGTCTTTTATGTAAAGTTATCATTAAAAAAAAAATAAATTTGTTTAAAAAAAATATATTTTGTTCTTGAAGAACGTTCATCAAGCAAACATATAAAATATGAGATATACAGGATACATACATACATACATACATGAATATTTCATAATTTGATTTATACATTTTTTTGTGTGGTATGGTTTTTGAAAAAGGGGATTTTTCATTTGAAATACACAATAATTCTTGCTTTCTTATTATTTTCTTTTGAGTCACCGAATATATCACGTATATACATACATATGTACGTATGTTGAATTGTATCCTTAAGGCAAATAAAAATTAAATAAAATTAGAAAATAATATTTTGTCGAATGTATGTTTGTTTACATATATAAAATTTAGATACAATATATAGGGTGTTCCACAGTCAATGTTATAAGATAAGGCTGATTTATCGTGTAATTCAGTTTTTTTAGCAAAAAAAATTTTATCGTTCGAATTTCAAAAATGTTTTCATCAATGAAAAAAAACAAATTACTAGTTTTTGGGTTACCTTGTATAAATGTTGTATGGAAAATTTTGTATCTATTTATTTCTTCAATCCCTGAAAATTTCAGGTAAATCGATAGATATCATGTTGTAATATTCAATGTTTTATGTAACAAAAATTATTATTCTTGAAATTTGGACGTTAGTAAATTTAAATCTTTCTATTTAACTTTAATAAGCAAAAACTCGTTAGAAGAGCCTAAACCTCAGATTTCATGTGTATATTACGTCATGTGTCCGAAATTTTTCAAACCTCTATATCTCAGAAAGAGTGGATTTCAGGGTGGAGGGTCTAGAACGATTTTTCGCTACAAACACTTTGGTTTGAACTACACGATATAGCCATTTTGTGACATTGACTACAGGACACTCTCATACGTATTACGTATAATAAATAATTGTATCTATATATGAAATTAGATTTCATTTTTATTGAATTGTACTTTGATTTTGTCAAAGGAAAAATATTTATTTTTATCTTATTTTTTTTTTTAATTTAATTGATACAATAATAAAAATTTCAGTTTTACAATTTCAGTTGAATGAATTTTCCTCTTTAAAATTTTATTTCATCAGATTTGATACTATAAAAAAGAAGAAAATAAGAATAAAACAAATTCATGTCCATGCGATCGCTTTTTCATTAAACTCATGTAAAATTTGTTAAAATATATCCGTACGCTCCTTCTGAATATAAGTACATACATACATATGTACGTATGTAGGTAAATTACATTAAATATACATATATATTACGAACATTTTGTATGGTGTTTCAGAATGAATTTTTTATTTTATTTGTTTCAATAATTTTATTTTTTACAACAATTTTTCAAAATTCAAATATTCATAACCGTGATTAATTTTATCCAGTTATAATCAAGTTTATCTTTCTTGGAATTTTCTTTTTTCTTTTTACTTTAGCTTTAATTTACAAAATAAATGATCCAAGTACTAGTGGGTCAAATGACAAATGACAACAAGGAACTCAAAAAAAAAAAAGAAATGATTAGCCTAAGCCCTATCAATTGAGTTTAAGTCTCTACTCCCACAAACTCAGTGGTTCGCAACTCACATTAAACTGTAGGTGTAGGTGTAGGCATAATAGAATCGTCTCGAAAAATCATCGTAATGATGATTAGGCTCAGGCTCATATCGATCTGTTGCGCCATTGATGACCGCCATTGTCAAATACCAATTACATATATACATATGTGCATGTATCATCATATTACAGTGAACATCTACTCAAATGTGAAGGCTTAAATAAAACAGTGCACAGGAAAAAAATGACATCGTACAAATTGTACTGGGAAGCTATGTGAAACCAATGATGCCCTTAGAAACAAACAAAAATCATACCTTACATATTCAAAAATTTCTAGCTCACGATATCTCAAAAACTTGAAAACTTGAAAACTTGAAAAAAGTGATGGGGGATGGTAAAGAACATTTCAGAATTTTTTTAATAGAAATAATTTGAGTTTCAAATTAAGTATATAAGACTTATTTTGAAACACTTTCAATTCATTTAATGTACAAAAAATTTTTTAATTCCGTGCATGCTTACAAAGGAAATCCACTGAGAACAGCTTTAAATATCGAAAAAAATATTTGAAAAATTTTCATTCTATGCAATGTGCAAAATATTGTATTAAATTATCTAACAATATAAGACGTAAATATTAAAGAATAAAATAACGATGAAAATGACCATGATAATGACACAAAGATTATCAAAATGATGATGATAAATAATGTAAAAATCTTTGAACAAAAAAAAAAAAAAAGAAGAAGAAAAGAATATCCTTGTGTATCCTATACAATTTATATGTATGTATGTATTTAAAATTGCAATATGTACTGTTATAAGACTTATTTATAAAAAAATTTAAAATCTCTGTATAAAAAAATTTTAAGTGATCACCGTACTATATTTTATTTTATATTTGCATATATGCAGGAAATTCAAGAATAAATATTGTTTAGTTGTAAAATTTCAAATTTCCAGAAATAGAATACCATGTTAATTACAATTACACAATTTGAGCAACGAGTAGTACAATTAATTCCATTTGTTTTTTTTTTGTTTTTGTTTTTTTAATTTCGTCCAGTAGGTTTAATTACGTTCTACTCGTACATATTAGAAAGAATCCAAATCTTCACATAACACATAAACCTCAATATAAATTATTTATGTACACATGCATAACCGTCGATATAAGGGAAAAACCATGTAAAATTTTTAAAATTATAAATATTCATTTTTAATTGAATAAATAACATTTAACTCACACATAAAATAAATTTTTTTCCAAAGAAATTTCAAAAAAAAAAAAAATATATATTTTTTAAATTTAAATCTGTGTGCACAGGTGAAAATTTTTTTAAAAATTTTTCTTTTACGTTTAGCTTTTTTTTTTCAATTTTTAATTTTTTTGGACATAATTTTCACATTGGACATTGATAATTTTTTTTCTTAATTTTGATTTTTTTTATTTGATTTTTTTTTTTTTTTGTTAATTTTGTTTAAAACACAATGTAAATCAATATTCTCCTGTTCACAACACGATTTATTTTAGAACTGAGAAATATGAATACAATGTATAACCGAATGGAAAAAAAATTATAATACAGTATTTTGTAAAGCGGCATAAACTTTTCCTCAATATGTATAATATGAATTTTTTTTTGGTTTTTCTTTATATGAGTATTGTGTACGAACCAAATACTACATAGTCATAGGGGGATTTTAGACGATGAGACACTTATGAGATACATATGAAAAATTGTCTTATGAGACACCAGGTGAAGGGAATGAGGCGTGTATGAGGTTGCATGGTACCAATGGGCTACCTGATACACGCCTCACTTCCTTTACCCGTTACACTGGAAGTATTGGAAAGTGTCTCATAACACAGTGTCTTATCGTCTAAAACCCACATGGAATTGTATGTTTGTTTGTTCCGTATACACAATTCGTGTATGAATTATGTTATGTTACGTTAATAAAATAGAATAAAAGCTTTTATGTGTTATTATTTGTAAGAATTTTATATTTCTCCAATGAAAATGAATTTTCGAAAGCTTAATTCTAACTTATAATTTGTTCGCAAAAATTCATTGAAAATGAAAAATGGTTTTTTTTATTATTATGTACTAAAATGAATTTAAATGGAAAATTCATTGTGATTTAAGAGCAAAAAAATAAAAATACTTTTTAAGAGAGAGAATATGATAAAACTGACCGGTATAACAAAACTGAAAACATAAATTTTTAATATTAGAAAGGGACTTTACCTAATATACAAGGTGTCCTAGAGTCAATGTCACAAAACGGGTCTATCGTGTACTCGTGTAGTTCAGTCAGAGTGCTTACCTTCTAGCAAGAAATCGTTTTCAAGATGATTTTATCCGATTTTCCTTAAATTTTCAGGAATTGAAGTCGTTTACACTTTACAGGGAACATTTCCCATACGAAAGTTATATGGGGTGACCCAAAAACCAGTAATTTTTTTTGCAATTTCAACATTTTTGAAATTTGGACATCCATAACTTAAGACCATTTTAGTCAACTCCAGCATACCATTTATTGTCTAAGGTCTAAGTCTAAGTTTCGTCTTTTATGTACAATTAACTTGGCTTAAATGCACTGAGTAATGCAAAAGATATGTACGATTATATGACATCATGTACTGCGCGTATCCGAAAATTATTAAATTCCTGTTTCTTAGAGGGCGAGGGTCTGGAACGACTTTTTAACTAGAAACTCTAAACTCTAAACTACACGATAAATCCATTTTGTGACATTGACTCTGGGACACTCTATATGTATTAGAAATTAAATAAAATTATTTCTACGCATGGCTAACATTTCAAAATTTTCAGAAACATTGTACTTGGTCGTACCGTACGTACGAATATGTTTTATTTTTTAGCATTATTTCAAAAATTTTTCTAGCACAACGAAAAGCTTACTCATATTAAACATAAACACACAAGTAAATTGGTCTAGGCATATCTTTAACTTAAAATTTTTTAAAAATAATGTATGTACTAAGTACTTTCTATCACTAATAAAATTGATGTCTTAGGCGTCAATTATGAGATTCTATTCGAAAAAAATAGAATCCACTTTAAAAAGTCTAACAAAATAAGTCACGGTATTATGTAAATCAATCATCTTACATGCATAAAATTGCATAAAATCTTAAAATTACATAAGTACATATGTATGTATGTATATGAAAATTTTTCATTTGGATTGTTGAAAATTTTATTTTTTCAAAATTTTTGTTGTCATTTTTTTCGAAATTATGAAAATATTCTCAAATTTTCAAGTGCATAGACTAGAAAAAACAGACTTTCATAATACCGAAAGTCTCTATCAACATAAAGTCGATTAGCAATAGACTCTCATAACTGACGCCCTCAATTACCAATATCAAAATTTATACATATGTACATATATGCCAAGAAATTTAAGAAAAGGTATTCTTATCTACTTCTTCAAGTTGACCTACATACATAAGTATGTTCATTTATTATTAAATAATAATTTTTTTCTTTTTTTTTTTAAGTTTGATTAGTGTCGGTTATCCAATTTCATTAATATTTTTGTTAATGTTCAACTAAAAATGAAAAAAAAATTTTTTTTTATTATTGTACGTTTTTATAACGAATTTTCAATATATAAAATATTATTAAGGAAATTCCATACATTTTTAGCTTTCTAATTATTGTGTATATTTTCAATAACTTTATTTTATGTATTTTTTTTTTTGCCTTTATTTAATATAACTTTCATACATTACACACGTAACATGTGTGTATGTACATACATACATACATATGTATATAATTAAAATAAAAAGTAAAGAAAACCAATAAAAATGTGTATAATGCTTTCAAACAAGTATTTTTTTATTAAAACGTGTATACGAGTACATTATTATTTTCTTTTGGTTTTTTCTTTTATATAAAAGTTATTATCCTTTCTTTTATAGAACTATTGGAATAAATTTATACGTATACGTATATGCGTATATTAATACTTATTCGCTCTCATATATAGACTTTATTTTTGTTTACATACCTATACAGGGTGGTCCATTGTAGATGTCACAAAATGGGTCTATTGTGTAGTTCAGAGTGTTTTCAACAAAAACTCTTTACAGACCGTTTCCCCTAAAATCGACCCCTTCTGAGACACAGTAAATTGAAAATTTTCTGACCCTTGAATTTTGAACATTGCTTTTAATAAGACAAATTCAAGTTATTAACGCCTATTACGATATGCGATAGATAAATATGTATGTATGTATAAAATTTTTCATACTAAAATAATACAGGATGATTTGAACTTTCCATTTCTTTGAATTTCTGTAGTTGAATTCAATTAAAACAAGAGCTTGCTAGAAGAGTCTAAACCTCAGCTTTCATTTGCAATTAATACAAGTAAAACACACATGATAGTTCAAGAGATATGTCCAATTATATGTATGAGGTCATGAAGACTAAACCTGTTTCCGAAAATTTTCAATTTCTTTTATTTCAGAAGAGGTGAATTTTAGAAAGGGAAGGGAAAGGGAGTGTGGTTTAAAACGATTTTTTTTTTTTTAGAAACACTATGAACACAATCTATTTTTTGACATCAACACTGGGACATCCTATGTGTACAGATTCGCATACATGCAGAAGTGTAAACATCATACAAGAAATATCACATAATATTATATATGTATATATGTACGTATATTATATTAATATATTTTGTACACATACACTCACATTATTTGTATATTAAATTGAAATGGACTATTGTTGCTATGTTCTTTTCATTGTAACTTTTCCTTTCTTGTTTTTTTTTACCCCACTCTAGGATGATTTTACAAAGTGTGAAAAATCTTTGAATGAAAATGAATAACTTTAAGTACGTTTGGTTGAATATATGTACATAAGTACATACATATATGGTTGTGAAAAGTATGTACAATAAAAGAATTTATAAAAAAAGAGTATATGTACATACATACATATGTATGTATGTGCACATGCAATATATGTAATTTGTACATGAAAAACTATATTTTCATTAAAAAAATTGACGTATACATATACAATTATACATGTACAAATGCCTATTTTTAGACGTACACAATAAAGCTAAGAAAAAAAAAACAAAACTTTATTTTGTTGACGTAAAGAAATAAAAATTCTATAAAAAAAGAAATATTCATGTATGAATGTACATATGTATGTACATACATAGATGGGTATATAATATGTAGGTATACAAACATAGTAAATAGCATTTTTTTTAAAAGAAAAGTTAATGAATAAGTGAAGGGAATAACAATTTTATATCCTTTTTTATGACTATTCAAATGACAATGACTTGTCTAAAAATTTATTACATAAGTAATCATACATACATACATAAGTACGTATCATATATTGTAGAATGAATTTGAATTACGTACTTGAAAAAATAAGTAAATAAAAGGAAATTATTTTTATCATGCATTATGTATATAGACGAAAATAATGTAATATCAAATAATTGTACATATTATGCACGTATGAACATAGTATGTATATACCTTATATTATGCATGTACCTGTCTACTAACATGTATACTTATGTATGTATGTACATACATATATTTTTCTGTGAGTTTCGAAATGTATTAATACCGTATTAATACAATGCAACAAATTCTAAAACGTCTAAGACTGAAAAGGATGCAAACTGAAAAAAATTTATAATCGCACCGGTCGGTTTATAGCGTCATCGAGATACCGATATTGTCTGCTTTCAGATTACTCTCTGAGCAGATTTTGTCATCGAAAAGTAAATCTATCGCAGATTTGTTTGTATCATTGAGGAATTTGAAAATGCTCTGTGCTAGTTCAAAAAGAGCAAATTTGTAGATCTGTGTTTGTTCGATAGATTTGAGTTGTTCTTTTAAGTTTATGTAATTTTTCATTATAAAAGAAGAAAAAAATTATTTTTAAGTTTATTAAAATAGGTGAAACGTTATTTGACGTTTTTTTTACATTATCACACTTTGAATTATCATCGATGACAGATCAAATTTCACATTTAAAACACAAAATTTTGTAGATGTAAATAAACGTCAAACGTATCAGAAAAGTAGTGATACCGCTACAGTTTTTTTTTTGACATTGCGAAACTCATGGTTTTGTTTACATATTACATGTAAAATCATCATGCATAAACGTGTCTGTTTTCCTGGTTTTTTTTTTTTAAATCTACAAATTCCTTGAAAAAGGATGTTGTTGGTTTTTTTTATTTTTATTTTTATCTTTTTCTTGAAAGATACAATTCGAGCATTATAGAATCAATGTCAAGAACATCTGCGAGGCTGTAAATTCTTATAAATTTTATTTGTTTGTTTTGTATTACAAATTGCATAGCATTTTTTCATATTACAAAAAAATAAAAAATAAATGACCATATTTTTTGTACATATTTATATGCATACATTCAAGGGAATTATGAACAATAAAATTTTTTATATATTATGAATGGTCATCTTTTCATTATCATAATAAATAATAATAGATGAAACATATATTACAACATGAATAAGCATTAAGATAGCTTACCAAATCATGAAAATATATGATTTTATATTATATGTATGTATGTACATACACTTAACCCCCTTGTAACACGGAGTTACGTTCTAAAAAATTGTCATGGTATGCGAATCCGTATTATACGAAACAATAAACTAAAATGAAAACAGGGGATATAAGTTCCAGAAATTTTAAAAAAACATGATACTGTATTTTTATAATTAAGATAATAAGGTTGAGCATCACTTATCCGAAAATGTTTGAACTACGTAGTTCGTAGTCAAAGGAGAAACACAAAAACATTTCAAAATGTACTTAGGTTTTCATGAAAATTCTGTAGGAAAGTCTGATAGTACTTACACGCTCGAATGAAAAATGTCAAATGAAGTATATCTTTCGCACTTAAAAGTCTTATCACGTTTATTGAGCTGTTGTAGGGGGATTTGCCTAATTTAAAATTAAATAAAATTCGTTTTTAATAGTTTTTATTACAATTTCATGTTTTACGAGGCTTTTTGCCTAATTCTCGAATCGTAATAGAGTGAATTCGTGATATGGAAGTACCGTGTTATACGAGGCTTATCGGTATTTATCATATTGTAATATACATATGTATTTATAGAAATAAATTCAAAACTACTATATAAAAATGATGATACATTTTTAATATTCATAATGATAATTGAAAATTTATTTGTATTTTGTTTAAAAACAGAATTTATTTTCTATTTTATAGATTTTATTTATTTTGGTATATGTATATTTACTTTGACTTACACTTTGTTCACTAATTCTGTGCACTTAAGACCTTATGGAAATTACATAAAGTAGTATTACTTTACGATGCTATGTACTTATGCACAGACAACCCGTCCAAATAATATATTGAAATTTATGAATCATCATTATCATCACTGCCGCGACAGCTTAATGTTGAGCCAGGGCTTCTTGATGATTTTCCTAAGACAATTCTAATTCTACCATACAGTTACATACTTCCAGTTTAAAGAAGATTGCGAATCACTGAGTTTGTTGAAGTAGACACTAAATTCAATTTTGTATGAAAGAGCTTAAATTGATCATATGTTTTGACTTACTTGTTATCAGCAATCATTTGAAACTTATGGTACTCATTCAAAGCTGTGGCAAATTTGGGGGCAATAAGATAATGATTCTGATAGTGCAGACAAATGATGAAAAACAGTTTTTATTTATTTTTTTTAATTTGTCTGCGCGCAGCATCAAACCTTGAACTTGTGACCCTATGCGTCAGGAGCCAATACTCTGCCACTGAGCTACTGAGCCCTCAAACTTTTGAAATTATGAGAAAAGAAAAAATATGTACATACATACATGTATGTATATATGTATTTCTATGTGCACAGAATTAGTGAACAGAGTGTAATATTTAATTTTATTGATTTTATTTAATAATAAAACATTTTTTTTTTAATTTAAAAGGTAATTAATGGCAAATGGTATACCGTGAATAACATTTGTAAAATATATTTTTGTCGCTTAGTAACTCCATATTTGATTTTAAAATACGCTGATGAAAACGTATTATTACAATGCGTTTTTGTATAAATTTCCAAAGAATTATTTGTTTTTATGTTATCTATTGTTTAAATTTTTTTTCTTTTTTGTTCATTTTCTTTTGTTTACATGTTGAATCATTAAAATATCAAAAAGTTGTTAGGACCATAATCATTAAAGGTAAAAATATTATTTTTTATTTATTTATGGAAATATATATGTAAACATCATCATCTGACAGAATATTTTATTAAAAGGAGCTATAAGTTGTCAAATAATTAAATTAAAAAAAATTGTATATACATATCTGTAGGTATACATATACATAAATCAACATGATTCAAAGACAAGGATAAATTGTATATCACAAAAAAGGTAATTATTTTCTTTAATTTCGTTATTTAACATTAAACTTAAAGCTCTGAACAGAATGCTCTGCTCCTTTCTGTTACGGCAAATTCCGTTACGTTTGATGGATCACATTCATAATTCACATATGTATGTACATATGTACTTGTATTTGTTATTTACAAGCCGTAACACAAGTTTTGAGGTTGTATCTGTCGTTCAAATTGCAATTTTGATAAACTTTTCTTCTTCATTCTGTTCTGTTCCGTGCAATTTGTTCAGTCTCATATTTTAATTATATTAGATGATTTTAATTTTAACATTGTCATTGTTCAGCGCTGTATCTTACAAGATTATTTCGATTTTGAAAGTAGATGTATGTGTATGTGTGTAAATAAAATTTTAAAAAGTACAAAAATGTTGTTACCGATTTTATTTTTTTGAAATATTTAATAAAACTTAAACATCATAAATTTTTGAAATGCTTATCTTTTAATTGAAAACAATCTGATACTTGTTCTTCGATTTTCAAGCGATTTGAAATGAATGAACTTTTAAAGCATTGACAGACCAAAATTGAAATCTTGTGATTTCACAAAACCGCAATAAACAAAATCACTTAGTGACACATAGTCATTTACAGTGTCCTTTTGTGGTTCAAATTGTCAAAATTCTGATTTTTGTAAATTTATTCTTTGAACATTTGTTTACCATCTTTCAAACTCAAGCTTTAAAAATTCGAATTTATATCAACAACATAAGTATCAAAAAAAAACTAACTGATATTGAATTTGACACTTGAAAATTGAAATTTTTCATTTAAAATATTTTACATTTCAAATAGAAGACAACAAAGACGTACGCGATTTCATTTGAGATCGTGTATTTTTTGATGATTTAATCACGTTGAAATCGGTGAAAATACGCGATTTCAATTACGAAATCAAAAAAGAACGTGATTTCAATTTGGCCTGTCTGTAGACTAAGAGATCGCTTTTAAAATGAACGGGCTCATATGTACATACATACATATGTAAATATTTAAAATATGTATGTATGTAATAAAAAATTTCAACTTTCCTGCGAATAAAAGAAAATTAATAATAAAACTACTAAAAATCATCTGGTACAATACGTATCCATCTTTTATAGCTAGTCATGTAAAATTAATGAAAAATTGTGATGAGGGAAATGTAACATTTGTTATAGATTTTTTTTGTTTTTGGTATGAATTTTTGTATAATAATCGAACAGATGGTATTAGAAAATTAACATGAAATTTTCTTGTAACGTTAAATTAAATTAAAAAAAAAAAACAAATATTCATCAAATTAGCAGGTAATATTTAAATTCTTGTATCATGTAGTTCATCGATAAACAATTTTTTTTTTTTTTGCTTTTGGAAAAATCATTGGAAAAATCGGCAAAATTTCAACTTTCTAAATTATTTTCAATAAAATTTCAGTTTACCATTTCATAAAATTCAAATTTTTAGTTTTTTAAATAATTTGTTAAAAACTTGAAAAATTATTTTCAAAAAATCACAAAAAGTCTGTAAAAATCAAATTCATATTTCATTATTTTATACAAATTTAGCCAAATTTAGCCTTATCCCGCGCACACTCGTAATTTTATGATTTTAAATATTCTAGAATTTTAATTGATATTTATATGAAAGGGTAATGATTTGAATTGGATTATTTCTGAGTGGATAAAAGTAATACCCTTTTTTCGTATTCAGATTTATGCATGTATGAATGTACATACATACATATGTACATACCTATATTTAAATGGATATATCGTTGTCAAATGCTCAAATGAATGTTTGAAAAAAAAAAAAAAGTTTTTTTTGTTACTGGGTTTTCATATTGAAAAATCGATGATTTTTGAAAATAGCTTTGTATAGCTTACTGTAGTCAAACATTAATCTACATTATGTGTAGGTGAATTTAAGATAATTTATTCATTATATCAGTACTTGTAAATAGAGGACAGCAACAACGATAATAATATTTTAGACAGATCCTTGTCTATGTACTTAATCTCAATTATAAATGTATAAAGTGTGTATAGAAAAGGAATAAATTTTAATTTTTCATTATGATATCTACATGACCATTCAGTAAGGTGACCATATGAGTCTGTTGTATAGTCTAGCAAAAAATCGTTCTAGACCGCTCCCATTAAATCCACCTACCTCTCCATCCAATCCACCTTTTTAAAATATAAAGGATTGAAAATTTTTAAACACGTGCAGTACATGACTTCATATATGTATGTATGTAATTGGATATATGTGTTGAACAATCTTTTGTGTTCTAGTCATTTTAACTAATTTTAACATTAAGATCAAAGCCGAGGCTTATGTCCATCTAACGTGCTATTGCTCATTAAATTTTAATAAGAAGATTTAAAGTTATTAACGTCCAAATATCAAAAATGTTAAATTTTTATGCAAAAAACGTTAATAATTTTTTAGTTATCCTGTAAAAATTTTGTATGAAAATTTTATATCAATTGTAAAACAAATGTGTCCTACATTGAATATCTTTTACCCTTGAAATTCTCTGGAAAATCTTAAATTATGATTTCGAGATATTCAATGAATTTGACTCTTGAAAGTACTTATGTATTAGTACTGGTAGTTTGCAATATGTATACGCTACTTAAATTAATATATGTAGTTTGGGGACAAAAAGCCTAAGTTCAATTATTGGATGAATACGATGCAAGAAATCGCACTAATTGTGAACATTTTTTTAATGCACGAAATTGTTGTAATGTTCAACCAATGCGATGTAAGACAACGTAACGCATCGTTTTTGAGAAATTAAAAAAATTCTTGCAGCGAAAATGCGAGAGTATGATTTACTACGGCTTCTTGCTAACAAATTGTTCATGAATCATGATTTCAATAATGTCAGCAAAATATTTAACGAATATAGTCTAGCACACATTAAATATGAAATACTAAACGTGAGTGAGTTGCAACGAGATCTCTCATTACTCTCACATCGCATTCTCGCAATCATTAGACTTAGGCCTAAATGCTATAAATTCAGGAACGAAAAACGAGTTGAAAAATTTTGGGACAAGAATTGCAAATTTGAGACTGTTCCTGGGAATTCGGAACGTATGGTCATTACCACCATCATCAATAGCAATACAACCTGAGGTGAGTCTTGGCTTGCTGTAAGAAGAGGCTGCAGACGCCACGATCTTTAGCTATAATGACTTTCCAGTTGTTCACTTGCAGCTTTCTGATGTCTCGTTGTACTTCATTTATCTACCTTAATTTTGGTTACCTTACTATTCAAATTTTTTTTTTTGTATAAATGATGACATTAAAAACTATGTACCTAGTTTCAAACATATTTTACACGTACACGTACTTTTTCATGAACTACTCGTAAAATATGCATGTGTATACATTTATGCAGATGTATTACACATGTGTATTAAAAAAAAAAAAGAGATCGATATGAAAGCAAGGTAATTGACCTTAGCAACATATTGATGAAAATGAATGTAATTTATTATTCTTTAATCGTAAATGCTATATCGGATAAAGTTCAATATAATTCTCAGGTGATAAATGTTTTACACAAAAGGTAACTACATACCACATATTTTTGCCTTTTATCAAAAGAGAAAAAAAAAATTTTTTTTTCCATTCATTTTTTTGTTTCAATTTCGAACTTTTTGTTTTTTGTTGGCTTTCATGAATAAGTTGTCACATTTTTTTTTATTTCATCACGTATTAAAGGAAAAGTTTTAGGGATTATTTTTTATTGAAATATGTATATGCTATATGTCTACAATGATAATAATGGTTAACGATTAAAATTTTTTGATTTTCGGCAACAGTAAAGAAAAAATATCCATAAAAATGAAAAGAAAAAGCATCTGGTAAATGGCAAAAATCAACAGCAATGGCAATAACAATAAATACAACATATAATACCATCTGGTGAACGTGACAATACAAATTTTACGTAAATGATACATAAGATAAACAAAAACAAAAAACAGAAAGAAAAAAACACAATCATAGGAAAACTTTCCTTTTATCTTCGTCAAAAATTTTTTTTCATCATTCAAATATCGTTATTATAATATTGAAAATATTTTCGATTAGTGTAAATGTAAGCATATATTTTCAAACTTTTCTTAGAATCAGATTGTTACGTCACAATAAAAAAAAAAACTATACTATAAACGGAGTGTCCCAGAATCAAGGTCATAAATCGGGTTTATCGCGTAATTCAGAGTGTTTCTAGGAAAAAAATCGTTCTAGACTCCTTCCCACTTCTGAAATCCATACCTTGAGATACAGGGGTGTGAAGATTTTCGAGAACACTTACAGTACATCATGACACAATCGGGCATATCTTTTGAATCAACCATCAATGTATTTGAGTTGCTATACACGAAAGCTGAGAGTTAGGATTAATAAACTATTTGTGTGTTGAATTCAATTAATAAGGGCCTAAATTATGGATGTCCAAAATTCACAATTTGTGTAATTTAAAAAGATAAGTCCGAATAAAATATGTATCGCACTTATCCAAAAATTTTCAAAGCTCGGTTTCTCAGAAGAGATGAATTTTAGGAGCAGAGTATGGAACAATTTTATTAGCTAGAAACACTCTGAACTACACGATACACTCGCATTGTGACACTGAATCTGGGACATTCTGTATTCATGGCAGAAACAAAGTTTTTTTTTTTTTGTTCTTATAATATTTGAAAATGTTTATATTAGGCAAATGGTTTTGGCGATAGAGGAAAAAAAGAAAAATTCAAATTTGAGGATCTGCTTTTTCATACTATGTATATACATACATAGTAGGAGGATATAACATTAAATAAAATTGGGTTTATGTTATTTTTCAAAAATTATAAAGTACAAACATACAATATTTGTATATTTATACAAATAATAATAATGAAAAAAAAATGTTTTTTAAATTTTATTTGTTATTTTCCATTACGTAAAATGTATGTAATGTATACAGTATGTAAAATAAGTATTGGCACTTTCATCGATTTTTCAAGTTTAAACATAAAAATATGGATACAGTAATAAAAAATGTATTTCGATTGTACCATATGATATTTTGAGTTATTCAGACAAAAATTATCAAGGTTCAAACAAAATATGTCTGAAAAATTACACCAAAAAAGTATGTATTGGTACATTTGACAATTAAATTCACATTTCAAGTTATATAAAAATGACAGTTTTAGTGAAATTGAGTATGACGCTGATTTTAAATTTTTTATGATTTTGACTCTATTGTCCTTATCGACGAACTCACGTCACCTAAAGAAAATTGTCACCTGTGGTGTCACCTGTCTAAAATTTCGAATCGATGTTTAACGGTTTCGAAAATACGACAGTTTGAAATCAAACATTATTTTTTTAAGTAAAAGAACGCTGTATATCTGAAACTATAAAAGATGTAGAAATGAGACACATGCCAAAACCTTAAGAATTTAATAAACTTTCAAATGGATGTATACTCACATGTCTTTATAATGATCCATTAAAATAGTTATAGACACTTTAGTGAAAATATTTGAGTTTTATATGCGAAAGTACCTAATCGATGAAGGTGCCAACACCTTTTTTACATTGTCGTATTGTATCGTATTCAAGATTGAACAACTTCGACTAAGTTATATCCAATTAGAATATAGATGTCTACATACGGTCGTGGATATCTGGGAAAAATAACGCGGTTACAGCTATCTAGTTGAGCCAAGGTAGTAGACAATACTGCCAGGGCTCATCTGAGACACGCCTTCAAGGCTTTTCAGAAAGTATTTGCCAAATGCCCTATGCCATGCTTTGGCTTTTTTACATTATGTATTGTTTTTTTGATTTAGATTGTATTTTTTGTTTTCGAACAATATTTGTCAGGAAAATATGTGATGATATTTTAAATGAAAAATAATAATAGAAAACTTAAGAAAACAAAAATATTGATACTTTCTGTACCCTTTTATACATGTGAAGTAAATAAAATATCTTCAAGGATGTTAAATACGTCATCATAAAATTATTTCAATAATTTTATATTTTATAGCCTTTTTTATATTTCTTCATTTTATGTTCTTACATGTGTGGAAGGAGCAATTATTTTTTTTTTTGTTTTTTAAGTACATTTCTAAAACGTAATATATAATGGATAAAAAACATATAAAAAAAGGATTCGAAATAAAATTAAAAATAAAGAAATTAAATTAACGCACGCTTCCTAGAAATATGGAGAAGGATTACTACAGAGGGTAGTAATCTGGAAGATCTTTCATATGTATACTGACTAGTGTCTACATAAAGTATGTCGTGTGTCTTGCAGAAGGATATGCTCCTTTATGTAGAAATACCGGGGGTGAGGGATACAATAAGCTTATTAGTTAAGCTGCAGTGTGTAGGCTACCAAACCTCAGTTCACTCCTTGTGCCATACAAAAACAAAAAAAATTAACGCACGCTTACAAGTCTATATAGTAATATCAGTAGAGAAAAAAATTTTTTTTTGAATTTTTCGTATCACATAATAATAAAGAAAAACAAATAAAATAACGATTAATTGCATTAGATTGAAGAGTTTTCGTAATATTTTTCAAAGTAATCCTTTTAAAATTTTAGATATGGTGTAATCATAGTGGGGGAATTACTGTGCAGTAGGCAGGAATTTATTATGTACATTTACGTGTATACATATGTACATACATATGTACAAAAACGGTTCGGATATGTGAGAATCAATCTTTAATGAGTAATGAAGAACATGTGTATATATCGTATATAATATAAATTTGAAGTTAACTTTTTTTTGCAAATATGCCTAAAATAGCGTATTTTACGGTATGTACACATGTCACTTGTTTTCAATCGTTCTGATACATATATTCGTACTTATTCTTACACCACCTACTAAAAATCGTCATAAAATTTTCCGGACAACCCAATATACTGTACAATAAAAGAAAAATTTGTATTTTCTTTTTTTAAATACGTATGTAAATTATATGTGCTCTCGTATAGTACCTTATACATGATGTGCCTCAGTGTTCAAATTTTAGTCAAAAAAAAAAACAAAGTTGGAAACATTTTTTGTTGCTGTTTATTAAAAATTTGAATATTTTATCTAATTAAAATTAATTTAAATTTGAATCACCATAAAATTTTATGAATAGTTTTGATACTGTTTAATATGTGATTGTAATTAACAATTTTGAAATATTTTCTTAATTAACATTAAATTACTTATTTAATTACTTATGTACATACATATCTATACATAAAAAATACTTGATAATACATAATTAATTAAGATTAGTAATCAACATTTTTACAGCAAATTAAAGATAGAATAAAATGTACAATTTTTACAAATCATAGGCACCAATTATGAGAGTCTATTGCTAATCAACTTTATGTTGCAACAGACTTTTGGTATTATGAAAGTCTACTTTTTCTATTCTATAGACTTCTTAATTCGATGTTATTTTTGTGACACATTTACAAAAAAAATGACAACAAAAATTTAGAAAAATAAAAATTTTGTCAACATACATAAATAAAAAATGTTAATAAATTTAAGAAGTAAACAATCAAGTTATCTAATAAAGTACAATTTTTTAGTACTATGCGATTGATTTTGATAATACCGTGACTTGTTTTGATAGACTTTTAAAAGTCGATTCTATAGTTTGTCGAATAGATTCTTGTAATTGATACTATATGAGAGTCTGCGAAGTTAGGGGTTCAAAATTTGATATTCCGCCACTAGGTTTTACATACCCATTAACGTTCAACTTTTTTTTACTGTATTCCCTAAGAACATTTTATAAATTCGAAAAATCAAGTATCTGTCGACGGAAAATGTTTAAGTTTTAAGTAATTTTCAAACGGACATATGTACATACACACATACACACATACATATGTATGTACCTAGTATAATTACATAATTTCGCTTATAATAGTTATAATTACAAACAATTTTGTTTCTTTTTTCATAAATTCTAAGCAAATGTAATGAAATACAAAATTTGTATAAAAAATATCGAAAATGATGTATTGTATACTAAAAATAAATTTTCTTTTATAGAAAATTTTACAAGTTCCTTGTACACAAAGAGTACAAAAATATTATTATATTGAAAATTATAAATACCTACCTAATTATTATAAATGAATATAAACTTCAAATTAAAATTTTCAAATGAAACGTCTTTTTCTCGACTTCTTTTATACGTGTATGTACAACATACGTTAAAAGAGTTGAGAAAATAAGGTTATCTGCTCTTTAAATCAATATCTTAAAAAGAAAGCAAAATTTCTTTTTACTTACATACATATGTACACATTCATGTGTATACAAAGTATTACGAGGAAAATGACGGTAAATAATATATAATTTTTTATAAACGGTAAATATACATAAGGTATGTACATAACCTTACATGCATTTGTACATACATTTCAAAGAATGTACAATATACAATATAGGGTAGGCCAACTTGGACTGATTGATGTAAAATGCTTATAACTTTTGTAATTTTAATCCTTTTCGATAGTTTTGCAGTTCAAATGAAAAAATAATTGGTTAATTTTTTTTTTTTTTTTTTTTCAAATGTAATTGTGGAAAATGATATGACTTAAATAACCTTCATTTTCTTCTTGGCAAATAATGGCTCTCTTTAACCATTTTACATTACATGTAGCGTTTCTGACTTCAAATTTGCAATTTTTGCACTTTAAGCTACTAAATGGTTGTTGGTTTGTTTCTATACGCCGCTCTTCAAAACGGGCTATTAAATTTCTATATAATGTTTACACTAGAAGCTGTTGGAGTATTAAAATGTTGACGAAATTTTCTTTGCGTTGTAACAAGAGATCGTCGAGAAGCATAATAAAATTCAACAATTTTGATTCGTTCTTGCAATGTGTAGCCATTATAAAATTTTATGAAATTGGTTACAATTTTTAAAAAAACAGTCAGTCCAAGTTGGCCCACCCTGTACATGTGATACAGTAAATATTATTACAATTGAATTTTATTAAAAATATGTATACACCTTATGTTAAAAATCTACATACATATGTGCTTAATGTTTATTAAAATAGTATCCTGGTATCCTTCATATAATTTTGATTATTCATATAATAATATTGCATATATGTATGTGTACGGATACATAAACATTTAAGGTATCATATACATATATTTTATACACAAGCATATTTTTATCAATTTAAATTCATATTCCATCATTATATTCAATATAACGATGATACCAACTAAACTGATGTAAAATATGTATGTTTATTTTTCAGAGCACGTATTTTACTTATAATTCACGAAATATTTACAAAAAATATTTTAGGCTTAATAATAATTTGCATACATTAAGAATAATATACGAGCATTACATTAATACATGTGCATGTATAATATATAAATATGTATATACACGTATACATATTTATATAGTATAAGGTAAAAAAAAGAATCAAATTTTTCTTTTTTATTCTTTACGATAAAAGAAAAAAAAAATTTAATTTTATAGAGTAATTATAAAACGAAAGGAAAAAAAAGAGAATCAAATTCATATGTACATGTAGTTAAATTTTCCTGTTTATTGTTCCATTTGTTAAATGACAATAACTATTATTATTTGCCTTATTTTTAGTATTAATACGCATACAAACGCATAGCTAGATAACGGGAATTTCAAAGATTGCAACAAAACCATTTTTAAGGACATATCCGGAGACATGCAAGATAACGTTGTTTGGAAGATATCTTCTAGATTGGTTTTCTTGATTAAACTTGAAGATTAACTATCTTCAGAATAAAAATGCTTTCACGATAAAAAGCCAACTTCATGAAAGATATCCCGAACTTCAACCACCGGTTAACTTTATCTTGAAAATAAGTCTTAACTAGAAGGGAAGAAAATCAAATCTTCGGTTTATCTTCAAGATAAGTTTAACTTAAAGATATCTTCAGCTCTGCTTCCGTTCAATCATTGCATAAAGAATGTGATTCTAAATTTTCCATCACTTGATATTTTAAAATGTTTACATACCACTATGTACAAAAGAGTGTCCATCATTTCATAAAAAAATCGTTTATGATGATATCAAAGTTCTTGGTTACCGATAAATCGTGACGGATCTGTGATGGAACAATAATATGTGAATGATTACATTTAAATTGTACACAAATAATATTAAAATCAGTGAGAGCGATTTATCGTGACGGAGACGAAACGGTGACGCTTTGAATATATGAGAATAAGACATATAAAATGAATTTAAAAAAAAATTTTCCTTCACAACAAATCAATCTGTTGCAATCTTAATTACAATTGAAAAATACGTTAATTTAAAAAAAAATTTTTTTTTCTATTATTTGCGTTAAATAAAACGAAGAATCAAATTATGTGCAAAGTGCAAGTGTAACGAATTGTTTACTTTTGAATTTGCAAAGATTATTGCATATACCATACAAAAAAAACTGTTTTTTCCAAGTTAATATAAGATATAAATTGAAATTAAAAAATAAAAAATAAAAAAGGAAGAAATGAAAATAGCTATTATTGTATTTGAAAAATTATTCGCATTTTCTTTTACACATTTTTCTTATAATACGTAAAGCTACCTTATTCCTTATATTATCAATTAATTACAAAATGTAATCCTGTTATATTACGGAAATGAAATTTTAATAGAGATAAGTTTTAAAGCTCTATACAGTTATTTAGAAAAAAATAAAAAATAAAAAATTGTTTTCTTCTTTTTTACTTTTCCTTTTAATAAAACTCTGTCGTTATTTTATTTTCTATTTTTCCTTTTTAATGTTGATAGAAATTCACTTTAATACTTCATCCACGTTATATCTACGTGATACAGGAAAAACAACTGACTACAACAGGTTGGCATAACTATGTTATATACAGATAGTCACCGTATAACAGGGGAATTACGTTTCAAAAAAATTATCGTGTTATGCGAATCCGTATTATACGAAACACAGAACTATAGTATAGCTGTTTCATAACTGACTGTTGTAGCTGTTTCATAACTGTTTCGCCTAAACACGACAAGATCAATGACTTTGTGACGTCAGCATCCACCACATCCCCTGGCTTAGAAACCCCATGTATACACTACTTACATACGCGTTCGAATGAAAAAAGTTATATGAAGTATCTTTCACATTTAAAAGCCTCATCGCGTTTATTGAGCTATTGTAGAGGGATTTTCCTAATTTCAAATTAAATAAAATTCGTTTTTAATAGGTTTTATTACGATTTCATGTTTTACGAGGCTTTTTGCTTATTTCTCGAATCGTGTTAGAATGCATCCGTGATGTTGAAGTACCGTGTTATACGGCAGTTTTATGTATATCTTTATTTTATTAAAATCAAATACATACATATGTATGTACGTACACACAATAATAAATTAAAACATGGACTGTGTAGAAAAAAAAAACTAAATACGAAAATTAGTTTAACATTAGTTTTTAAATTATAATTAAAAAAGAAATTAATTATATCATGAAATTGAAAGATGTACAGCTAAAACCCTATAATCTGTTTGTAAATTTCTGTAAATTTATAATACTTAATAATATTGCAATTTTGTTTTAATTGAAGCACTGTACAAGTGGATACATTTAAAAAAAAAATGAAAATGAAAATAGATATTTCTACTTATTATTAAAGAAAATAGTTTGCATATGGACAAATTTATACCACGTTACGTTTATATTAATAATTTCTATTCAGTTTGATTATTAAGAAAATGAGATCTACATATATCAGGTAGCCCGGTACTCGCAGGTTTTTAGTTCGTAATAATTTTATTTAAACTGTAAATCGTAAAGAAAACTACGAAAATCCAATAAATGTTTTGTCGTGTTAAAAAGGCTCTCGAAAATATGCTCTCGAGTTCATGCAATTTTCAAATATTGAATTCAATGGAACACATCGAATTACATCCGCACATTGTATCTATAAAACTTTTAATATTTGTTTTCCAATAAAATAATTGATTTTTAATAAAATAAAGTAAAATGTTTCTAAAAATAACAAAAACATAATTCTAAGACAAAAACAAATATTTCATGATAATTAAAACATGACAAAACAAAAAAAAAAAAAACGTTAGAGTAAAATAAACAAATTACGATGAAATGACAATTGAAATATGACAAATTATGAATTTATTTTAATTAAAATTTTTATATTTTTTCCTTAAAAAAGTAAAACAAAAATTAATCATAATTTTTTTTTTAATTTGATAAAATATGTCATATCAAAATGTCCCATCTTAGCACCTATCTTAGATGTTTTTTTCTGTCATACATTCAATTTAAATGTCAAAAATAAACTTTGAATTATAAGATTAAATTCATAATTTTCATAACAAAAGGAAAAGAAAAATGAAAATCTTGGAATAATTATGTACATATGTATGTATGTATGTATGTACATACATAAATATTTTATATTTATTGTTCATTTACTTGATTTAAATTTTTTCTTTTTTCAGTCTTTTCTATTTACATACATACATATGTATGTACATACATACATACATACATCTGTATTTTTGACAGAACAAATTTTTTTTTAAAATCATTTTCTGGATATACATACATAGTACATATGTATGTACATAAGTATGAAAATCCTTTTAAAAATTTCATTTATAATTTATCTTTAATAAAGATACATAGACAAAAATAATAATTAATTGAAATTTTTCGTTTATTTTTTGCCTAAATAAATAATTTATTAAGACGTCAATTATGAGAGTCTATTGCTAATCGACTTTCGGTATTATGGAAGTCCATAATTCATTATGGAAGTCAAATTATAATATGATCCAAAGAAATAATCTATTGAATTCAGAGAATCCTGTGGAGGTTAACGTGAAATTTATCTTGATCATAATTCCTGGTCTAGGTTCAAATATCATCCGAACGAAATTTTGTAAAACATTTTTGGCATATTCCAGCTGTTACTGAGTCACACAAGTTATTTATGGCCTCCACCGCGTTATTCTCTTTTTGGAACTCAAATAACATAATATAAGCGCACTTATTTTTTCACTCATGTTGATAGTTTTCATATCAATCATATGTATACTAGTCGAACGGTTTCAGTCGGATCAAAATTTTTGTTAAAGATCGATAACGCATAATTTACGTATTTAAAACGACAGAACTTTCCAATATATTATAACTTACATACATAAAAAGTAAACAAAAAAAAGTTTTTTGATAAAGTTATAAAATATGTACACACATACATACATATGTATGTATGTCTACTGGTGGGCTTGCAAAAAACAAAAAACAAAAATGTTAATATACATATGTATATTTTTGTATTACCTTTGAAATAATGCCAATTTTTTCCATTTTGACTTTATTTTGTTCTTACATACCAGGATCAATTTTCAAACTAGGTACATATTGAATAAAATTTTAATCGAATGTCAAAAAAATATGTACACTTTGATATGCCAAAAAAAAATCAAAGATGAAATAATTTTTAATAACTAAACATTTAAAAAAATTTTATGTTCAGTTTGAAAATTTGGTTGTATATGTACATACATAAGTACTTAAGTATGTACATAGGTAGTTCATATTTTTGTGATATGCCTTTTCTAATATCAATGAAAAAATATTTTTTTTCTTTTAGTCACTTTTCAAAAGTATTCACTGTCAAGCAATCTAGTATTAGGAGAAATCTGTGTGTAGCATTTACGAAAGGTTTTGTTTATACAAAAATATGTAATATGGTAATATTAATATATGGTTTTGTCATTGTTTTGACTTACTCTTTTTTTATTTTGTTTTATGAAAACAGGTGTATGTACCTATACATATATGTATATGTATGTATAAAAATTTTATAAGATATCATTTCGCATAGAACGTAACTGCGATGGTATCTTGAATTTGTCTTGAACTTATCTTGAACTTGAACAAGTTCTAATTTAAAATGTCAAATTCGACACGGCTTGATATGTAAGATATGACATATCCACATGACTTCATACTATCTGACAGTATTTTCGACAAAGACCAAATCAAATCATATTTGACAAATCTAGTAGTGTAAACTAACTTTTAACATACAATTTTATTTATTCTCTTTGTAATAAATACAAATAAAATATCATTTTATTATTTATAGGCAAGTATATATGAATTGCAGATAATAATGTGTAGGAAATGCATACATACAATAAATGTTATTAATACATTAAATTCTTCATTCATTCATTATTTATGTGCAATTTAGTTAAACATTATTGATTATATTTATCTGAATTAAATTGAAATATGAATTACATTATATACTTACCTTATATGGATACATACTACATAATATACGCATAGATAACGTATAGTATTCATGTACAAGGTGTAATAAAATCCATTGTTATGAGAATAATAATTGCAATAAAATGAATTACAAAATAAAATCGTAAAATAATAAACAAATAAATTATGAACCAAAAAGAAAAACATATTTATGATGCACATAAATTTTCCATAAAACATTTAGAAGAAAACAAAAAACAAATTTGCGGACGTATTTTTAAATTTTCATATTACTGGTTTTTTTTTCTGTAAGAGTGTAAGGCTTGGTTCATATTCAACAGCGATGAGCGGTGAACTAAGAACGATGAGTAATTATAGTTCGAGTTTGAACTCGAACAATGCTTTTTAATGCATTCATTTAGATGTCAGATTGAGTAACGATGAGCGATGAGCGGTATCACTGAGCGTTGATTTTACAACCAAGTTTGTTTTGGTTGTGAGCGTTGGTAATTAATTTCAATGCATGTTTCAACACATACAGACATCAAACGTCAAAGATAACGTTATTTTTACTACAATTGAATTAAAACGCCACTTAGCTTTCTCAGCCTAGCATGAAATACGAATCGCTCATCGCCTACCGAAAACCACTCATCGCTCTTCAATATGAAACAGGCCTAATAACACGTTACATTATCAACCAAGTTCTACAATAAAAGCTTGACAACTGATAGGCCAGATATAGAAATCGATGTGGTTTTCACGCGGTTCAAAATGAGTTTGAATTAATGTTTTTTGTATCTAGGTATATACAATGATAGCCATGTGTTTTTGTGGCGCCACAAAGTTTACCGAAATTTAAATTTTGTGGCGCGTTGTTTTTTCTACGTTTGTTTTGTTCCCTGTTTCATTTTTAGGAACAAAGAGAATTATAGACGATGTGTAGTAAAGAAATAAAAATGCAAATAAAATATGTGATGTAAAATAAATAAGAATTAAATCCTAAATTTATCATTTTTTCGGGATAAAAAATTGGATTAGAAAGTTGATTAGAAACTCTGTAATACATGATTTGCTGGGTTTTAAACTTTTGAGACACGTATGATGTATGATAAATGCTTTATAAGACATTTTTGGAATCATTGGTGAAGAAAGTGAGGCGTGTTGTGTATCAGGTAGAACGATACTTTCAGGCACTGGGAATGTCCCGGTATCGTATGGAAATATCCTAGTTCATACGTACATATGAGTCTCAAAAGTGTAAAACCCCATAAATTAATATGCGCTTTTAAATTCTCAACAAATAGTTGATCCTTTTTCAATGTCTTTACAAATGCATTCAAAGGCCTCAATGAATAATTAATTTCGTACAAATTTACAAATTTTGTATTAGAATAAGTCAAATGCCTATCTTGTTGTGTGTTAATACATTCAAAAATTTTTATTAAAATTTATCTGATTGCTTTTATTTCTTTGAGGTTTTTGTTTTGTTTGGTACACGTGTATTAATTTATTAAAACACACGTTTTATCCATTCGAAGTCGTATCTTTTCTCTCTATGCCTCTATCTATGCATTCATTCGAAGTATATATATTTTTTTTTAAGTACAAAGAAAGGAAGAAAATAAAGGGAAATTTCAAAAACAAAAATAAAAATATATACATACATACATCTGTATGTATTTGTTTCTGATAGATAAACTTTATAAAACTTTTCAAAACAATGAATGAAAATATTTGGTTTCATTTTTTTTTATACTCAGGAATTGTTTTGTTTGCGTTTTTTTTTTCGTCTTGTTCTATTTTGAAAATAATAAAACTTTTATTTCACATAAAGAATAATAAAACAAAGAAAATGAAATTTGAAAAAAAAAATGTAAAAAATAAGCAAACAAAAAAATACAAAATAAAAATGTTTGCTTTATTCTCATAAATCTGATTAAAAAGCAGTTTGCTTGTTTTTTTATTTTTTTGTTATTTCAATTCCACCACAAAAGCTTAAACTTTTTACAATCCTTCTTTTATGCGTTCTTTCTTTATGTGGTTTAATACTTATGATCGTATATAATATTACGTATCCTTCTGTTTTTTATATACGAAGCGTTACAATAAACAGAAAAGATAATAATAAATAGCAGAACGTGTTTCGTATCAAGGGGTGAATAATAATTTAAATTAAAATATCTATTTGATATATACATACATGTACATGTGTGGGTGCACATACATATATGTATTCATAATCCAAAAGCGTATATAAAAATTTTAAAAATTTTTTGAAAATATAAATAGGAAGTGAATAAAAGGGGTCTTATACAATGAGACACTTATGAGACATTTTACATACAGCTGAATTTTTTATGGGTGAAGGAAGTGAGACATGTACCAGGTAGCTCGGTTGGTACTTGCGATTATCACAGGTAAAAATTTAACCATTTTTATCTTAACCTACAAAAATGAAGTGAAAAGGAATAGGCGATAATTTGACAGAACTATTTACGAACTCGTATACGAACTAAATAGTACCTCCAAAAGATGGGTTTAACATTTTTGAGACACTTGTGAGACAAATTACAATTTTAAGCTTCTTTAAGCTTTAAGCTTGAATCGTTATGAATGAAGAAAGTGGCATGTGTATTAGGTAGCTCGCTATTTTCAGGTTTTTAGTTCGTAAAAATTTTTTACTTAAATTTTAAATTGTAAAAAATATTACTAATGTCTCATAAGTGTTTTATAATGTGAAAAGCTTTAAAAAGTCTCATAAGATATTTTTAATACGTGTCTTAAATTAAAAGTGTAAAAACGGCCAATTCGGAAACTTCAAATCACTCGTTGTTTTTTATCGTATTTATTGAATTGATTCATAATTTTTTTTGTTGATTTTTTTGCAATAAATATAAAAGAAACATTAATATATGTAGATATTAATATATCAAAGCAATTTATTTTTAACATAATTAATACATACATATACGTATGCACATTACCCAAATACACGTACATACCATACGAGAATGTATGAACTTGTAATTTTATTCAGATCTGATATCTCTTGGTAATAAGCTGCTTAATTTAACGTTAATTAAATTTACTTCTTTGAAATTTTAATGAAGATAATTATATGATAGGATTACACGAGTTATGTATACACAATTGAAAAATTTTAGAAATTTTTGTTACTTCTTAGTAATAATAATTATGTATCTAAATTGGTAGAATAAATACTCAAACAATTTCGTTAACAAGAAAAAAAAAAACATGTTAACGTTTTAAAATGTGTGTGATATTATCATCATTTTGGCACAGAAACAATTACAATTGTGAATATTAATATGCGGTAAGCGATGAGAGATGTGTATTTCAGACTAAACTGAAATTTCGCTCATCGTTCATCACCAGTCGATTCGAATTAATGCATTAAAAAGCATTGTTCGAGCTATGATTACTCATAGCTCATCGTTCACTGCCCACGCTCATCACTCTTCAATATAAAACTGGCCTTAGCCGTTTCAACACTTGTGAGAAACATACATATGAACCAGAACATATCCAGTAATTCAGTGCCCGATAGTACTGTACCGTACTATTTAATAAACGCCTCCCTTGCCTCAATCGTGACTCAGAAAGTGTCTCACAAAGACAATTTTCATACACGTGCCTCGAAAACTTTTCGTAAAGCTAGTATTAAAAAAAAAAAAAAAAAAATGAAATTTGTCCTTTTAAAGAATAAATTTTCGCTGGAAATGAAACTTTTAAAATTATTGACAAAATTATAAATGAATTAAAATGAACTCGATGAATTTATGTAAAATGAATTTTCATTCAAATAAATTTTTCTCCTTTTTGAGAGTGAGAAAAATCATTTTTCCGAATTCATTTAAGTATAATTTTTACTTTTATTTATCAATTCCAATATAAAATTCATTTATTCTTGGTAACTGCATTTTTTTTTTTTAAAGGACAAAAAAATAATTAGTTATTTTTTAAGCCTTAATTATTTATGTATTAGAAGATTTTTTTTTTAAATTATTTTAACAAAATTTTGAAGATTATCATCAAAATTTCATACAATCGCGATAAACAAAATTTTTTTTTTCAATTATCGATAAATTTATGTTTTTCAAAAAATTTTTTATTAATTGTTAAAGCTGCTGTTGAAAAAACCGATGAACTTAAAAGTTAAAAAAAATATATTTTCATTTTTTTTTTTTTTTTTCAAAAGAAAATATTGAATTATTTTAGATCAGTTCAAAAAAGACGAAAAGATATCATACATATTTCACCAAATCATTAGATTTAAATGAAGCGACAATATAATCTGAAAATGTAATTACATGTTTTTTTTATTAATTTTTTGAACCAAACCCCTCATTCCGTACTAATTCTTCGTTTCGTATAACACGGATTCACATAAAAGCCCAATTATACGGGAGTTACCTGTACGTGTACTTTGAGACATTAGATAAATGTTCTATATGAAAATAAATGCAAATAGTACATATGAGGTACATATGTATGTATGTACATAACAGATATAACGTGTGTGTGAAAGATGCATCGTATGTAGAACACTTAAATGAATTAAAAAAATAATGAAAATTTTAGTTGAAAGAGAAAATGATTTTTAATTTTAATTTTCTTTTAAAGAGGAAAAATTTTCAGAAAAGCCAAAAAAAATAAACAAATGAAAAGTCTTGTTTTTATTATTATTATTGTAATGCTGTACTTAATATTCAACCATAAAGTATCTTCACCTTTATATCCAGAATATGCAAAGTAGAAAATAATTTATTTGGTAATTTCGTTTTAAACGTTTTTTTTTAGAATTTTTCATATTTTTATTTTTCCTATCTTTTTATACCCTGACGTACATACATATGTAGGTATAAACATAAATATATGAAAACATACATACATGCATCCAGGGTGTTCACAGTTTATGTCACAAAATACGTCTATCATGTAGTTCAGAGTATTTCTAGCACAAAATCTTTCTAAACCTACTCCCACCCTCCCCATTAAAATCATATCTTTCTGAAATACTGTGGTTTGAAAATTTTCGGACACAGGTAGTACATGACGTCGATTGATTGGACATACAAATATTTTGAACCACTTTATGTATTTGAGTCGCGTTAAGTACACAGATTTAAAATATCATACATACCTATGTATGTGTGTCCAATTAATTGACGTTACGTACTGCATGTATCCAAAAATGTTCAAACCATTGTATCTCAGAAGGGGTGGATTTTGGGGGAGGGGTCTAGCACCATTTTTTGTTAGAAATACTCTGAAGTACACGACTGACCAATTTTGCGACATAAACTGTGAGACATCCCGTATATACCTATTGGTGTATGTATATTTCATGATGGGTTATGTCTACCACCATCAGAAGATATGCAAAACGTCTTATCTGCAATTTTTATTAATAATAATGTACCTACTAGCAAAAGATGAAATTTTTGTTATCATTATTTTTTGTTCTTGACTTTATTTTATGTTCTACTTCTTTGAATTTAATGTTAATACACAAAACAGATAATATTTAAGATAATGAAGATCTATTTCTTCTGATTCACAAGTTCTCAATTTTATTTTATTTTTCTTAAACACATTTATTTTTGTATTTGCTGAATATAGTTAAGAGCTTTATATCACAGTTTTATTGTTCTATATCAAATTTTTTATCAGTTCGATGTACAAATCTTTTATATATTAGTCTGCTTTAATGAGAGCGAATTTATTTTCTTTTAACAAATATTTGGCTAAACCTATAAGTTTTCATTTCTTTCAAGTCTGTCTGAAATGTACAGAATAATGATGTATTGTACATAATGGGCCTTACCAATAAAAACCACTAATTTCGATACTATTTTAGTTATTACTAAACAACGATTATCTAAATTTAAAATCGACTTTAAATTTTTATACTAATAACATTTTTAGTGTCATGATTAATTTACATAGTTTCGTTTTTAAAGTTTAAAAAAAAAATTTTTCATGATATTTTGACAAATTACAAACTTTTACAAATTTGTATCGAATTTTTAAATTAGTAACATCTTAGTTTTGAGTTTCGTGTAACTATTTTTTTATGACTAACTAAAATTCTGGGATTAAAATCGTTATTGGTAAGGCGATTTTGAAAATCTAAGACGACTTAAGTTCTTAGTAACGACTTAGTAAACAGTTATTGATAAGGCCCAATATAAAAATTGTTTTTTTAATTTTGAAAAATTAAATTTTAATTAAATTAATCTCTAAAACAGTATTAATTAATTGAATGTACGCATACATACATACATACATACATACATATGTATGTGTATTTCATGAAATTGCATAATTTATTAACCGTGTAAACAGCGGTTTACTAATAACCACACGACAATCAAATATTTGATTATTGTATGTTGATACACTTATAAATATGAATCCATTTTTATATGTACATATAGTATGTTGTCAAAATTTTGTGTCGTTTATTACAAAAATAACATCGAATTAAGAAGCCTATAGAATAGAAAAAATAAACTCACCGAAAGTCTACTAATTTCAATTCAAAATAAAGTCGATTAGCAATAGACTCTCATAATTGGCGCCTATAATTTGTAAAAATTGTAAATTTTATTCTATCTTTAATTTGCTGTAAAAATGTTGATTTCTAATCTTAATTAATTATGTAATATCAAGTATTTTTTATGTATACATATGTACATATGTATGTATGTACATAAGTAATTAAATAAAAATTTAATATTAATTAAGGAAATATTTTAAAATTGTTAATTACAATCACATATTAAACAGTATCAAAACTATTCATAAAATTTCATAGTGATTCAAATTTAAATTAATTTTAATTAGATAAAATATTCAAATTTTTAATAAATAGCAACATAAAATGTTTTCAACTTTTTTTTTTTTTTTGCTAAAATTTGGACACTGAAGAACATCATGTACGATAGCACATATAATTTTCATACATATGTACGTATTTTAAAAAAAAATTACCAATTTTCCTTTTATTGTACAGTATATTGGGTTGTCCGGAAAGTTTATGACGAGAACTTTGAAATCGTCGTAAACGTCAACGAATTTTTTTAAATAAAATTATCGACAGCCTTTTGTGTATCGTGGTGTGAAAACATATTGAAATATCAACTGATGAAAAGTTTTGATTCATCGTCTATGAGTTCTTTAAACTATTATTGAAGCAGAACTGAAATGGCGCAGACAGAACGATGGCGAAAGTGACGAATCACAGACGGGACGTAAACGATTCGGATATGTGAGAATCAACCTTAATCATACTTTACCAAAAATTAGCGCATGAACTTCCCGGACAACCCAATATTTACATTACTACACTTTGCTTACATACATACATATACACGTAAATGTATATATGTAGGAATATAGGTATACGTTACTTGTAGGTATTTTACAACAATTGCTATTGAGTATAATAAATTTCATCAATAATTAAATTTTGAAATTTTATTAATAAATTTGTTAAACTTCCCATGAAATTAAATAAAACTTTCAGTGTTTTTGTAATATATTATGCTAATAAACGTATAAAATATAATTATTTTATTTGTGCTTATTTTACTTTGGTTATAAAAATAAATTAAAATTTTCTCTATGTATTTAAATGAGACGAGTTTACGAGACGTAATCGAGACGTATGAGACGTATACGAGTAATATAATCGATTTATGTACCTTATATTGTAGTTATTTGACAGTAATGTGTTATTATTTTTGAATAAATGATGTTACCTTTGTGTAAAGATAATATGATTAAATTACGCGATTAACGACATGAAATGTTTTATAAAATAATTGAAGTCGATGAAATGATAATTAAAATATTCCTATTTTACGCTATAAATAATACGGTGTTATCCAGGGGTTACCTGTACTACCATACAGACATATAATTTATTCCTGTGTTATATAGGTACATACATATATTATTTGTTGGTATTGTGTATGTAGCTACCTATTAGTCCGTAGGCGTACATAGTTCGAAAACGCATATTAAATCAAAAATTCAATAAGATATTATTAGGTCGTATGTGTCAGCATGACATCACGAATTTCCATGATGCGGTGTACACATAACTTCAAATACATAAGTATGTCAAAATTTAATTTCTTTTTTCTTTTTCGGTTCGTAGTAAAATATCTTGATTTTGTTTTAAAATAAAATAAAAATTTTTAATGGAGAAACAAAAATAAATGACTAATAAGAATCACTAAAAAATGTCAAAAATTTGAATCGGTATCGTGTTTATAGTAGCATCACCTCAGTTCATCATGAACGATGTCTCGAACGTCATGATTCTGTAGTGATGCTGCTACAAATCAAGGATGCGTGTCTGAAGATAGCCTTAATTAAAACAGCATGCTACAATTTTTTAATTTGCAATCAATCTTCTGTTTTTGTTTTTTACAAAACTGTGTATGCTTGTGTATTCTTCATTTTTGAAATAACACGGATGCATAATGTTTTGCATATACATATGTACATCAGTACATATGTACGTAGATAGACAACAACATAAACAATGAATTTAAAAAAAAATTAAAAATAAAATCTCAAAAGAATGATTTATTACAATGTTCTAAAATTGGAATTTATCTTTGAATTTATTTACGTATACATACATACATAGATACATATGCTTGTACACGATGTGTTATCAGGATATCACATTGCAAAAGACATGAATATACAGTATATTGTATGTTATGTATACTGAATAGAATTTTATCCTCTATGATATAAGATTATAAATGGTATTTAAACATTGAGCAATGAATGACTTCTAATAAATTTTATCTTTTGTATACATTCATTCTTTTTTTAGATCATTTCACATAAATTTAACTGATAAATATATGTACTCCTACATACGTATGTATGTATATGTATTGAAAATATTTTATAATATACATATGTATATATGTATGCATGTGTGTATCTATATTTTACCATAAACTTTTCACAATACTTTTATAATAT
The DNA here is from genome assembly GCA_963971155.1 of Anthrax anthrax. NCBI lineage: Eukaryota > Metazoa > Arthropoda > Insecta > Diptera > Bombyliidae > Anthrax > Anthrax anthrax. The sequence goes on along the minus strand of OZ020117.1, from coordinate 74,306,743 downwards.
TGTGTTTAATATAAAATAAGTTTTGTATAAAGTAATTTCCTTTTGACTATGATAAACAATAAATACACATGATGTCCCAGAGTCAATGTCACAAAGCGGGTCTATCATGTAGTTCAGAGTGTTTCTAGCAAAAAATCGTTCTAGACCCCCTTCCCATAAAATCATATGTATATGTCTTTTAAACCATCCCATATGCGTATATTTAAGTTGCGGTAACGTAAATACACATGAAAGCTATTTGTGCTGAATTAGGTTAAGGGAGTTCAAAGTTATCAACATCCAAACTTTAAAATTGGTCTTTTTAACACAAAAAAGTTGTAATTTTCGAGTCATTTTGTATAACTAAGTCCCAACTTTTCTTTAAACACACAGGTTCAAAAGATACGTCTGATTATATGACGTCTAGTTCTGCACGTGTCTGAAAATTTTCAAAATCCTTGTATCACCAAACGGGTGGATTTTAACGAAGAGGAGGGGGGCCTAGAACGATTTTTTGTTAGAAACACACTGAACTACATGATAGCAGATAGATCCATTTTGTAAAATAAACTGTGGGACACCCTGTATATATGTATATTAATGCATTAGAAGGTCTATGAAATACAATTTAAAATTTCAATTTAATATTTCAGGACGAAAAACCAAAATATATATATATATATAGGTATACATCAGAAATTGCATGAATTAATGTTTGGTATACGAGTATACATATATGTATGTATAAATATTAGAAAATACAATTTACGTCAATTAAATTGTCAACATTAAAATTAAGGAAATTAATAAAATATTTGGTTATTTTGGAAATTTTGTAAAAAAATCAATTTAATTTGAAAATTTAAATAAAATTGTATTTTAAAATTTCCATTTTAATTTTCATTAATTTCGGACAAACTGCAATACTTTAAACTTTTTATACTGTAGTTTGATATATTCGAAATTCAGAGATAAAATCAATTAAAAGAAGTTCACTGAGTTTTTTAAATATCAGTACACAACGTCGTAAAGTGATATCACTTTATGTCATTTCTAAAAGACCTTAAGTGCACAACATTAGTGAACATAGTGTATACGATACCCTATGAGATATTTTCGGAGTTTGAACTTAAATCAAAATGAGGGCTCAGTAGCTCAATAATCAAAAGGTAGAGATATTGGTTTTGAAGCGCAAATGAAGAAAAATAAAAAAATGTTTATCATTTGTCCGGACTATCGGTACCACTTACCGGCTACCTTACTCCGAAAATTCACGTTGAATGAGTCCCATAGGCTTTCCGCTTATGGGTTCAAAAGACTACTAATACCGATCAAGTCTACTTGCTGATAAGTGACAACAAGTAACTCAAAACTAATGATTGGTCTAAGCCCTATCATAAGAAATTGAGTTTATAAGTTTTACATTTGTTTACAATTTGCATGTGAAAGAATATTTCTTCTTTTTTTGTTCATTTATCTTTAAGTTGAAAATTCTTACCAAACTTAGCATTTTTTTTTTTTTTTTTTTATAATGCAACAATGAGATACGCTACAAGGCAAAACAAAATCCAAACTTTAGTTTAAAAACTGTTTCATCCTTGTTATTCAAGTTACCATGTACTAACGTATATTCTTTATTGTTTGAAATGGCATTTCAATGTTATTAAAAAACCAACGGCAAAAAAAAATTAAAATACAAAATAAAAATAAATAAATAAAATAAAATTGAAATGATGTTAATGTATAAAATACATTAATTGATTTTATAATTACATTTATATCTCAAAATCAAAAATTTTTTTATTATATATTACAACATTTCTAACATACACCTAATAGCTTATCAAAATAAAAGGAATGAGTGCGTGCGGAACGCGGCTAAATTTGGTTAAATGCCTAAAGTACTAAGTTTTTGGTAAGAATTGATAAAGTAGGAAAAAATCGGTTAAGTAGGTTTTAGCATACTCAACCAGTATGCTAAATGCTACTAAATTGGTAAATTCATTGTTTTTGTTTGTTACACTTCATGAAATATGAAGTTTACACAACTTTTCCGAAGATTTCGCACACTTTCTCTGCATAACAAAATGCAGCTAAATACTAAATTGGATTTCAATTGGAATTAATTTAAGGTTTTAAGACTTTAGCAGACTTTTCCATGTATACCGCATACACATTCTGTGTAAAGCCATCAAACAAATTTCGTTTGTATTCCATATGTACATACTTATGCAATGTACATATGTACGTATAATGGACTCATTCATAAAATTCATGCCAAAATATTTTACATTACATATTTATCTTGTGGTCATAATAAAAACATTTAAAAAAATATATTAGCATTTTAAGATGAAAATTTAGAAAAAACTAGGTGAAAACACATTATAATAAAAATGATGTCTGTTATGTATTTTGTGACACATTATTCTATTAAGTCATTTATTTATATGTATTCATGTACTGTACATATACACATACATACGTATGTATAACATATAAACAACCTGACATAAAAGATTTATGTTTATGTACTATGAATGATGAAGAATGATTAGTTTTTATAACTCATCTCATCCATAATAATCACGTTATTTTTTTTACAGTACGCAAATGCATAATAACGGCCTATATACATATGTATGTATGTTTGATATTATGTGTGTGTACGGAATTTGGCTAAATTCGGTCACAGTCAAAAATTTAATTTCTAAATTGTTGGAAAAAAATCAGTAAAGTAGGTTTTAGCACACTTAACCAATATGCTAAATGCGACTAAATTGGTAAATTCATTGTTTTTGTATAAAATAATGAAATCTGAAGTGTAATGTATGGTTTTTTTACATATTTTTTTGTGATTTTTTAAAAATAATTTTTCAAATTTATAACAATTATTAAAAAAATTAAAAATTTGAATTTTAAAGTTTCAAAACCATATGGAAATCTGAAACGTAAAAATGTAACTGAAACTGTTCACAATTTAGATATCCCGCATAGCAAAATGCTGTTTAGCTAAATGCTAAATTAAAATCTTATTCAGAATATTCGAATTTAGCCGATTTTTCCAATGATTCCGCACACACATTACATAATGTATGTATTTGTATATATGTACATTGTTAAAATAGATCATTTTTTTGATTTAGTTGATACATATACTACATGTTATTCCAGTCTATGAAGTTTTAATGATCAATTATAATTTTCTTTTTCTCATTAATATAATTTCAAAGTACCATCACAGAAAAAAAACAATATTCATTCAAATTTCTGTACTCAAATCTTTTCTTAAGCGTTGAACAGATTGCTCTGTTCCTTTCCGTTATTATACTATTTCGTTCCGAAAACGAAACGGAGCGTTGAACAGAATACACCGTTCTATTTTATGTGTTATAACCACATCCTTGTATTAATTGTTATTTACAAGCTGTAACACAAGTTTTGAGGTTATGTTTTCTATTCGAGTTGAATTTTAATAAACTTTTCTTTTCCGTCCCATTCCGATCCGTCCCTTTCAGTATTATTTAATTATTCAGTATTATTTAGATTATTTTAATTCTGACAACTTTAACGGAACAGAAAGTTACGAAACATTCTGTTCAGGGCTTTAAGTTCAATTTAAACTGTTAAAAAAAATATAAGATCGGAAAATATTTTACTATAAATTTGAACAGAAAAGACTTTAAGTATAAAACAAAGAAGAAAAAAAAACATTCTTTTTAAATCATAAATCAGCATCATAATTTTTATTTTATTTTTGTTTTAACTATGCTACAACATGAATGCTCCACAATTGCCAAAATAAAAAAAATTTTTTTGGGTGTATCCCACCCAACAAATGTAAACTGAACGAATATCACATAATTCATTTGTGAGATATTCATGAAAATATGAAAAATAGCAAAAAAAAAGTCTTTATTTCAATGTTGACTATTTAACATAAAATTTAGTACTTTTAGGTTTATTTTATATATTATTTTAGACTTTTATTGTATAAATAAAAATCTCACATTATTTTTGTCCATGTTATTTAGGCAAAATAAAAAAAAAAACAGAACAGAAATAAACAAGAACAAAAATACATACGCACAAACGAGTATGTATGTGTGAATATTAGACAATTTAAACAGAAAATTTCACTCTGATTCCGAGAGTCGATTCGATCGATAATCAACTTTTCAGTCGATTCTGTAAACCAATCGTCTCCACTTAAAAATGGTTTCATACCAAACACGATTTCGTTTCAATTCAAAACTGTCAAAAGTGGTCAAAATACAAAATTTTCAAAAAAAATTCTAGTACTATAAAAAAATTTAGTACTATAATAATATAACTTAGTACTATAATTTTTTAGTACTATGTATGCATGTAAGCCGATTGATTTACATAATACCGTGATTTGTTTTCATAGACTTTTAAAAGTCGATTCTATTGTTTGTCGATAGACTCCCATAATTGACGCCATAGTCTACAGTCGATCAAATCGACTCTTTAAATCAGGGCCATTATGTAATAAAAATCTGTATCTTGCTTCCTTAGATATATGTATTTTTAAAATTGTTGTATGCATAAACGAAAGAGGACTGTTTTAAAATTAATAAAAAAATACATATTTCATAAAATGTACACTTACATATTTACATACGTCAATGTACGTACAACGTATGTGTAATTCAAATGATAACCATGTAAAATAATATGTATTTTAATTTAATTAAATTTTTTACTAATGAAAACTCAACAAAACATTTTTTTGTATAAGTGAATTCAAAAATTAGTCATAACTATGCAGTGCTGCTGCAATGATCCTGCAATGTTACCGCAACATTCAAATGTTGCTACTGTTAATGTTGATACTGCTGATTAATTTTTAATTACTGCCATTTTAGAAATTTTACTTGCTTTTAAATCCATAACCATATCATCGATAACTATAATAGTAAAATGTGATGTATCTTGTGTTAAGCAATTTTCTAATTAATTATTTAATTGATGAAAATTCTGAAAAACAAGGAAAATTATGTAACCAAATATATTGACAAAAAATAAAATTACTGAAAAAACACAATTCTTTGTCCTCATCCATATCACTGATAATAACACAATTATTTGTTCATTGTAGCATCAAAAGCGATGATGCAAATTATTATTAAATCTTGAGTTATAGCGTCATCGAGACACCGATCATTACTACTCCAGTTTTCTCTATAAGCAGATTTCACCGTCAACAATCAAACCTATCGCAAAAAGATTGAAGTTTATACCATCGAGGTGTCACCTGATCTCGATCAGTGTTAGATATTACGTCATTGAGAAATTAGAAATTGCTTTGTGCTAGATCAAAATAAGCATTTAGATCTGTGTTTATTAGTCAGATTTGAATTACTCTTTTGAGGTTATGTAACTTTTCATTGCACAAGAAGAAAAAAATTTGTTTTGAAATTTATTGAAACAGTTGAAACGTTGTGTGAAAATTTTTTATTTTTACTTTATCACTTTGAATTAAATGCTACAATTGATATCAGATCAAATGTCGTATTTATATTATTCTGGAGCGAATTGTTTTAAAGCAAGTGAAAATTGGCATAAATTTACTCGAAAATCACATTTACGAGATATCGGTCTCGAGCAATAACAATCTGACCTCGGGTCAGACTTAAAATCTCGATTTTGACATTAGTGTTGCTAATAGAATGCGAAAATGAACAAATGATTTTAGTCATGATTACAATATGTTTTTTTTGCGACATTAATGAAGTGTTTAATTTTGGAACCCACCCAAAAGTTTATTACAACAGTGTACCAATATAACGCACAGATTCACATGTACAAGTTACGTATTTATGATACACTTATGTATATGTTAAATAAACAAAATGTGAAAATTTTACATGAATTATACAAATTTGAAATTTATACATACACAAACATGTATGTATGTGTGTGTGAAAGAAGGACAATGGAGATTGATATTTTCATTTAATGTACTATACTATACATGTACATAAAATTAAATTATCTTCATATTCTCTGTCAAAAACAGATAAAATGGAAAAAAGACAATATTTTCATTATATACACGTTCTAATTTTTCTTTTTTTTTTTTTTAAATTTTTTCATAATGATTTTTTTTCTTTTTGTTATTTTTGAAATTATGAAATTTACAAAGTGTTTAAAATTTCTGTTTTCATATATTTCTCTCTTTCACAAGGTTATATATTTTTGTACTAAAATATTATAAATAAATTAGGTTATAATTATGTACTAAAACTGATTTTCAACGATTAAAGTTGGTCTGATGTGTACTATGATTACTTTAATATGTATATGAACTTTATTTTTAAGTAATAAAGCAAATAAAATATGAAATAGTTTGCGACAATGAAAATATTTTTTTATTTTTGCCTGGTTTTTCTTTTCTTTTTTTTTAAATAAAAGTATGGTGTGCGACGTTTTTTATCATTATTTTTATATTTCATTAAAGTACTGATAAATTACAGATGAAAAATTATAAAAATGTCGTAAGACAGGGTATCTCAGAGATACTGAGTGGTTTGTAAAATTTTCGGACAAAGACAGTATATGACGTACGAACTAATCTATATAAAAACGAATATATCTTTGAAGTATCCCCGTCTCTGTTCGATTTGTGTTAAATGCATATTGAAGCTGAGATTTATGCTCGATTTCTTCATACCTGTAGTTAGCTATCTTGAAGATAAAGTTATCTGGGAGATATCTTCTAGATTGGTTTTCTTCATTAAACTTGAAGACTAACTATCTTCAGGATATAAAAATACTTTACTCAGCCCTTAAAAAATTACATAAAAACAATTTCATGTGTAATTTGAAAATAATTTACATTTAATTTATAACACCAAACTTCTTCAACTTTACTGTCAAAATTTTTGAATTAGTTATCTCAGGTATCGAGTGGCGCACTGTAGTCGAGATATCTATCTACTGAAAGATTTCCGAACCTCAACCACCTTTTACAACTTTATCTTGAATATAAGTCTTAACTAGAAGTGAAGAAAACAAATCTTCGGGTTTTCTTCACTGTGTCTCAGAATGGGCGGCTTTAAGAAGAGAGAGGGAGAGAGTCTAGAACGATTTTTTACTTGTCTCTTCGAGACATATCACCTCCTTCTTTACAAGCCTGTTTAACTGGAACACCCCATATAATTATATTTTCTTCTTTTTTTGTAAGATGTACTATACATAATTGTTATTTTACATTAAATGAAAATAATATTCATTCTTTGACGATGATGTTAAAAAAAAAGTTAAACAAATACTCATCGAGAGGGCATTAACGTTACAAAATTCACCCTTGGTCTTATATGTTTGGTAATACCATTGTTTTTTTTCTCTCGTCGTAGAATAAAAACAAAAAAAGACAAAAATTTTTAACACAAAAATTTAAAAAAAAAAACCGAAACATTTTTCCTCGTATTTTTATTTAATTTTCCTTCTTTCACGTTAAATAAATAAAATTTAAAAAATTTTTCGTCTGTTTTAAAGTTTAAATTCACGTGTAATGTTCGAAATTTACAAAAAAAAAAAACTTGAAAAAATGAAAACTTTGCAAATGAGAACACAAAAAAAGGAAAAATCAGAAACAAAAACAGAATTATGTACAAGAAGAATTTACATTAAAACAAAAAAGAAACAAGAAAACACTCAACAAAGAAAAAAATTTCAAGAATCACCTGGGTAAAAAAAAAGTATTTTTCTCATTTATTTTAAGTTACTTTTTGTAACTTTTTTCCTCCTTCTTCTTCTTTTTTTTGTTTGGTTAAATATTTCATATTTGCAGTAAAAAATGCAAAATAAAAAAAATTGAAAAAAATATATTCTCCATTTAATAGTTCGTTACTAAAACAAAAGCAAAAACAAAAAAAACATTCTTCGAAATAAAAACGAATAGGAAAATGAAGAAAATTAAAAAAATAAAATAAATAAAAAGGGTGATTCAGTTGAGCTCGCCTATGAAGAAGGGGATGATAGCTTTTGACGAGACAAGCAAAAAACCGTATGGCGAGGGGTGCAAATATTTGCCCTTTAGCCGTTAAAAGGCGTTAAAGATGCTTGTGCCTCTTATAAAATACTCCATGACTCACGAACCGCTAGACCTACATCAGTGTTGTTTTGAGAATAGTTATAGAAAATCCTTTGTCCTTTCTATTGAGGTATTTCTCAAGGACTTACGTTCAATGGTTCAAGAGTAATTGGCCCCATACACTATACATGCATGCATGCACAATCGTGTGTGGAGCAACATCATATGATTGTGCATATATTCATGTATAGTGTATAGCAGTCTTAATTCGCAGTCAAAAGTTAAAGAAAATTCGACCAATTTTCCGGATATTTTGGTTATTCCTGTAGACACTCTTATAAAAAGTCGTCGCATATAGGCAAAACCAAAATGCTCTCTAGCGGCTAAACGGTACATATACTCACTATACGATTTTTAACTTGTCTCTTCGAGATCTATCTCCCGCTTTCTCATATGTATGTGGGTTAGCTGAGTCACCCGGTATACACGAGTAGTTAGTTGTTTTTTGTATCTAACTAAACTTTCAACAATTTTGTGTTTTTATTTTTTTTTCCAATTTTTAACTTTTCATCACAAAAAATTCTAAAAGAGAGAATAAAAAATATAATTTCCATTTCAAGTGCTAACAATATACAAAAGATACAAAAAAAATGTTTAAATTGTGTAAAAAAATATACAAAAAAGCCAAAGCAGAAAAAAAAGATATTTTAAACTGAGAATATTCATTCATGGAACTGTTTTTATGACAAAGTTAAATGCAAAGTATAACGAATATAATTATGATACATACATACATAATATGTATAATAAGTATGAACATGAATGTAAGTATGTATGTAAGTATTATGATACAGGTGAAAATGTAAAACTTTTGTATAAATATATGTATTTTGCAGTACACAAAAATAGAAGATATACTTATAATAGTAAACCAATATACATATATTTATCTTCTGAGATACACGAGTTTGAAAATTTCTAGACGTGTGCAGTACATTACGTCATATAACCGGACATATCTTTTGGGCCCACTGATATTCCAGTTGTGTTAAGTGCATATGAAAACTGGGACTTAGGCTTTTCTAACGAGCTATTGTGTGTTTAATTCGATTAAGGTGGTCTAAAGTTATCAATGACTAAATTTAAAAACTGTTGCTTTTTATGCAAAAAAACTAGTGGTTTTCGAATCACCCTGTATAACTTTTGTATAAAAAATTTTGTACTAATTATAAACTCAGGAGTTTCCCAATCTAATAATATCTCTGAAAATTTCAGATAAATCGAAGAATATCATCTTGAGATATTCTGCGGGTCAACTTGTACACATACAACATGCATTATTTTGTGTATAGGTACATACTATATGTAGAAAATTATATACAAGTTTCTAAATAAAGATGAATTCATTTCTTTTTATAGAAATTTTTAATTTTGTCTGTTTATTTTACATAAAAATCAGCTAGAGTACTTTGTGAAATGATTCAAATGAATCATTTAAATCGATGATGTACGTCCAAGTAATTGTCTAGAATAAGCTGAAAAGGATAAAATGAGAAAATCATTATGTCAGATCCCCCTCTATAGGATATGGAAAAGAGATATATTAGAAGATAAGAATATGGAAAAGTAGTCAAGATGAGAAAAGTACTGTTGATAGACCTAAACTCTATGTTGTAAATGAAATATTATTGAAATATTTGAAACTATTCTTTATCAAACAGACTTTCCTTATTGCAACCTTTATTTAAAAATTATTTAAATTTATCAACAAAAACCTCTTTGAAAACAATTATGAATTTCAAATTCCTTTGGCTAAGGACATCATTTCAAATTATCATTATGGTTTTTTCTTTCTTTCTAATTTGACGAAATTTTTTTTTTACTTCTTTTACTTTTATTTAAATTGTGTTTTTTATATTTTAAAACTTTTTAAAATTATTGTACATACATACATACATATGTATATACATATACATATACATATAATGTAATAACGTATTACGTATACGCTTTTAAAACGTACATATTTCAAACGCTTTTAAAAAAACTGTATGTGGTTCATAATATAATAAGAATATTAATTGTTTGGGTAGGGACATTATTACTTATTGTACTTGGGGCTAATAATAATAATAACAATAATAACATAAAAGAGATGTTAAGTGAAAAGGACACAGTTAGCTGATAATAAACTTAGTTTTTTTATTTTTTTTTTTTAGAACTGTCAATTACGTACGTATTTAGTTGTAAATATGTAAATTAAAAAAAAAAAACTTTTAAGCGATGTTAATTAAATATAATGTACTGTAAGTTTTTATTTCAATTTATGTTTATTAACATGATGTCTCTTTAATGGTATATAGAATTCATTTTTATTTTCGATAAAAGCATAGAATACATTAAAGAAGTTTATAAAATTTTTAATATAATTTTTTTTTTTACTTAATGCACATTATTGTTTGTTGTTGTTGTTTACTGATATTTTTATGGGGATTTCTACACTTTGCAATATCATATACAATTGCAAAGTGTAGAAATATACATATATATATATTTGCAATATATATATATAATCTAGAGCTTAAGGCTGCAATAACAAGAGTGTATTTGATTAAAAAAAAATTCAGATTTTTTAAATATATATCAAAAAAAGTCACGGTATTATGTAAATCAATCGACTTACTTGCATGGTACTGCTCATATAAATTGATCGCAATTTCCATTATACCAATTTAAAGTTAAGTTGAATTTGATTGTTTACTCTTTGAAATGTACATACTATATGTAAATTAAAAGCTTAAATTTATTGAAAATTACAAAGAGAAAAGAAAAACATACTTTGATTAACATCGTTTCTCGTTATTTTGTATAAAATTGTTTATTTTAATCTCAAATTTTGAAAAGTCTAACACGAAATATCATCGACTTTTTTTAAAATCTAATCTTTTCTAAATCTCAAGTAATATGGGTGAGGAAAGTGAGGCATGTAAAAGTGGTATTCGAGGATAAAAATTTTAATTTAAGTTTCAGCTTCTAAAAAACATACATATCTCATAGGATTTCTATCAGTGTAAAACTCTAGATTACAATTTTTCTGAATTAAATACTTTTTATATGTACGTATGGACATGTACATGATATTACTATATGTAGCAGCGATTGTATTACTGCTGCAGCAAGCTTCAGATTAGTATAAAACCAAAATATGTATATTATTAACATGAAGGTCTGCATTCTTAATGTATACTATATGTACGCATAAATATAAATTAACATTAATTATAATTATACACACATGTAATAGAATTACAATAAGACATATTGCATCCGTTCTATATTCTACATGTACATATACTAATACTATTCATACACATATACTTAGTAATTAAATCAATTATTTGTATCCCAACAAACCAAATAGCGATAATCGAATTTTCGATAAATTAATGATATCGCCAAAACGATACGCGTTTCGAATTTCATTCAAACAAAATTTAAGCGATATCTTGCAATACGATATAAAAGCAAGTCTTACTCGAAACGCTAGCAAACAAAACGGAGATAATTATATTTTTGACACGTTGGCGATATTGTCGAAAGGACAGCTGTATCAGTTTGCACGCGAATCGCTGTATTAATTCATTTATACATACATATATGGATACACTTTCTCCCTTAACATGATACAAATTCGACTCGAAAATGATTACGTCTTCGATATCGTCTAAGCAATTCGCATTCAATGTAATTCTCGAATCGTTTAGTTTGTTGGGATACACATTTGTATGTAACAATAATATAAAATGATTTTCCTTTTCCTTTTATTAAATATACAAATCACAGATAAATACATGTGTAAAGTATACGGTCAACGATTTAATTTAACTGATTATAATGTAAAACCAAAAATTTATTCTACTCACATACCAGCATGTACACACATTAGATTCAAATTATCCTTTAATAAATTTTATGTTGTAAAATTATAATTACAAATGTACATATTATATCTGCATAATTTATATTGTTGGCATAAAATCTAATTTAAAATTTTTTTCACAAATTTATTTCAAAGGAAAATTAAAATTAAATTTTTGTTATTGATCATATCAAAATGTTCTTGCACATAGGAATTTGTTTTATTATGAAATATCCTTAAAATGTTCATTTTAAACAAAATTACTTTACATTATCAATTTACAATGCATGTGTGTGAATTACATATGTACACATCAAAATGTGTGTCACCTAATCAGACTTTTCAAATTTTCGTAAAAGCATTGTTGAAAAGTAAGAGTAGAAATAATTCCACTTTGAAGTTTCAAACACACTTTTGTGGATTTATGGTTTTATACACATACTCGTACATATGTATATAGTATACATGCACATTAACCAACTATACATAAATTCATATGAAATATATTTCCGATGGAAAGAATCTGTATTTCAGAATAGATGTACTTTGTAACATTTATTTTGGAACACTCCTTATATTGTTTTACAAGTGAATATAAATTGTGGTTTTCTTATATACATAAATATATACATATGTATGTACATATGTATGTATGTATCAGGTATATGTAAAGTAAACTATTATATCCATTTAATACTCAATAACCTCAATGTCAAACTAACTTGAAGTTAGAGATTTTCTTTTCAAATATTTCAATTCAATGTGTTGGTGTTACAATGATATTATATTTTTGTGGTAATGTATTTAAGTGCGGCATTATACAGTATTTAAATGAAATTTCAATTTCAATTTTAATCAAATAAGTATATTTTACAATATACACATGTATATGACTTTATCGGGACATTTATTAACACTGTAAATTTGGTTCTTATATTTTTATTTCGATTCAATTTTTTTTTAAACCAGTAAAAATTTAAAGTGTTTTTTATTTTAATTTTATAACTAAATTATATTTAATTTTTTTTAAATATTTTCACTACAGAAATCTTATGAAAACTACGAGAAGTCATACGAAAAGTGGTATAATTTTACATGATTATATATTGTTCTTCTTCGATGGCTTAAAAGCATCAATGGTACTTTTACAGAACATATCGGTTCTGGGCCTCCTTTAGCCTGGTCCTCCACCTAGTCCGATCCATGGCTGCCTGCTTCCAATTCCGTTTACATAGAAATTGCTGTGCATCCTTTGCAACCTCATCTTTCCATGAGCCAAGAAGCATGGCCATCTGTTTGAGGTGAAATTCGATAATGTACGGCCTGGCCTTGTTTGTTAAATATTCTTGAAAATTTTCATTTTGATCGTCACTTACATACATTCATACATATGTATGTCCTGTAAAGTATCAAATTTTGTTTCAAATCCTTGCTTGAGAATTTAAACACTAACCTCAACATTATTTTATGTTCAAAACTTGACAACAAAGTGATGTTTGTAAACTTATTTGTTAATGGATGGGCCTGGTTGGTAGGTCTTTACAAAGGACTTGATAGAAGGTTGATGGTAGGGTCCAAATTTAAAAAGTAATTTTTCTTGTTTTAATTTCATTTACGTATGTACATATATACATACATATGTATGTATGTTTAAATATTGGGTTATCCCATAAATAACTTCCTATTTTCCAAATAACCATTTTGGTTAAGATATATTTTTTTATTCGAATTAGGTTAGTAGTGGGTATAAATAAATGGTGAATTATTCTGGCTCTTGTTATCAATCAGTTCTTGTATCTTGACAAGTCTAATGTCAAAAAAAAAGTTATTAGTAATTAAACATGGAAGTGATGACACAACAAATTAGACATATTTTGTTATCGTTTTACAAAAGGGGTGAAAATGCAACAACTGCAGCATTCTAATTGTGTGAAATATATGGCCCAAATATCATTAATGATAGTCAGTCAGGTGTTAAGTACATCGTCGGTTCTAGCGTTTAAATTCTGGGAACTATGTATTTAAAGATGAGCAAAGATCCGGACGACTCGAGGAATTCGTAAAGACAAATTACGGACTGGGCTGTGGAAGAGGCAAAACTTACTGTAACGGTAGAGGAATTAGCCAAAAATCCATTCGACAGTACTTACATATTCGTATATATGTAAATACATACATATGTATGTATGTATACTTATTTATATATTAATGCATTTTAGCAGGATTCATGCGTACACTAATATGTCTGAGTAACATATGAATATGTTTTTAATCAATTTTCTAGGCCATATGAAAAAGTTTGAAAATAGCTCCTAGAACCATAATAATAAAATAAAATTATTTAAAAAATTTACAAAACAGAAGAATTTTAAAAAATTTTTAGCAAACTCATAAGATACAATTTTTTTCTTTTTAATTTTTCTTTCAAATTCCATTCTGTGTTGTATAATCTAAATAATCGTTTTTTTGTTTTTTTTTTACCTTTATCGAATACAATTAAATTTTGGATATCTCTTGATTACATTGTTTTTTGTTCTTCCTTTTTATGAGTGTTGATAAAATTTCTTTTCTTGCATATTTTAAATTTCTTTTCAAAAATATTTATGCAGAGTTTAATACAATACATAGGCTGCGTTCAGTTATATCAATTTATTGATTGTTTTTCTGTATTCATTCTGAACGTTCGGAATATTTCATATGCATTTCTTTATTCTAAAAGAATATTCCGACTGTTCTTTTCCTTATTTCTTTATTTATTCGAAATATCCAGAACCTATTCTTTTTTATCCTAGATTGATGATATGGTATTAACCCTACTTTTAATTTGTGATCTGTCAAATTTATGATAGTGAAAGACTAAATAATGTTATGTCATAATAAAATAATTTAATAAAATAAATAAATTACACTATTTTATTTTATTTTTCATTTTTTATTATTTTTAAATACCTACAAAAATTTCCAAACTAGCTCTTCAATAACGAAAAAAATTAATTATTTTTTCTCCCACCATTTTAATAAAAAAGCATTTTTTCTATTTTGTTTTTTTATTCATTTTATTCCAAATTTTCCAAATAGTATTCTGTTCGTTCTATTCCTTCTATGGAAAATCTTACTCATATCTTACTGTACAAATATCATTTGATGCTTTGAAAAGTTTTGATTGTCATTGGATTACAGAAGAATATCAACAGTTAAATGTAATCAGCTTTTTTAAAGAATCGCATGATTGATTCAACCAGTGTCAAAATTTTGGCACTAATTGCATTATCGAATGATTGACGACAGTCAACTGTAAAACCAACGATTGACGATTATCAAATGCAATATCAAACAGTTGATATTTCTCATCTGCACTGCAGACGATATTACCAAACGAAGCCACTATTACGTATAATTATATGAAAACTTTATCTTATTTTTAACGTTTTTGATGGACTGATAAAATTTATGTATTTTAAAAAGTTTTAAGATGACTTTTAGGTAATAGCACTGTACACCGTATGTATACATCGCGAATAATTCATGAATATTTAATTTATTTATAAAAATGTGTAGGCATTTTGTCATTACAATAAATTGTTTCCTGAAACTTTTATTAAAACTTTTCCTGCGGAAAAGATAAAAAATAAAAACTCTTGATAATAAGAATTTTATAATAGATATTGTGGAAAATTGTAAATGAAAATAAAGAAAATTTTGTGTTTTTTTTTCTTTTTAAATTCACGATTTAAGATTGATAAGACACAATAGCAAAAAGAAAAAGAAGAAAAAATTTAAGAAATTTAACAGATGAATATACTTGAAATTTTGTTTTTCCCGTAATTATGGTCCAAAATAATTTAATTTTAAATTCAAAGTGTATGACTTATTTTGTTTTGTTCATATTTTTCAATGAATTTCATTAAGCCTCAGAATTTCATTGTAACATAAGTATTTGTATTTAATAGCAGACACAAAAAGGCTTATAACTTGAAACATATGTACATATATGCGAAAAAAATACTGTAAGAATTTTTATTGTTTGAATATATTAATTTCAAAGTCTCGTATATAGTTTTCCGAATTCTTAGGCCCTGCGCAGCCAGAAAGCGGAGCTGAGATAAGCAGAGCTTCTCTGTGTGTTGGATGCTAAACTGAGCACTGAGCAGAGCTGATAAGAATTTAATTTGTGAGATAGATAATCAAACTTTACTTTTGTTAATGTAAATGAAATGTTGTGTTACGAGATTTAAGCATGCACTGATAAAACTATAACATGCAATAATACTAAAATCAAAAATTAATTTCATTTTTATCTAGTTATTTGCGCTGATGAAAACAAACAAAAAGTATGAACAAAATCAATTTAGTTCAGTCAGATAAGCGCTGATCAGTTCTGCTCCGCTTGAAGTGTGTGTATTTTTATTACTTCTCATATGTTTGTTTACTTCTCCGTCTACGCAAGGTCTTAGTATAAAACCGGTGGCGGAATAACAAGACTTTGATTTGAAAACGCCGAATTTTTTTCGTTTTACAGACTTCTGCCCAACTTAGATTCCATCCCTTGCATTGTAGGATGTTGTTTTATACAATAGTTTCAACACTGTATATATATATTTTAAGAAATTATTTAAAATTTAATTTAAATAAATTCAATTTAATATATCGATACCATTTTGATGTATTCTTCATTTTTTGTTTTCTTTCAAATTATGAGAAACTCATGAGCATATTGTATGAGTAAAGCTCTTAAATATTTAACATGAAAATTAAATTTTGTAAAAATACTATAATTAAATTTAAAGTAATTATATTTTTGAACTTTTTCACCTTAAGCGTTACAAAACAAAAAAAAACTTATTATTATTTAAATTGAATTTTCAACTGAATTTACTGGTAATGTACATACATACATACTTTATGTATGTATGTATTTTGAACATGCATTTGTAACATTGAAATAATAAAGTACAATTGTACAATAATAAAACAGTAAACTTAAAAATGCATGTGCTCCAAAAAATCAGAAAGTTCTTACTTAATTAAAAACATAATAAAACAAATAGAAATAAATATAAACGTATTTTCCACGAGATTTTTAAACGAAAAAGAGATATTAAAATACAAAAAAAAAAAAAAAAACATATTAATTGCATTTAAATTGGAAAAGTCTGTACATATGAATACCCGAGATATTATTGTTCATATGAAAATAACCCTATACACAATTATTTTGTGTTGTGTAATTTTTTAATGCATATCATCTACATATACTCTGTCTATTAATTCGATGCTGTCAAGGTCTTATGGAAATGACATTAAAAAGTACCACTTTACGTCGCTGTATATTGATATTTAAAATATTCATTTCGTATTATATGATAACTTTAAAGATTGTGGTAACACTGCTTGTGAGATGATATTATTAGAAATTATAAGAGAAGAAAAAAAAAAACACATAAAGTCCCATAAGACCTTAACTGCACCGAATTGGTAAACAGACTACAGTGCTTATATTGAAAATAGCGACGAGGAAAATAGTAAAAAAAAAAAAAAAAACAAGTAATAATAAAAATAAAGTAAAAATTTATCACTGGGTTATTAAAATATTCATTAAATATTTTGAAATTTATAATAAAAAATTTAATTATCAGTATAAATATGTACATATGGACGCTTACATATGGATGCATACTTGTATACTGACTAAATGTATGTCATAAAAATTGGGAAAACAATTTTTCGACGCAAATACATACAAATACTCGTACATGGTTGATCATAATGAAAAATTTATTTTTCATTAAAACTGAAACTTTTTTCCAATTTTTTATTTATACTAAAATTTATTAATTTATACAAACTATAAATTTAAATTGAATTTTTAAGGTTTTTTATACACTATTTTCTTGATTTTTAAATTATTATATAATGTATTTAGGTTTTTTAGTCTGAGTTCTAAAAGTAATTTATTTTTGTTACATTTTATGCCCATATTCATCAAAAAAGATTATCTTTTAATCGAGATAAATTAAAAATGTTTAATGAAAATGAAGAAGATCAGTAATTACCAAAAAAACTGCCATAGTTTAAATTACAAATTAAAAATTTGAAATTCAGCTATCAACTCCAATAATATATGACAATATTGTATTCACAGAACCGTATTTTATTCACAACACAATAGTTCCTTAAACTCAGTTTAGTTAAACTGAAGTTTAAACTAGACTGTAAAACTGAATTAGTTTAACTGAAAGTTTAAATTCTCGTTAGGTCCAATTTTACAGTGATGCCTTAACGAGAATTTAAACTTTCAGTTAAACTAATTCAGTTTTACAGTCTAGTTTAAACTTCAGTTACACTAATTCAGTTTTACAGTCCAGTTTAAACTTCAGTTTAAACTGTCACTGTAGGACTAGGCGTTAGGATTTATCTAACGTAGAGTTTAAATCATCACTATAAAACTGGGCCTTACATTTTTCTTTTATTCAAGGTAGAAAAGTGAACTTTTATTCTAGTGAATGTCAGTGTATAAAAAGTGCAAATATTTTTTGTAGAGAAATAAGAACTTACAGTCAGGGCTGGAAAAACTTACAATAGGACTTTGAATAAGATCTTAATTTCCGAAAATGGTCAGCAGTAGTGAATTTTGTATTTGTTGTTTTTTTTTTTCTTTTTCTTCAATTTAGTTTCGACCTAAAGTAAAACGTATAGTCTTATTTAATTATTGAAAAATATATTTTGAATTGAATTTATAGTGAAATTTTCTGGAAAATTTGTACAATAATTTTATTTTATTTTTACTCAACTACTTTATACATTAGATAGAAATTTATGTAAATCTTGTTTTAAGTAATTATTTTCATTTTATACAATACCAAAAGTTTTTTTTTATTATTGTAATTTTTTTAAAAATATATTTTGTGTGGGTGAATGCTTTTTACAAATACATTAAAAATTGAAATTTTATTATAAAAGTTATTTAGCGTTAAAAAGTTTTGTTTTTTTTTTAATTTTTTTTTCCTTGTATTAGTTTTGTCTTTTTATGTCATCTAATAATTTAAACATTCATCTATTTGTCTTTTTAATTTATAAAAAAATGAATAAATAAATAATCTATTTTTATTATTGAAATGTTTTCCAATTTAAAATAATTTTTAAACGAGGCCGTTTTCGAAAATTAAGATCTTACCAAAATCAAAAGAATTAACTCAATTCAATTCAACATATTGCGAATACACAATGTATTTCTTGTATTTATGAACTATAATTATTACCGTATTCATGTAATATGGATGAAAAGTATTTTCGAAATGTCGAAAACATCAACTGATCGTTTTGTGAAGAAATAATGAGGTCAAATTCGTAAGTTAATCAACTTCAGGTTATGTTTCTAGAATATTTTCACGACTACTTTTTGATTGTCTAAAAAATACTCTATCCAGACTAATGAATACGATTGATCTCCTAAATGTAACAAAATTTCCGTAAATTATGATCTTACTCAAAGTCCTACTGTAAGTTCTTTCAGCCATATGATGGATACGGTAAACGTAATCCTAAATTAAAGTACAAACGTCTGTAAAAACAAATACATTGATAAAAAAATTAATTTTCTCCCAAGATGAACTCGTTGGACATACATGAGATCCATTTCTTTAAATGACATCATTTTATACTACAGGTAAACCTCCTAGAAAGCGTCATTCTTACAACGCATAGGGAGTTCTGGTTTTGTAGTGTTTCTTATAATAATTTATCGAGGAACTCATCTACCGCATTGTCAGAAGATTATCTTATATATATTCTTGTTTTAGTTTTTGACAAAAACTCTTACTAGATGAAAACATTTTCTAAGTGTTAGAAAACTTACATAAGATGTTGAAATCGCATTTAAAAATTGTTTAAAAATTTTTTAAAGTAATTTCACGAATAATGTGAACGATTTTATTTTGAATCCAATTTTCCGTTCAATTATTTATGGTTTGAACTGTTTAATTTTGAATGACATAAATATTCATCGTTAAAATTATTTCGAATAGAAGATACAATTTTTATTTGAAAAGTACATACACATTCCTCAAACATTTTTTTAAAATTTCTCAAATAATATTAAAATATAAGTACATAATAAATATACATATACACATAATATGAAAAAATGTAGCTAAAATATGAATATACAGAGTGATTCAGTTAAGCATTCGCGTAAAAAATAGGTAACTGAAAATTCAAGTGAATATACATAATTAAATTAACGAATTTGAATTCTTGTTGTTCTTTTTAATATCACGAAATTTCGGAAAATTATTCTATCCGTTCAATTTAATTTGCATTTAATTTGTAAATTTTTTAACACACTATGCATATGTAGGGTAAAATGCGATTTTAAATTACATATTTTCAAATGATTGAAGATAACTGAAAAAAAAAATCAAATACTCATATTTTAAAGTTTTCCCATAAATTATCCTATAAATACGTACACGTATACATATGTATGTACATATGTATGTATGTACATATTTTAATAAGTAAAATATCATATACTGATACTCATATCTACATATATGTTTTCTACCTATATATACAGTGTGTCTCACAGTTTATGTCATCAAATAGATCTATCGTATGGTCCAGAGTGTTTCTAGTAAAATTTACCCCTTAGGTATAACGGTTTTCAGCCCTGCGCAGTATATATGTATATGTATATAATGTGTTTCTTGACTCTTTTAAGAGCATAGGGCTTCAACGAAAAACTTCCACCGGACACGGTTTTGTGCAAGTTTTTTTATTTCCGTTTTTTTATTCTATGTTTAATTCGGTTAAGGGGATCTCAAGTTATCGAAGTTTAAAATTGTTGTATTTTATGAAAGAAATTAGTGATACATATGTATATGTATATGTATTCGATTTTATGACGTCATGTACTGCACGTGTCTGAAAACTTTCAAACCCCTGTATCTCAAAATTAGTGGATTTTAGGGGGGAGGGCTAGAACAATTTTTTGCTAGAAACACTCTGTGTTACAAAATAAACCCATTTTTGGGACATAAACTATGGGACAACTTGTATATTTGTATTGAATAAACAAAATTTTAATCATTTACAAATATAACATTACAAATTGTTATAACGCATTACTATTGATTCCAATTTTCATGTACATATATATATATATGTATGTACATATGTACGTGCGTATGTACATACATAAATCATCACAAAATGAAAACTCAAATATTTGTCTTTATTTAAAATTAATTTTTATAATATAATTAAAATTTCAATTGAAAACCTATCTATATATAACTATTTGAGTGTATTGTGTAGATATTTACCTAATATGTCTATTTTATATTATATTTTGTAAATATGTAGGTATCTATATTTTAAACTAATTCACATGTAATTAAATTTTAATTACAGATTTAATTAAATAAAAAATTTTAATTTCAATTTTAGAAAAACTTGAATTTTAGGCATTGAAAATACATAAATTTTATTTTAAGAATAAAATTACAGAGAAATACATACATATTGTACATACTGGATTTACATTTCGTATTTTACATATTTTTTCTTTTCGTGTTTTCACTCTGCAGGGGAACATAACGTCTTTACGAAAACCTACCATCTAACCTTATAGCCTGCCAGCATTTCAATTTTTTTCCAGGATTTTCCTGACACTTCCGCTTCAACCAAAAGATTTCGCCCCAATGACAACTTAGGTCTGCCTTTCTTATGTGCCTTCTTGAGGCTATATTCAAAAACGCATCGTTGGTTTGTAGCGACGCAGCATCACTACAGTATCATGACATGAAGTTTTATACTACGTGCTGATGCGATGCTAATGCTGAAGACATTGATACTCACAATGGATCAAATTGGCCTAAGCGCGCTCGCTTGGGGGAGCCAGCTGGCGCGACCACTGCAATCTAGCCTAACCGGACAAATTGATGCTGCATAAAAAAAAGCAACGATGGGTTTTTGAAGATAGCCATATATTATTTGCTGGTCTTCGTAACATGTGACGCATTTCCATTTTCAATTTTTAATTTCGATCTCCAAAAGTCTAGTGGTACCTGTTTGCATAATTCTCAGACCTGAACGTTTGAGATTTTTTTACATATATTTTACATACGTATACTCATGAAGTCATAAACAATTTTTTTAAATTTTATATCTCATACTTTATTCGTAAAGCCTCTTTTTAGTAGTTCACTTTTTACCAAATAAAAGTTTAAAAAAGAAAGAAAAGGTAATAATCAATTCAAATTCATAAATGTAATTTAGATACATGCAAAGTTTGTATGTAAATTTATACAGATTGTTTAACAGATGTATTTGCATATCCGCCTGTAATATTATACAGTGTACCAAAGCAACCAAAGTATAACAATCAGAAAAGTATCTTAAAAAAGGTAAAAATTGATTTTTGCCATTGTACGTATCTACAATTTAACTTTTATTTTTCTTTTTGAATGGTTTACAAAAATAAAAAATTAAAATAAATAAAAAAAATAAATAAAACAAGCAATAACCAACAAGAAGGCATAATTTGTTACAAATATCATGGAAATCTTATTATTATTCTTTTAGTTTTTTATTTATTTTTTACTCAAACATAAGGTAAATTTTTGTTCTTTAGGCCCGACTTCTTCTTACTTCTAGTTATCTATGTTGAGGATAGTTAGACGGGAGATATCTTCTAGATTGGTTTTCTTCATTCAACTTGAAGATAAACTGATAGAAATACTTTATTTAGCTGTTAAAAAAATGGCATGAAGCCTAACTTCATATGTAATTTACAAAAACAAATTTCGAGGATTTTAGTCGAGATATCTAACACCTTAAAGATATCCCGAGCCTCAACCACCGGTTAACATTATCTTGAAGATAAGTCTTAACTACGGATAAGTAAAGAAAACCAAATTTTCGGTTTATCTTCAAGATACGTTTAACTTCAAGATATCTCGAAGTGAAGAAATCCAGCATTATAATTTTTTTTTCTTTGATTAATTCACCTTTCTTTGTTTTGGTATCTTTATTGTAATTTTTTTTTCTATCTAACAGAAATATGTAAGAACGTACACACGTATTTTATTAAATTAACTTTAAATTCACTTTGTTTTCCTTCATTTACATTTTTTTTTATTAAAGAAAAAAAAAAAACGTTTTTTTTTTATTTCATTTAATTTTATTCAGTTCACAATGGATTTGACAACAGAAGAATCAAATCAACTTCACTCGAAATAATTTTAATATTCAGAAAAAAATAAAAATAAAAATGAATGAAAGAAATATGAAAAAGAAAAATAAAATGAATTAAAATAAGTAACAAAAAAAAACAGGGTACAGGTACAATATGAATAAATATCGTAAAATAAACATGATTGAATTTAAATAAAAAAATATGTACTACCTATATACATACATGTATATGTAAGTATATATAAATTGTGAAAAAAAAAGAAAAAATTATTAATTATTATTTATTCGAAAAAGGTTTCATAAATAAAATATATATAAGAATAAAAAAATATAAAGAAATAAAAAAGAAAAATAAATGCCAAATTGGTACGTTTGAAATGAACATGAAATTTAATTATTTTTATATTGAATAATTAATATGGAGAATTTTAAGTGGAATTTTATTTTTTTCTCATTAAATAATTTTAAATTATATAATTAAAATTAAATAATTAATTTCATTAAATAATTTTTAAGAAAACTACACTCTGTTCACTAATTCGGTGCAGTTAAGGACTTTTAGAAATGACATAAAGTAGTATCGTATTATTCGTATTTTAATACATCGGTGTATATTGATATTTAAAAAACTCATCTTGTATTATGGAGGGCTTCAGTAGCTCAACAGGTAGAATATTAGCTTCTGAAATACAAGGTCCCAGGTTCGATGCTTCGCGCGGACAAAGAAAGAAAAATATAAAAATGTTTTTCGTCATTTGTCTGCAGTATCGCCGTCACTGCCTTGGCCCAAAAATTCACTCAGCTTTGAATGAGTACCATAAGCTTCCCACTTATGGGTCAAGTGCTTATTAATACCGGTCGAGTCTACTTGCTGACAACAAGTAACTCAAAAAAGGAACAAATAATTGGTTTCAATACAATCCTATCATACAAAAATTGAGTTTATTGCTGATCGTCATCCATCTTGTTCTCAGGTCTCCCGCGTTGTTCGTTTTGAAGATCAAAATCTCCAGATCAGAATTTCTCAAAATCACCAACGTTCTGTGATAAATCGCATCTTTGTCAAATATTTCGTTAACATTATGATTTGTTTGTGATTGTGTTAGTTCTACGACGGAACTCATATTCGAAGATATCGCGAATTTTTATTTATTCATATAGCTTACAATATTTAACATCTAAACGACAATACGATAGACTATATTAAAAACAAAAGAATGCGTCTAAAAGACAGATGGCGTATTTTCTTCCTCAATGTGAAAAAACAAACAGAGTGCGATGAAAGTGAAATAAATTACATATTTAAATAAATTTTTCCATAACACGCTTTACAGGTCTATTTTTCTAAAGGAATTCGTAAATCAATTCCGTTATTTTTGTATTTCTGTTAATTCTGACACTGATCACTGTCCCCTTTTTCTTCTTCTTCTTCTTTTTTTTGCAAGGTCAAAGTAAAAACAAACACAAATCTCTGTATTATTTTTTTACGTATCGCACGAAGGCAACAAGATATGTCCCTATATGTACTAGAATACTAACTTAAAGTTTCCGTACAAAAAAAGAAATCAATAATAGAAATTCAAAAAAAATAAAAAATAAAAATAAAAGAAAGTAAAACTAATAAAAACAAATTACTTCTAAATAGGAAATAAAAAATGTACGATAATATTTAATATAAAAGAGAAAAAGGAAAATTGTATTTTTTCCTATTATACGCGTATAGTACAGTGTTTAATATATGTAATATCTGAATATAGTGAGTAAATGGAACAGAACAAAAATAAGCAGATAATAATATACAGGGTGCCCCAGAGTCAATGTTACAAAACGGTTCAGAGTGTTTTTAGGAAAAAATCGTCCGCCCTTTCTGATATTTTGAACTACATGATAGACCCGCTTTGTTACAATTGACTTTGGGACACCCTATATAACATTCACAAAGGAATGAATGAAAGTTCAACATTTCCCAAAGGAGTGATATTGTTATAAAAGAATTGAGATTGAATTTATTTTACAGCATTTTTCCGTCTTCATACAATCATAAATGTAATTCAGAATGCGTTTTTTTTTTTATTTTTATTTTTTGTTTATCGTTCTTTTCATCACATTTTACATTTTAACATACTTACATATTACATATGTATGTATATATGTATATGTTAAATGAAATCAAATGAAGTAAACTGATTAAATTTTGTTTTTTTGTTTGAATTATGACAGAGTTGTGTACTATTGAAATATTTACTGCATCCGTTGGATTTTATATTTCTTTATTATTTATCTTACTTTGATTATTAAATCTTTAAAAATTTAATCATTATTTTAATTTTAATTTAGTACGAACGACACTTGTCTTTGCAGCACACAATTGATAAATTATAACTATGGCAGTTTAGTTGGATTACAGTTTATCGTTATGTACTCGTACAGTATGTCATTATATACCTTTACACATATCTTTGTGGAATTTCAACTATAATGCGCAATCGACCTTAAGGTTCCTCGCACATTATATCGTCAAAATTCTGATGTAAATTTCAAATCAATTGCATTCAAGTGGGTAATAGAATCAAATTTGGGTGGGTTCCAAAATTCAACACTACGTTAATGTTACAATAACAAAAACAAAATGTCTTGAGTTCATAAAGTAATATCATGACTGAAATTATTGTTAATTTTAGCATTCTGTTAGCAACACTAACTCAACATTTATGCTCGTATTCATCAACAAAGATTATCTTTAGATCGAGATAAACCGTATTCACCAGCCTGGATAAGATATACTCATGTACATACATATGTATGTATGTACAAAAAAAAAATCTTATAAAATCAATTAAAATAAAAGTATTTTTTAGTATATGTATGTACATACGTATGTATGTTATACAAAATTGAATGAGTATTAAAAATAAAAATTAGTCTAAATATTGTAAGAAGTGTGCTATTCAAATAAATTTTATATGAATGCCAAAAATGTGATTTGTTTAAACAAATTAATTTAAAAAATAAAGCAAAAATACACACAAATATGATTTTTTTTCAGAGCCTAAACATTGGGAATAAACGGAGGAAAATTCCAAAAATTGAAGATTATATCAGAAATCAAAGCCTATGCCGACGATGTTTTTAAAAGCCACTTTCCAATGAAAAAATTAACATTTAAGATAAAATTACATTAAGCGAAATACATATTTTCTTTATAGTTTAATTGGTTTTCTTTTCATCAATTGTGTAAAAATTCTGCCAATAGCTTGAAATTAATGTTATACAATCAGGCGCAATATCTGTCAACGAGTGAAAATTACACGAAACTGATCAGTCTAAAAAGCTCTTTTTCTAAATATTATTGCTAAATACTTAAGAAAAATTTTTTATATCATTTTTATGAGTTAATTTTGTTTTTCTTCTTTTTTTATAACATTAACATCATTGAATAATAAAAACAGAAAAATAATGAAAATTATTAACCCAGAAAAAAGGATTATTTATTAATATAAAAATGCTAAATACGCATTTCTAGGTATTTCACGTGAGATCTCTAAAAACTTTTTTTATGTAAACATGCATACATATATACATATGTATGTATGTATTTATTATAAATTTTCTTCTTTTGGGTTACTTAATTATTATCAAACGGATTACCCATACATTCATTCTTATGTATATTATTTTCGCCAGAAAAAATAAAGATTTTTTTGGATATTTCTTAATCCCATAGAGATAAATTTTATTTCATTCTTATAATGGTTTATTTTCCACGTACATACCTTCTTGGATGACGATAATTATGTATATGTGTCTGTTATTCTTGTTTTGCGAACGTTATGTATCGCAAACATATTTAAAAAGGACATTACAGGGTTTTACATTAATCGTGCAGAATATTTCAAAAGATAAAAATAGAGACAATTTCTCACTCTTGTTCTCAAATTTTTAGAACGGACTATACGTTTACCTGCGTAATAAAGCATTTATTTTCCAACAAAAAATTGTGTCGTATTTTAAAAAAGATGCTCTCGTATCGTTTAAAAAAAATAACTCAAAACTGACTACCCTTACAGCTAAAAAGTAAATTGATCTTGAGAGTCGAACTTTTTGCCATTATAATGAGTGCATGAACCTTATTCTAATTTCTAGGACTATTAGCCGCTGAGATATAACAATTTGCAGATTGAAAAATATGTTGAAAATGAAAAAACAAAAATTGTAATATCTTATGAACAAAACGAAACGGAAAAAATATAATATGTCATTTTCGATCTAAAATTGTCTCTACTTTCATCCCTTGAAATATTTACCACGACTTCTGGAACATCCCGCATATTACGATTACTATATATTTCGATGTATATTACCTGAATTCAGCTTTTTGTTTTCGTTTTCAATTATCATTACTTATATGTATATACCTATATATGTATATGTGTTTTTTTTTTTATTTCAAGATGATTATTAGAAAATTCGATAAATTTTTAGGGTTATTTTTTTTCGGGTTATGGACATACCTTCATATTCGTATATGAAAATTTAATCTTAATAATATGAAAATTCAAAGTATTTTTGTAGTTTTAATAGATTTATTAGTTCAATTAATAGATACACGTGTGCATTGGTATAGAGAAAAAAAGTACCTACAAATTTTCATTGTGATCATAATTTTTATTTTTCGGGATATACGGGATCATACATACATACATGAAATGATGACCCAAAAGCAATTAAGTAATTGTTATATTTTTCATTTAATTGAAATTCTTAGTTAAATGGTTAAAAAGCTCTTCAACTTCTAAATTAGATTTGTTTTTATTATTGTTATTTAGGATAACCTTTACGAAACACACTATATGTACACCTAATTTGTGTGTAAATAATGTTGTTTTTTTTTTTTTTTTTTTTGGTACAAAGCAAATATTCATACGAAAAATAGAAAGAAAATTAAAAGAATACCTTCAAGATATTACATTCTTTTATGTACAATGCATGGTGATTCAGTTAAGCACGAATATAAAGAAGGGGGATGATAGATCTCGATAAAACAAGCAAAAAACTGCACGTCGAGGAAGGGATAAAAATGTCCACCGTTTAACCGGAATATGCCTGTGTCCCTTACAAAATACTCTATAACTCACGAACCGCTAGAGCTACGTTATGTTTGTCTTAAGAAAAGTTATAGTCCTTTATTTTATCTTTACGTATTGGTCAAGAATTCCAATAGTTCAAGTGTTACTCAATTTCAAAATCAAAAGTTGAAGAAAATTTGACAATTTTTCCGGACATTTTCATTATTCCTGGGAATACCCTTATAAGAAATGCTTTAGTCTTTCGTGAGTTATGTAGTAATTTATAAGAAAAGGCACAAGCATCTTCATTATATTACATATCATATTATATTGCATCACATTATTGTGATATCAACTGCACATCAGGTGATATTACCGAACGTCGAATTTTTCTTTTTCAAATGTGAACAGAAAAAGCATACTGTTTTAAAAGCAGCTGGTGATAAGGAGCTGATAAACAGTAACATGTGAATAGGCCATATAGAATAAATTTACACTAATTTTAATGATTAAATTACATTATTAACACAATGTCATGTTCAATAGCTGATATATTTGTATTTTGTATCTTTTCTAAATTATAAGAAAATTGAATTTAAATCATTCTTTAAGAAGTATTCATGAAGTAATTTGTATTCAACAATGAAATTCAAATATTCTCAAATGTTTCGTTAAATTGTATGATATTAATGGTTGAAAGAATTTTTTTTTCTTGATTTCTGGCATATAGTACTTACTTTTAGATTATATTTTGACCTTTTCATTTCTATATCATATACCTACACAGTATATAAATATGTACAACAACATACAGATGTATTTATTCGCACAATGAATACCATGTAAATAATCTTAGAACTTTATAAATGTTTTTCATAAGT
The DNA here is from genome assembly GCA_963971155.1 of Anthrax anthrax. Lineage (NCBI taxonomy): Eukaryota > Metazoa > Arthropoda > Insecta > Diptera > Bombyliidae > Anthrax > Anthrax anthrax. The sequence continues at coordinate 74,277,640 of OZ020117.1, read as the reverse complement.
TTTTCATATAAAATACGGTTTTTGTTACTATACAAATATTTACGGTTATCTTCTTATCGTCACAAAAGTTTTGTTCTTTCAGTTTATATACATATGCACATATAAAACACGTACATATAAGATATGTATGATAACCTAACATATTAGTATATACACGAGTGTAGAAGTAAATTTTATCCTTTCAAAGTATTTTAAGAAATTTCTTTCACTTGAATTTTAAGTGAATATAAATTCTTCAATAATTTACACTTTTATCTACATCTATAATGTCTGTATATACATATGTATGTGTTTTTACAGGGTGTTTCTATTCTACACGACACTATTAGTACCACGGTATTATTTGGACTATTTTTAAACAAAAATTGTACGGCAAAAATTCTAATTGAAGACTTATTTCGACGCTAGAGGGCGTGGACGAGGCTTGTGTCTCTTCTTAATAAATACTCCATAACTTACGAGCCACTAAACTTACGTCATTATTGTCTTTAGAAGAGTTACGGAAAACTTTTTTTACTTTTTGGCCTTTCTACAGAGGTATTGGCTAAAAAGTCAAAAGTTTGAGAAAATTTGACAAATTTTTTGTACTTTTTGGTGATTCTACTTTTTGGTGATTCATCCAAAGTTCAAAAATCCTTCTTTTTAATGCAAAACAATTTTTTTTTCTTGGTTTTGAGTCACCCTGTATAATATTTCTATGAACATTTTTATTATCAATTGTTAAAATACGTGTCATACACTAATAACTACAATTCCTGAAGATTTTAGATAAATTGGAGGATATAATTTTGAGACATTTAATGTTGTGTGTAATTTTTTTTAAATCTAAAAAAACATTTTGTAATTAATAAGTAAAAAATTAATCGATTTCCACTATGAAAAGATTTGTATGGAAATTTGATTTTTTTCTTATATAAAAAAGCCCATTTTGTGACACTCACGATGAGGTACCCTATATACGTATGTGATTCATTGGTAGCTATAGTGTTAAGTGAGTGTACTACAATTATTAATTGAGATTTTCTTTATTTTGATATTTGACCTTAATAAAGTGTAAAATTACTGAACACAAATCGATTCTAAATACAAATTGAAAACATTTAATTCGAATTATATACATATTTATATATGTATTATTCCTAAAAATATCTACATAAATATGCATGAATAGAAAAATCAGATGTTTACATGTACATAACATACATACATATGTATATGTACACTGCGCGACTGTATTGATTTGGTTCACCTTTCGACACGTCGTTTGATCTTATTATACAAATATAATTCGATGCTTTGGAAATTTTTGATTGTCATTAAATTACAGAAAAATATCAGTCGTCAGATGTAATCAGCTCTTTTAAAAAACTGCATAACTAACTCAACCAGTATCAAAAATTTGACACAAATTATATTTTTGCTAATATAATGCAAAAATGAACGTGTTGTTTTAGTCATGATTACTTTTTGAACACTATATAGTACAGTGTTAACTGTTTGAACAAACCAATTTTCTCATCGGCACGGCAGATGATATTACTGAACGCAGCCTTCAGCCCAGCGTTCAGTGTATGAATAAATTATTAATATACTAAAATATACTAGAATGTTATTTTTAATTTTTTAACATATACTTGAGATTTCATGTACATAGTACATACATAAATATCTATTATATTTAAGCAGTCCTTAGCACATGTGCTTGCACATACATAAGTCCTTAATTAAATATATGTGATAAATATATATTCTTTAGGTATACGTACACAAAAATTACATAAATATGTGTGTGCACAGGTATGGATCGTTTGTGTACACACATTACAAATTTTTATATATATATATATGTATACATACATATATGTATGTATAAGCATGCATGTTTCAATTTCCTGTTCAGTGATTCTTTCAATGATTTAATAGGATAACATTGTTCCGCTTGATAAAATTATTTATGATTATGTTCTATTTTTTTTTCTTTTTATTTTCTCTTTGTTTTCATTTTTGATTTATTATTTTGATTTTTAACAAAATCTATCTTTTTGTTATACACATGTATGTACATATGTATGTATGTACGTTCATGCATGAAAAAGAATTTTGAAATTAAGTAGGAAAAACAAAAAATGAAAATGTCAATAAATAATGAAATATGTCAGTAAAATCTAAAAAACAAGAAAATTTAAAAGCAACAATAGAAAAAGATCATCAACAGTAAAATATAGAAAAGGTGTAAAAACATAAGCTCATTAAATAGAACAAAACCTATGTTGTACAGTATTAAAAAAAATTACTTACATACATATGAACTTTTATTTTCGTTTTTACTCTGCGGGGGAACATAACGCCTCTAACAAAATTCTTCCATCTAATTTTATTGTCTGCTAGCACTTTAATTTCATTCCACAATTTTTCTGACGGTACCGTTTCAGCCAAAAGACTTCGTTTCAAAGACAACTTAAGTCTGCTCCTTAAGGATCCTGTTTGTTGGTCTGTGCAACGTGTAACCGAGCCATTTTCATTTTCTCTTTTTCATCAAAGGTAAACTTGTTTGTATAATTTCCAGAGCTTAACGTTCGAGATTTTTGCGTTCTTATGTACTTTATAAATTTGTGTAAATACTATAGTACCACTTCACGTCGCTGTATATTGACATTAAAAAATTCGTCTCGTATTTTTATGATAACTTTAAAGATTGTGGTAACATTACTCTAGTAGTGGCTAGAAAGAGCACGGCTTCATTTTTGAAAAATTTTTCTCCAATTCTTCTTGTAATCATTTGCCACATATTCTATATATTGCCCTATATAGTGACCAATTAATGGAATAATTTTTCTAGTAGCACCAATCGTAAGTTTATATATACAATGTTAGAACGATGCTGCACAGTAATTAAAAATAAAGATTTTCCAAGAAAATTTCAAAAAAATCCTTAAATTTTTATTATTTTTCCATATAAAATTTTGCACTGGTTGCGAATGTTTTGAACCCTAAAAAATTGACTTAGTTATTGATTTTTTTATTTTTATTTTTAAAATAATGTAGTATTAAGGAACCAATATAGTATTTTTAAAATGATAACATACTTGTAAATAAAATAAAAAAATATTACTTAAATCCACATTTAAATCCAGTTTTTATTAGCAGAGAAAATTTAGAGTTTTTAAAATTTTTAATTTAGTTGCAAATGTTTTGAACGAGACTGTAGGTATAATATTAGTAGGCTATGCACTAATCCATTTATGTTCATCGCAAGTAAATTAGTTAAAAGAATATCATTTGTTTATTTTATTAGAATACTTTCAATTTAATTAATAATTTTTGCTAATTTCAAAGTGATATTCATATAAAAATACTTAAAAAAGAATTAATTGAATATAATAAAAAATTAATATGGAAAAAAATCACAATAGTGAAAATCAACCAATTATTCGTCTTCATCTTGAAAATGAAGATCAAGAAGTTGTTGATATTTTAACAAGAGAAATTTTAAAATGTATTGTAGAAAATAGTAATACATGGTATGTAGCCTATGTAGGTGGACACATACCTACCTACGTGTTACGTGTTTTACACTTTTGAGAAACATGCGTATGAAAAATTTCTTATGAGACTTTCGGTTCGGAGTTAAAGTTTTACCAAAAATTTAACCATTACCAGTTACACGCTTCATTTTTCTTGCCAGTAACTTCGAAAAAATATCATGACATTTTTCATTTGTCTCAAAAGTGTTAAACGCGTGTATGCACGTGTACATACACAAACATACATATGTATGAATATCCATGAGATTTTATTATTTTTTTCGTAGTGCTGTTACAAATCCAATTTTAAATGCATTCCACACACGAAAATCTAAATTTGTAAAAATTAATATGACAATCGAAATGGACGAGGAAGCAGAAAAATTAAATCAAGAAGAAGAAGAAAGTGAGTGAAACAGAAGAAAAAAAATTATTACATTTAAAAAAAAAAAAAATTTCTTAAAAAGTTATACAGGATGATCCAAAAACCATTAATTCTCTTGCATTAAAAAAAAAACAACATTTTTGAACTTTTGAATTTTTTATTTCATTTCATCAAATAATAGCTCGTTGGAAAGGACACAATTAACACGACTTAAATGCATGGAGTAGTTAAAAAAAATACATATTTCAAAATATATGATGTCATGTACTTCGCGTGTCCGAAAATTTTCAATCTCTTGCATCACAGCAGGGTTGGATTTTAGAAGGTGTTTGTTGGTGGGTCTGGAATGATTTTTTTTTTTTTTTTTTTTTTTTTTTTTTTAATATAAAAAAGATTTACTTAAATTCCGATTAAACAAATGAAATTTATCTATAAATTTGATTCTTTTGTTATCCTTGCTATCTATCACAAACACAAAATTTTTATTATAATGCAATTTTAATCAGAAATTTTTAAAGGCCGGTTCTCACATATCCTAATTGTCCACGTCTCGTCTCCGATTCGTCATTTTCGCTCCCGTTCCATGTCCGTCATTTATATTCACAAATTTCAGTTCTGCTTCCGTTTAATCATTGTATAAAAAACACTCCGTATTAAGAGCTCACAGACAATGGCTCATACCGCGAAAGTCACCTCACCAAACAACATTTTTCATCATTTGACATGTTTTTATGTTTCCATACTACCATGAACAAAAGACTGTTAACAAAAATATCCAAGTTCTCGGCCACTGATACATCGTGACGGATCGGTTTCTGCACTGTGACGGAACGGAACAGTAATGTGTGAATGTTTACTTTTGAATTTTGCACAATAATATTAAAATCATTTAGACCGATTTATCGTGACGGAGAAGAGACGAAGACGGATTGGGTATGTAAGAAATTCTCACTGAGAATTAGCCTTAATATTGAATAATCTGAAGTTTCCAATGTACAAATTTGGTACAAATTAATTTGAAAAGTTTTTTTTTTGTTTTAATTTTTTGATTTTTTCGTGACATTTATTATGTTGTGATTAACTAACGTACAAATTGGTTATATTAAAAGAATTGTGTTGTAGGTACTTGAAAATTTATTTTGATTTCTATCGACCCTTATCATCGTTATTACAACACAATTTACCATTTGTGGTTATTATTACTATATACAAATGTACATAATTCATTTTTTTTTACATAAAATGTGTTTATAAGTATTATTTGACAGTGATGGATTTTCTTTTCTGAGTAAGGCAAAAAACAATAAGGAAACAAAAAAAGTTAAAAAAATAAAAATAAATAGAAGAACACCGAAAACACGCTATGACTTATTTTCCCCATGAGGAACGGAAAACCCGTTTTGTTTGGAAAAAGGGAATGAAGCGTGTTAAGTGACTTACAAGTTAATGCATCCTTTTCCAGGAGCAAATTGTGATAATTAACAATTTTTGGATAATTCTCTTAGTATTAGTGTGAGATTAGAGTAAAAAAAATAATAACCATAAAATTTATAGTTTACTAATTATTAATTTTCACATAATCTATTGTATATTACGAATCAAAATGTAAAATAGAGTAAAGAAAATTTGCCCTAGGACAAATAAGACACAGAGTGTTATTCCATGCATCATTTTCATTGATTTGTAAAAGCGTCGTAATGCATGATAAGTTTTAGTGTACCCTCAGTCAAAATAAATATTAGTCTTACAAGAATCGATTTGATCGATTATTTACTCCATAGCAATTTTTACGATCGCGAGAGTCGATTTGAGTCGATGTATCGGCCTATATTAGTCGATTAGATCTTGGTAATTGCTTCTTATACCTTTCACTACATAAATCCAGTGGATTAAACTGTAGTCTCTTAAAATTTTCGTTTGTAGAGAATTTCATTTCTAATTCTTTCAACTCTTTCTTCTTCATGATATGCAATTAGAAATTCCATTCTTAAAATTTTAAAAAACTTACTTAAAAAAAACAATTAAACCACAACAACAAACAACTCACTTAAAGAACATAAATACGAAATTGATAAGATTTTGAATTACATCCCTTGCAAGGGGCAGTCGACTCTGAATTCAGACCGCTAATAACTGGTTTTTTCGCGAAATCATTGTATCGGCTTTATATCCAACCCCCTATCTGGAGGACCAAATCTCAGTATTATACTCCTAAAATAGGGTGGCCCAGCAATGTTATATATCTTTTCGCAACAGATTAACCATAAATTATATGTACATATTTATATTACTTTTTTTTTAATGAAAAATACTATTAAACATGTAATTTTTTAATACGGTGCACGGTAACTTGAAAGCAGAATAACGCTTTCGAAAAACCCGCTTTTCAGATTATTAGCATTATCGACATGTCAGCTATAAGAGTCAAATTGTTATTGCTCTATAGCAAGATCCCGTAAATCTCATCTGCGAACAAATTTAACTTGCTTTAGAAAAAAGCTAATCACTCCAGGATAAGTCAAATGTCAAATTTGATCAGTCATCGATCATAATTCAAAGTGTGATAGTATAAAAAAAACGTCACACCACGTTTCACCTGTTTTAATAAACTTCAAAACAGTTTTTTTCTTGTTTGTAATCAAAAATCATATAACCTTAAAAGAGCAACTCAAATTTGTCAAACACAGAGCAATTTCAAATTCTTTATGATGCTATAAGTTTCCTAATTACGGGTTACGACACTCTTATATATTTTCAGATGCTTTTGTCTGAATTTTTGAAATTTCCCTTTATTAATGAGCATTTTTCAGTAGACAAAATTCTTAAATAAATAGAAAATTTTATAATTTCTGTACAAAAAATGCAACTTCGTGTATGTAAAACAAAAATTTGTAGAGTACGTATGTACATATGTATGTATGTATGTATATCCTTTTTCTTCTCGCATTATTTCTAATTCATTTGAATTTCTATTAGATTATATAGAAATTGTTTAAAAAAAAGTAATACATATCAAATTAAATGCATGTAATTCTAAAAAGAAGCAAAACTACTGCAATTACAACAAGACGATAGCACTGATCGTATCGTTTCACATACACTTTGTTTATATCTTGTCCACTAATTCTAAGCATTTAAGGTCTCATAGGTACAGAGTAAAGATAGGAAATAGATAATCTTCACTTATGGGAGTACCAGTAAATTACATCTTTTGTCTTCTCACATTATTTCTAATTAAGATGTTTCATTAGCAATTCTGAAATAGTCATAAATAGTCATACATATGTATATACAATGGTACTTCTTTATGTAGTTTCCGTAAGACCTTAACTGCACAGAATTAATGGATAGAGTATAAATAGTATGAAAATCTAAAATTCAGCTGATCTAATAAATTCAGATATATAGTATTACACAGTAATACAAGCATTATGATTTCTGTACTTGATATGAATGAATGTATTTTTCAAAAATAACTTAAAGTATAATACATTGTACATATTAGATTATACATATGAGGTACTTTATTTTTGAAGAAATTTTGTATTATTACCGTAAAACATGAACACATACATACATCCATACGTTATGTATATATTAAATTGGATAATTTAAAGAGAAAAAAGGGAAAAATAAGAACCGAAATTAAAATAAATATAAAATGTAAATTGTTTTATCTTTATAGACAAAATATGAATGGCCCCGTTTATTTGATTGAACACAACACGTATTATAGCAGAGTGATTCAGTTGAGCACGCATATAAAGTAAGGGGTGATAGATATCGATGATACAAGCAAAAAATTGTATAGAAAAGGGGGCCGGGTAAATATATACTATTCAATCGCTAGAGGACGTTGAGGATGCTTGTACCTTTTCTTACAAAATACTCCATAACTCACAAGCCATTAGACCTACGTTATTATTGTTTTGAGAAGAGTCGTATAAGTCAAGGTATACATATACCTACCAACATGTGTCCAATGGTTTAAGTATTTTTCAAATTCAAAGTCAAAAATTAGAGAAAATTTGACTAATCAAAATTTGATCACCCTGTATATGTATGTTTTAGTGCATGTTACTAAGTATTTTTACAACTGAAAATGCGATATTATGTTGAAATAAAAGGATTCAATTTTGATGGCTATTTTAGAATTCATAAATTTACAAAAGTAGAGTAGTTTTTCGTTTTAAAATAAATTACGGTTATTAGTTTAATTATAGCATTACAAAAATTTTTTAAACTGCAATTATTGTATGTGTACTAAATTACATTGTAATTTTTTTAAAATCTGTTTCTTTATATTACATTCTGGGAATGTGGTGTCTATTGTGAATTTATGTATACTGTACAATTCATATTGTAACTGTACTTTAATTGTTATACGTAGATTTGAATATTTTTATTTCATTAGCTGTTTAAAAATTGGTTTTTTTTGTTATATTATTAACAATATTGTAATAAGAAAACTGTTCCTGCACATACAATAACTGTCCCTGTACACATTTTTCATATGTGTCTTAAAAATGTAAAAGGCCCCAATATTTGAAAATTTCACGACTTTTAAAATTTTTGATATGATTTATAAAATTATTAATAATTTTAATATTTGACTCTATTTTTGCTTATACATATCTCATAATTATGTTTTGTATTTTTTTTTATTCTTTTTATATTATTGTTAAATCTATACTCTGTCCACTAATATTATGCTCTTAAGGTCTTATGGAGATTACCTAAAGTGGTACCATTTTACATCACTATATATTGTTATTTAAAAAATTCATCTGATATATAATAAAAGCTTTGTGGATTGTGGTAATATTGCTCGTGAAACAGTCTTATTAGAAATTATGAGAGAAAAAAAAATGTACTCCCATAAGTGCATGATATTAGACCTATTATTAAGACCTTGAGTGCATAATATTAGCATAGACTAAGTATTCTATTTATTATATTTAGTTCGTAATACTCTGATATTAGTGAACAGAGTATATATCTACTACATGACAAATTTATACATTTTCAAAAATCGTTTTTTTAAATATAAATGTGTCCATATATTTAAAATAACGACGTTTTCATAAAGTATTTTCTTTAATTTTTAATTTTTGTTTTGTGATGCACACGAATAAACATTAAATTCATAATAATAATGTAAAACAAAAAAAATACTATACTCAATGTATCCTTCACATGTATATGTTTACATCAGTGTGAAATATGCAAGTAATTCTTATTTAATCAACAATATATTATTACCAGCATATAATATGCTTTGCTTTGCAGCCTTGTAGTATGGCACGTTACAATATTTTCAGTCTATTTGTTACTTCATTTTATACACATGGTGATTCACTTCAAAAAGGGCATAACAAGGAGCAAATGTGGTCAAGCAGGGATATGAAATGTACGTATATGAAATGTTACATTGATTGTATCATGAAATCGGCTTATTTGAGTAAATTTGAAAATGGATAACAAAAAACTGATGACAGATAGAACCTTTATGTAAAAGAAAGATCTGTAGAGAAAGATACGAAAATTTGTTTTTTTCTCATGTGACTACAAGGGTGTCTCCTGGACACAGACACAGCATATTCAATGCCCTTTAAAACTCTCTCCTCCCTCCTCACCATACGAGTTTTTTCTTATCTATCACCCTTTTCTTCATACGCATGCTTAAATGAATCACCCTGTATAAATTTCTTGTTCACCGATGTTTTTGTTCAAATTGAAATCATCTTGTGTTGGTAAAGTAAAAGTTTCAAAAGATGATTACACCATATATGTATGTATACGTATAAGTACCTTCTATACATGCTATTGTGTTAACTTCTATCAGCTATTAGATGTACTTGTACATAAAAATACTTTTTTTTTATTCACATATTCATGTTACTAAGTTAAGTTTCCTTCTACACAAATTAAAAAAATGAAAAAAAAAAACTTTGAAATGTTTTTGTTTTGTTTTGCTATTAATAGAAAAGCAAATTGTTAAGAAAAAGTACAAATAGGAAAAAATAGATAATGGACGAAGAAAAAAAACTATACAAAACAAACTATAGAAAAAAATTACAATATACTTTTATGTATGTACATAGATTCATGCACATGATGTGTATTGTGTATTTTCAGCGAGACAGGATAATATGAAATCGGTACTTTAAAAAAAAATAGTGATAAAAAATTATAAGTTACATTGCAATAAATACAAAATAATATTGAGAAAAAATTCTATTGATTTTTAGTTTTTAGTTAATAATTGATGATTAACAGATGAACATAAGTAATGTAATTAAAAATATAAAAAAAATTAATTGATCGAAAAAAAAGGAAAAAAATATTAAATTCTTATGCATTTATTAAATTTATAATTATTTGAATATTTTTGTTAAATATTAAAGGATAACGATTCTGGAAAATTTTACGTCAGTTTTTCTGTCATAAAATTTTTTTTTAACTTTTATTTTTTGTAATCTACCTATTTTATGATTCATTTCTTAAATTTTATATTAATTAGGCTAGCTTTTTCGACTAGCTTTTTTCATTTTTTAGGTGATTGAATTACAACTAATTTGTAATGTTTTCGTCGTGGTCGCAGTGTAACAACTTTTTAGATTTATTTTATCACTGTCATTTTGATTTTTCACTTTTTTAGTGAAAAAGCTTGTCGCGAAATTTACCAGTCTAAATAAACAAGGATACAATAAGTATTTTTATCTTGAAACAAGTAAATCTAAATAAAAATGTACATTTGTATATATATATGTACATATTTCATAAAATAAATTTATACAGGTGAATATTGAGACAAGCTTTTATATCATAATATAAATTATATAATGCAATAAATTGATGGGTTGGGTCTGATTTAATTTGAAGTTTATTTTCTTCTTTTTAGAATACAATAAAAGCTTGTTCTTAAAAATTTTTTTTTTAACTAATAATTTATTATGACATTTTAATTTTTTTTTTTAAATCGTTTTAACTGCCACAGCTTGTTTAATTTTATGATTTTAATTTAATTCTATCACAGATTCAATTAATCAAATATTTAAAGAGCAAAAATATTTTCATCTAGCAGCTTGTTATATGTTTTAAATAAAATTCTTTCAAAAATATAAAGATTTCCTATACGTAAATTTCATAAATATAGGTATATGTATCTTTCATGTTAACACAAAAATTCAGAAATAGCCATTTTGCTTAAAAAATGGCAAATATTTTTTTGAGCATTTCTGTGTAAAAAAAAAGGCAGAAGCTTTTTTGTCTGATGGTAGTAAAATCCTCTAATACTTGTAATAGTATTAGTGCGAAGAATAGAAATGTTATAACAAAAAAGTTTGAAGGCTACAGATTACAACTAGAAATTATTTTTAAATTCTTTTTTACTTTTAAATGTTTTTTAGTTTCATAATAAAATAATTTTTAAAGTTATATCATATGAAAATATTTATTTTATGTGTGAAAAATATTTTATGGCATTTTTATTGTAAAATTCTTTAAAAATTTTATAAACACCTTTAATTATGATCAAAAATGTCCACACACATGTGTTTGTAATTTTTTCTTGATTTTTTTTTTTCGTTTTGTAAATGAGAAATGAGGTTTGGTTACCTCGACGCTGCTTATTGTGTCCCTCACCTCCGGTATCCCTTCATAAGGGCGCATATCCTTTCATGTACATAGATATACGACATACTTTACGCAGTCAATATTCGAAAGATCCTCCGGATTACTACCCGTCGTAGCGTAGTAATCCTTTCACATCTTTCTATAGCAACATAATCGTACAGAATATGTATTGATGTTTCCTCTTTTTCGAAGTATAACCTACAATCTATAAGTTAGTAAATGTTGATGTCTAGTTTTTATATGTATGTAGGTGTACCTTAAACGTGTAGTGTCCTGTAATTAGTTGAATAGTCTTTCTATCACAGTATAATGTTAGTTCAAATATCGCCCCATTTGGCTCTTTAATAAACCATCCCTAGCGCCTAATTCCTCCATTGGAAATCCAGTGTTGGTGTTTCCCTCTCTAAATTTTAAATCCTTAATTTGTGCAATATGAAAAATATGAAAATAGCACATGGTATTCGGTACGAATCAGCATTATATAGCAAATATGAATCTTGAAATTGTTTTCTACCGCTATTCATTCCGTTGTTGTTTTTTGTTTGACTTTCTTTTTTATTTTACTTTTTTCAGAGTTTAAATTTAATGCTTTTTAGCTTTAAGATTTTATTAAATACGACATTTAAAGTTAAAAAGACTTACAACAATAGAAAAAACATTAAAGTATTTTTAAAAAAAAACAAAAAAACTTGAAAAAAAAGACATAAAACAACAACAAAACAAAACACTACCTTTCTTTTTATAAATAATACAAGAGTATATTATATGTAAATTTTTTAACTTTGATCTTTTTTTTCCACTGTGTTAACATCATTTCAAATGTATTTTACAATTTTATTCTTCCGATACGTAGTTGATGTGAAAAAAAGGAAGTAGAAATAAAAGCTCTTGAGAATATTTTACAAAAAAAAAAATCTGTATAAAGTTTAAAAAAAAACTAGGGAAGTTTGGTTGTTGTTTTTCTTTTTTTAATCTTTGTTTTAAAGAGGATACACAATTTTGTTATGCCAAAGATAAAAAACGGATATGTACTATATAGATACACAGAGTATTGTATGTAATTTGTGAAGTAAGTTCCTTTGTGTATAGTACACATTGTATGTAAGTTCCTTAACATTTCCTTATATATAATAAATAATTTATGTGATACTTCAATTAGATAAAATGTGTGTACTCATATCCATATGCAATGTACCATTTATACGGATGTATGTACATACTCGTACATACAAAAAATCAACAAAAAATCGAAAACAACAAAAACCGCAATTCCATATTTGTTTCTCCAATGTTATTCTCGTATGCTTTCAGTCAGTTATAGAGTTCATGAGTAGAATATAATTTAACAAATATTATTACCTTTATGATAAATTTGATCAGCATATTACATCAGTGATCAGACTATACCGCATTATTCATACGTTTAAGGGGGTGGTGGAACTATGTACTTTAAAGCAGAACCCCACAACGCGGGGGAGGAGAGATGCTAAAGCTAAATAGGGGTCCGTTATAGAGGATAAAATTAAATTTATCCGTGAATTTGAAATCCAGCAACAGCTGAAGTTAGATTTAGTTTAACTAAATTCTTTGACTTTCCCTTGACTTCAGTTAGTGTGCCTACCAAACACACAAAATTAAGTTACTTGCATAACTATTTTTTAATGTTGGAGCTTTAAATTTTTGTTTAATTCTATTTTTTATTATTAAATATTATTAATTTTTTTTTCTTGATTTTAACAATTTAACATTGGAATTTTCTAACTTCAAGAAGAAATCTCAAAACTTTTTTTTATTTGTTCTTTTTTTCTTTTATCACGACGTAAAGTGATACTATTTTATGTCATTTCCATAAGACCTTTTAACAACACCGAATTAATAGACTGAGTGTACGTTATGCATCGCACACACAAATTTCTTTTTGTAAAGATGGTTGTGTAGAAGTTATCATAATGAATTTTTATCTTTATTTATAACCGGACAAATTCATTACATTTTACTGTATTTACATGTTTTTTTTTTGTTTTTTTTTTGTTTTTTAAGAATGTTTTCTTAATTTCCATAATTTGACACAATTATCATTCTATACGTCTATCAAACATTTTTTAAGTAAAATTATATAGAAAATAATCCCCCATTACGCAAATTACCATCCCTTTTTATAGACACGATAAATTGAAAATTTCCTAAAACAATTTCAAATTTAAATAAAAGAACTAAAAACGGATGAACATAAACAGAGAGAGAGAGATCAACAATTTTAGCAAATTCAAAGCAGACAATGAAAACAAATAAAAATAAATATTCAAACCTTTAATATTTACATACTCTACACAATTCCTTTGCTTTTGTCCTTTATTTATTTATTCATTTATATGTAATAATCTTTTCCGTTTTGTATATACCTTTATTTTTCATTTAATATACAGAATGTCCCACAGTTTATGTCACTGAATAGATTTAACGTGTAGTTCAGAGCGTTTTTAGCAAAGAGTATCCATCACCAAGTGGTACAAAACGTTGAAGATGATATCCTTCGATTTATCTGAAATTTCAAGAGATTGGACATTTTTTTCTACAACGACTTTCTACAAAACGTTTTTACAATGAGTTTTTGATAGAAACACTATACATGATAGACCCATTTTGTGACATAAATTGTGCGACACCCTGTACACAACTTTTAATACAAAGAGGAAAAATTTAAACAAATAGTTTGAATACTTGATGAGTATACATTACATTAACAGATAAAAAAAATCCTTGCGAGATTAGGTATATCCTTTTTTTAATTTTATACAATTTTAGTCAAAAAAAAATTTTTTAAATGATTTTTCTTTTTTGAATTGATATTGAATACTTGAAAGACTCGAAAAATTTTCAAGTGCATTTTTATTTTTGATGGTCATGAATTTTTTCACAATTTTCACTTTATTTTGATTTGTATAATCAAATCAATTATTTAAAATTCAATCAATTAAACTGCGTTCGGTAATATCATCTCCAGTCATCTGCGGTGCAAATGGTCATTATCAACCGTTCGGTATTGCATTTTGATAATCGTAAATCGTTCGGCTTTGCAGTTGATTGTCGATTGCAATTTGTGTCAAATTTTTGACACCGGTTGAGTCAATCATGCAGACCTTCAAAACAGTGGATTATATATTACATTTGATGATTAATAGTCCTTTGTAAGCAAATGACAATCAAAAATTTGCAAAGCATTAAATAATATTTGTACAGTAAGATCAAATAACGTGTTAAAAGAAAATCAATTGATATAACCGAATACGGCCTAATTTAATTTGAAATTAGTTAAATCATTTCTGTTTTATTTACATATTTGCATGATAAAAGCAATGATATCGATTTATTGAACAGTAAAATATTGTTTTTACCCATTTTCATTTTCTATTTTATATTAAATTTGAATTCAGTTGCTTCTTATACGTGTATGAATTTCCATAGTTGTTTTTTAAATTATTTATGTTATATTGAAGACAGACGGCAACTTCTAAGTTTCATGTTTAATTTACTAAGTTTCATTGCAATCATTGCAATCGTCGTCTGTCACAAAAAAATTTGTCTAAGTATGGCTATCTTCAAAAACGCATCACTGCCTATTTGATGCGATACTCAGCGTACTATGATCTTAAGCTGAATATCTCATCAAATAGGCAGTGATGCGTTTTTGAAGATAGGATGTGTAAACTCAACAAATTTATTGCTAAGTAGGTTTTACGAACTTCATTAGACCAGTTTGATTGGGAAATTATTGAAAATGTTCATTCATTTCAACTGTCATTTGTAATTGACGCACATTGATCAATTCATTCGAGCAAATGAAACTTATAATCAGTTGTACTATATATCACTTTGTTTTTCTAAATTTCATTTACACTTAATGATCATATTGGCAATTGAAACTTATTCCAATACGTGTGTCAAAGGCCTTATAAAAAATTTATACTTTTGATTTCATTTTTTCTTATAGAAAAAAGTATTTGTATTTCAAACATTTTCATTCATCCTTTTTTTTATTTATTTTTTATTTTTCTATTTTTTTATTTTTGTAAAGATAAGACTCTAGGTAAATTGATGCACTTGAAAAATCATCAATTTCAAGATATAAATATGTATGTACATGTAATATTTCTTTTATGTCATTTTTCTATTGTACTCTATATTTGTCCTTTGGGGTAATTATATTATTGTATATGAGTAGATGTATAAAATTCAAGTATTTTTAAGATACAAAATAAATTTCTCAATATACATACTTAAAAAAAAGAACGACATAGACTAATCAAAAGAGACAAAAGTCCTTGAAGAGGAATAAAAGAAGAAAAATAAAATGAAGGAAAAATAAAAGCAACTTTTGTTTATTGAATAAATTGAAAAAAAAAAAAACAAATTGTTGTTTTCAAACATGAATAAATTTGTGAATTGGATTATTCAAATTTTTTTTTGTAAATTCAATTATTTGTTCTGCAAAAAGAAATAAATAAATAAACCAAACAAGAAAAGTAACAATAACCCAATACTTAAAACCATTTTTATGTAAATGTTAAATGAAAATGTCAATAGCATAAAACGTGAAACTATTGATTTAACAAACAATTGCAAATCGTTTTTAGTTTTTTTTTTTTTTTTATTTTAGTTTTTTTAATTTGAACACATTTTTATCCTTTATACCAACCTTTATTTAAATACTTTTAGAGTAGTTGTTCATTTTATGTTTTTTTTTTTTTTGTTTTTCAAAATATTGAATTTCGTGTTTTCAATCATTTTTCAATACTGTCTTAATACCATGTCAGTAATTAAACCAATAATTTTTTTTAAGTGTTTTTGATGACGAATTTAAATTTATAAAAAGCTAGTTCAAAAAATTTTCTTAGTCTCTTATGTACAATAGAATTGGAGAGATTTTTACTAACGACTTAGTAAATAATAATAATTGATAAGGCCCGTAATTATTATTGGAATCCTGTTGAAAATGTAGAGATATACATATGTTATCAAAATGTTAAGTAAATAAAATTTTTGAAATATTCAAAAATTTAAGGTTTTGGCTTTTTTTTTATCCTGAAAAATTACTTCATATGCACACATACATATGCACGTGTTTACATTCTAATAAATAAAATTTTATTATGTTTGTGAAATAATAGCTTTTATCTATCAAACATTTATCTGTTTTATCTATATAATTTTATTTTATTTATCTTGTAGTATTAATTAAGTTTTATGATCTTTCATGCAAGGGACATTAAAAACATGTATACATATCTTAAAGTTTCATTTAATGTTAAATGTTAATCATTCATGTGGAAGTTTCCTACTGTATATACGTTTAGTTAATCTTAATACGTGTGTACACGCATACAGGTAACCTTCCTATATTTTTATAGCACGGACTCACTCTAACACGGTTCGAGAATTGGGCAAAAACCGTGTAAAACATGAAATGTATGTCTAAGCTTTGTCTAACGAAAAAATAAAAAAAAATTCTCTTAAAAGGCATTTTATCTCTATGGAAACAAAGTTACAAAAGGACGAAAAGATATCATATATCGCCAAATCATTGGATTTACAGTCAAATAAAACAGCAGTATAATTATGAAAATATAATAGCATGTTTTTTGTAATTTTCCGAACCTAACTCCTCTTTTCGTACTAGTTCTTTTTTTCGAATAACACGGATTCGCATAACACGAAAATTTTTAAAAAGTATTTCCCGTGTCATACGCGAATTATCTGTATATGTTTCATATGTGCATAAACCATTCTGTTTAGTTAAAGCTAACTCATATTAAGTATATATAGAGATATGGGTATCTTGTCATATTATTTATTCGAGCCCCTTGGCTATACTATACACAACACATAATGAATTGAGTACAAAATCAGATAGAAATTCAGTAAAATAAATTAAGTATGAATTTTATATCCAATTACAAATATGTACATTACATGAAAAGTACATGAAAATTTATTTATAATTATGTATCTATGTATGTTTATTTATAATTACACAAAGATTTTTGTATTTTCCTTTTTAATAATTATTAGTTAACATGAAACATGTACATATGTATATTGATCTTTCAGGAATGTTTAAGTATCTTTAATATCTATGATTATCCCTGTAATTTAATTATGAAACAATCATTAAAAGTTATTTAAATTATATATGATATACAATTTACAATTTGTTTCAAAAAAATTAAATTATATTAATGAGACACATTATAAAAATTTCATCATTAGTAATAACACTACAGCCGTGTGTCAGCCTTGGTTTTCTTTAGAAGCTGGAGAAAATTTGAAAATTTTTTCGGATAATTTGGTGATTCCTGGAGACAACCTTATGAAAATTGGTTACACGTATACAATAAGAGAAATTCACCGTTCCGCAAAATTCATAAGTTTGTTCACTAGGGTCTCTTTCTGAAATAAGAAATTTTCATCGACATGTATTCGTATGAGTGATATTTGTAGAATGTACACATATGTACATTTTTCTTTACTATTTGGCGTTTTCTTAAACATTAAATATTTATATTTTTTTATAAACATATTCAAATCGATCATTATAAATCTTGACTATGTTTATGTTTGATACAATTTAAGAATACATTACATGATATATAGGAAAAATGTAATGCATCACAATATGTGGTATAATAAATTACCAACCTACACGTACAATTTTATACAATACGTGTATTTAATATAAAAAATATATGAACTTGTGTTATGTGATGATTTGCAAAACTGCTGTTTCTTTTTTCAATTAAACGTTTATTTTTCACAAAACAGGAATAACAATTTTATGTTTCTTTTTCGAATAATTTCTTTCAACATTACTAAAAATAAATGCAATTTATCATTGTCATCTACTCTGATACTGGCATGAAAGTAAACAATAAGCTGAGATATAAGGCATATCGAGTATAATTTCTTGTATACTAAGTATAATAATGCACTTTTTTCACCTGTTTTTTTACTTTTTCTTCTTCTTTTTCCACGGTTTAAAGGACCAGGAAAAGTCCTTAGCTAAAGGATTTGTCGCCATCATTTTCATTTTCCAATTATCAACTCTTAATAACTCGTATGCCATTTTCAACAGAATTCCATCAGCGATTTCTTAGCCTAGCCCTAGGCCTCTTAAAATCAATTTGAGTGAGCAAAATTCTTTAACTCTGTTTTTTACAATTATTATTGTGTTTATGTAGTACATATGTATTTACATATTGTTTTTTAATGATTTGAAAAATTTTGTTTTTTTTTTTTCAAGCGCTAGGAGTGAAATGAAGTTTATTGTTTCGACGCTGCACCTTAATCAGTTTAATGTACGCCTCACCCCCGGAAAGAATCTTATAGCGTCATCAAGATATCGATCTTTACTGCTCTCAGGTCACTATGTAAATAAATTTCAACATCGACGAGTAAACCCATCGCATTAAAGTTCGTATCTTCTAGAATTAAAATTAGAAATTGTTTGTGTTAGGTCGAAAAGAGCAAATTTTTAGATTTGTGTTTATTTGACAGATTTGAGTTACTTTTTAAGGTTATGTAATTATTTATTTAAAAAATTTTTTTGAAGTTTTTTTTAAAAGGGAGTTAAAATTGACATAAATTTACTTTAAGATCAGATCAACGAAATATTGCCCTCAAGCAATAACTATTTGACTCCAAGTCAGACCTCACATCTCGATATTGACGTTACTTTGAATTTAAAAAAAAATTTAATGTCATTTGAAAATATAAATTTTTATTCCAATTGATAAGAACTTAAAAAAATGAAATTGTATTATTAAATACAAAAATTAATTTTTTTTAGCGAAAATATTTTTAAATAAAATTAAATACTACAGTATTATACACATACATATTCATTCTATATACTATTACTGTGAATGTGTATGAATTTACAGTCTAATAAAATTCAATTAAACCAATAAATTTCAAATTTTATAACAGTATTATGGTAAAATCAAAAAATTATGCTATTTGATTAAAGATAATTTAATGTGTTATATATTCATGTTAAGTGAAATGTGGGTTAACATAAACCACAAGTACTATTTAGAACAAAAATAATATTCAAAATTGAAACTGAATAAAATTTGTGTAACTATAGTGTATTCTAATTCAATGATAATATAATTTTTATCTCTTTTAAATGTAATCTATGCATATATTTCTTTTTTTATAGTCAATTTCAATGTATACATTTAAATTTCATAAATGCCGTCAAATTTTTCATTCGAATATCTTGAATAAATTAAACCCGCGTTATTCCTTTCTTCTAAACAAAACAGATTTTCCGTACTTCATGGGGCAAATACTGTACTCTCGGTCTATGATATATGCACGTGATCCAAAAATAAAAAATTTTTAAAAATAGAATAATTTATCTCTCTATTATATAAAAAAATTTTAAGTGATCGTGCTATATTTTATTTTATATTTGCATATATTTAGGAAAGTCGAGAGTAAACTTTTTCTCTTTGTTACATGTTTTTACCTATGTTGCTATGTTTTGTAGTGAAATATCGTTTATAAAAGTCAAAGTCAAAGGTATTGGATGCAATGTATGTATAAATTGTCAATAAATTATATCAGAAAAGTAGTGATATCGCATCAATATAGTATTTTTGAGCAACGAGTAGTACAATTAAATGAACAATTGTATATTTGTGAATTGGTGGTTGGTCCGCCGTTAGTAAGACAGGGCTACCCCCCTAGTTAGGAAAATTTTTATTTTTAAATTTTCAATAAAAAGTTCAAGGTCAAGAATAACTTGAATTAAAAATAAATATTTCGAAAAAAGAACTAATTAGTTCAGATTAAGAAAAAAAACTACTTTACTTATTCATACAGAATGCTTATAAACCAAAAATGTACATATAAGCCATACATACACAGATTATAATATGTTGTGTATAAATTGTAGAGATTTTGAAAATAATGACTTTATCGAGTGTTATCATTCAAGGATTTTTATTATATTGATTTTGCAATAAATCATTCCCTAATGGCATTCCCTAACATTACACATAAAAATCAATAAAATTATACATATACGTCAATTACGAGAGTCTATTCTATAAAGAACAGAATCGACTTTTAAAAGTTGAAGAAAGAATTGAAAGAATTAGAAATGAAATTCTCTACAAATGAAAATTATAAGAGACTACAGTCTAATCTACTGGATTTATGTAGCGAAAGGTATAAAAAGCAATTGCCAATAATCTAATCGACTAATATAGACCGATACATCGACTCAAATCGGTCCTCGTGATCGTAAAAGTTGTTATAGAGTCGATAAATGAGTCGATAATCGATCAAATTGACTTTTGGAACCAGAGCCATTGTTTATTTTAACCTCAAATTTTGAAAAGTTTATTATAAAAGTATCTCATCGATTTTTTAAGTCGATTGAATAGAAAAATTTCTACTCGAATAAATTTTCCTAATACCGAAAATCTACATATTTCGACTTTTTTTATTGCTAAAGTCGATTAGCAATAGACTCTCGTAATTGACGACACATTTTGTATACGTAATAAACATGCATTGTATGCACGTTTACTATTAAATATATAATGTAATATATTAGGGATTCTGGATAACATGTATGTATAACAATAAAATATATGTTTGTGTGTGCACCGTAAAAAGTAACAAAATATACATATGTATATTATACTCAAATCTACGGTGGCAAACAATAAAATTTAATTCTTTTTATTTAATACCCAGATATATGTACATATGTATGCATGTACATGCATATGTATATGTATGCATTCCTTGAACAATTTTACATCGCTATACCGTATATATGTTACGTGCATGCACCATTAATTATATTATTTCTGACGTACAAATACGTACGTAAAAAATTTTAAATTTTCGGCAATTTATCAATTTCAATTTGATTATTTGACTTAAAACATTCAACTTTCTTTTAGATTGAATTTTCTCACACAATTTATTTTTTTCTCTTTTTTTTACTTCTGTTTTCAATTTTAATTAACCGTGACGTTGAATATAAGAATGAATGGAATATGTAGAACAGTGTAGAGCATCAAATATACATATGTATGTATATATGTATGTATGTATTGTATGTAAATACAAAAATATTTTTAAAAATAAAATGTTCAAAGAGATTTTTGTATTATATAATACATATGTACATATAATTACTTTTAAATAATATTGATTTGATCAAGTAATCCGTATACATAGTTTATTTGTAATTAATATAATAATTACCTAATTAAATTGCATTGATACTCCACTTGAAATATTGTAAAACATCAGAGTATAAGTATAAAAATCAAGAATGTTTCATTTCAATTTAGTATTATACTCTATTTACTAATTCCATGCAGTTAAGGTCTTATAGAAATGACATAAAATAGTATATACCGCTTTACGTCGCTGTATATTGATATTAAAAAAATTCATCTCGTATTATATGATAACTAAAGATTATGGAAACACTTCTCGTTAGATGATCTTATCAGAAATAATTCAAGAAGAAAAGAGACATGTATGTTTCCATAAGGCCTTAACTGAATCGAATTAGTAGACAAAGTGTAATAACATTTTTAGTATCATAATTAATTTAGTTTCGATTTCGTAAGGACTAACTAAATTTGATTTGAAGTAACTTAAGTCAGAAGTCTGATTATATTTTCTTATATGAGTCAAATTGACCGAAACTCTCAAATTCTCAGTTTGTATGCTTTAGATCACACAAAACTGAATAACTTAAAAACATAATTTTTTTTGCTATTTTATTAAAACAAAATAATGGTTTTAAATTAAAATTAATTTAACAACATTCAATTTAAAAGAGATAATAAAAATGTATGTTTGCATTTTTATTTTAAAAAAGTCAAACTTCCGTACAAATTTGTTCATGGTGAAAATCCATTAATTTTTTATTTAAATTAATCCCATACAAAATGCGTTGTTTTAGACCAAAAAAACTACACAAATCATTAAATATCTCAACATGATATGTTCCGATTTTGCTCTAATTTTCGGGAATTGAAAACGTTCACAATTGATGTAAAAATTTTCATACAAAAGTTATGCTGAGTGATCCAAAAAATCACTAATTTTTTTGCATTAAAAACAAAATTTTTAAATTTTGCACATTAATAACTTTCGATTATCTCATTCGATTTCAGACCCCTGTACTTCAAGTGGATTTTAGGAAGGGGTCTAGTACGATGTTTTTCTAGAAACACTCTGAAATACACGATAAACCCGCTTTGTGACATTGACTCTGGGACACCTTGTATATTACTTTACTCTTTAAGAGCAAAGTACTTCAACGAATAACTTCCACCGGACACAGTTTTGTGGAAGTTTTTTGATTTCCGACCATGTTTTCCCGGAGTCTGCGATTTCTGTGTCGCATCAAAACAAAGTCACCTGAAACCTCTTTACTCCCTTCACCCACTCACATCCTCATCCCATTGTATGTCCCATTATCTAGATATTACTTAATAAATTTATAATCCCTTTTGCAATCTTATTCTTTTTTTACATTTTCTTTTACTTAAGAATAAAAATTGAAAAATTCAAAGTTTTTCTCTTATTATGAAATTTTCTCTTAAACAGAATAAACACAAGGATTAGAAAACATTCTTATTTTTATTTATTTCTTCATTTTAATGAATTTTGAAAAATTTTCTCTGATTCATTTTATTGAAAATGAATTCTGTTGTAATATAATTTAGCAATGTTCATTTTCATTCGAATAGTAAATCTGAAATATTTAGTTATCATAAAAAGTTTTTTCTTTTCAATGAGAAAATTATTTTCTGAAAAAGGAGAAAATTGTTTACAGTACAGTCTCGATTATTCGTCAAAGTCAGAACTTAGTGAAGCTCATTGACGGTTAAAGATCCAATTACAATTGGCTTACGTGACTTGAGTAAAAGGTATAATTAGGTACATACATAAATATAACTGCAATCAATGACGATGAGCCTCGTCAGAGAATTTAAAATCTTTAGAAATAAAAAATCTCAAAATCAATATAGTTAAGGCTAATTGTAATTACCCCTTAAGAGAGTGACAGATAAACGAGACTCTACTGTATACTTATACGAAAATTCATTATGTGTACAGTACATATACATATGTATGTACAATATTTTAGATATTATTCTCAAAAGCTTTTTATCATTTTTCATATATACGCGCGTATCTATACATGATTATTTTGTAGCTTTAATTTTGAGCTTGAAAGTGGTACTTTACTGTAATTTTAAACAAAAGCATTATTTTTATTATTTTAATCGTACAGTATTCTGTTTGTTCTATGTGTAAACATATGTCTATTATTATTAAAATATTAACTTTTTACTATTGAAATTAACGTACATGTTAGTATAGATTATTATTTTTTACGGATTAATTTGTTCATTCAAAATTTAATTTAAAATAAAAAAACAAAAAACAAAATGTATTGAGAAAAGTGAACGTTATACAGACACAGTTAATGATAAAATTAAATAATTGAATATGTTATTTAGTTTTTTGTTTTTATTTTATTTATTTTTAACTTAATTAAAAAGTTCATTTTACTCGTATACATGATTAACAGTGAATTTGAAGTGTTTTTAATTTTTTTTTTATTTAATTTAATTTTTATTTAAAAAAATGATAATTAAATTAAAGCTTCAGTTTAAATTCAAATAAATGAATAAAATGCAAAAACAGAAACTAACATAAAATAAATGTACATACCTACGTGTTTTGTTTTTTTTTTAAATATGAATTACTCTGCGTATATATAGGATCCATTTTAACTTGTTGCTAAAGTTAACGTTATGCATTTTAAATTGCAATCAACATCATCATTTTCATATTACTTACATATTTTATTTTTTTTTATTATTATTATTAAATTTTAACTTGACAGGATATACAATAAAGGTTGTTGCTGACATTACAAAAAAACGTGTGTGATGTGTGCTTGATTAAACATGTGTATACGTGTGTACACACACATGTACATAATTACAGTTATATATTGTTATTTAAATATTTTAGTGTGTGTTATAATTATATACCGTAATATACATATTACATTATTACACAAAAAAAACAAGGATACACATTGCATATATTAAACTGAATTTTATTATACAGAGAAAACAATGGAGTATTCTGTATATTCTCATATACTTTGATAAATACAAAATCGAATTAAAAATTGAATTGTGTGAAAAATGGTTTTTTTGTGCATTATATTTTTATATCGTTAGCAATTTTAAATTTTAAAGTGAATTAATTCGGAATTGGTTTTTTTTGGAAAAAGTGTGATATATAAAATCAATTAAGACTTGCGTAGGTATGTAGGCAGACGGGGCCGCCTGCTCATTCCCAAGCAAGCACACTTAGGTCAGAAAAGGTCCACTGTGATACCACACAATTAAGACTTTAAAAAAGGAAAAATTCATTTTCTTTAATTTAAAAAAAATATTAAAAAATTAAAAATTTAAAAAACAAGTGATTTTTGTACTTACAAGAATTTTTAATTTTTTTTCATTTTTTTATAGTGTAATAAAAAAATACAAAAATTATTAAGAAAAATTTTTTTGTAAAATTATAATAAGCGAGCAAACTGGATTTTATTAAGGTAAATTTATATTCTTGTGTGTTTTACACTTTTGAGACAAATATGAAAAATATCTTTTCAGACTTTTTTGGGGTTATGAATAAAGGAAGTGAGGCTTGTATCAGATAGCACAGTACTATCAGTATCAGACTTAAAAAGCTTCATCATAAGACATTTTTCATATGTGTGTCATAAGTGTAAAACACGTAAATTTAATGTCTTATGTTTTACTAAAATGTTTTAATTGTTTTCTATTTCTATCTAGTTTTTAATTTATTTTTTTTTTGTTTTTATTTTAAACACAAGTGTATCCTGTAATAAGAAATAATCAAACAGAAAATTGATATCACAGATGAAAAGTTTTTTATAATCTGAATTAATCTAAATTGTATCTAAATATATAGCATTTAGGTTTGGCTTTTCTTCTGTGACTTTACAACCCATTAAGAGTTATGGGCTCTGGTCTCTTGCTGACTGAGTCTGAAAAAAAAAAAAAAAGATTTAGTCTAAAAAAATAATGACTAATCAACAAAATGATTTTTCATAATATCAATGGACCATATCTATAGAAATTATGAACTTAGAAAAAATATGTTTTGGCATATGTTGAAAATAGTGGTACATATGTAGAAGTGGCTATCCAAAACTTTTAGCGCTGAGAAAGAAAAAAAGAATATTGTGGAAAGTTAACAAGGACTTGAAAAGCGTGGTTAGAACTAATGTCTATTGTTGAAAAAGAGTATGAAAAGAAATTAAGTTTAAAAACCAAACCATACGTAGATGCGTTTACAGACATGGGTTTAATGTATGTCGATAATTTTAAATTTATGGTATCATGCATTTTTAATATTGTTATATTGATATGAATATGAATATTAAGATAAAAAAATTAAACATAAAATATGATACCAAAAATAAACGCATAATTGCAAATACACTTCTATTTTAATAATTTTTTGTCGTTGCTAACTATCCAATTATACTTAGTTTTTCAATAAATTTTAGCATTTTAAGTTTAAAAACTTGTGCATTCTTTTTTTAAATAAAAAAGTATGGTAACTAAACCCTAACAATGGTCTCCAAACTTTTTGCCATTTTTCATTTTCTTTGTTTATTCTTTTTTCCTTTTTTTAAGCGAATAAATAAAATGTTTGACATTGAAAATATATGTATGTGAATTCTCAAATGTTTTGTATCGTGTATCGTATACATGTAGGGTGTTACACGAGTAATTGGTAACCTCTCATCAAGTGAACGCTGCACTTGTTCTTGAAATCACAAAATTATTTCGAATTTTGAAAAACATTAAAATTTTGACAGAGGACACATAAAAAAAGTGTAATCATTCAAAAGATTCAAAAAAATCCAGGAAATTTTCAAAATATATTCAATCTGGAATATAATATAACATTTTACGTTTTGTTTCTATGATATTTCAGAGTTTGAAAACTCATAATTTATGAACAACTTTATAGGTTTATTCAAGATTTCTTTGAAAAGGATATTTTGTTATTCATATGGATAATAATTTGAAAGGCTATAAACAAAAATTTAAGAGTGTTATTCGATGTACAAAAATTTTTCGAATGTAAATACATACATACATACATATGTATATTATATGCACCTTTAATCCTACAATTTACGAATATCCTTTATTGAACTAAGAGTCTAAGAGTGAGATGAGGTTTGGTAGTCTCAATCACTTTCGAAGCATCCTATATGTGTCATATAAATACATATACGTATTCAGTTGTTGTGAACCATCGTTTGTAATAAAATGGAAAAACATGTATTCATATTTTTCACGAAAAAGTTTTTTCACATAAAATATTATTAGACACGGTATAGAATTTATTCATTTTTACAAATTTATTTATTTTTCTTTTTTTATTTTATTATGCATTAATTTATTAGGAATGTTTTTGTGTATATAAAATTTAAAATACATGTCTATGCTTTTTAACACATGTTTTAATTTATTTTTGGCACATATGTAGTTGTATAAATGTATGCACATACAGAGATTCAAAATATGCATTACAAATAAATTGAAATTTAATGTAAAAAAAAACGAAATATGACAAGATTTTGAGAAAAAAAGAAAAAACAAAATAAAAAATTATTAAGATTATAGTGAAAAAAAATGGTCTATTTGAAAATTACGACCTACAATACATAGGGTTGGACTTGTATTTGTATAAATTTTACATATACATATCATATTGTGTACAATTGAGCCGTTTATGTTGAAAGTGACATAAGTTACTTTCATGACATTTCAGAGATATTTAAAGTTTTGTGTTTGCGTTCCCTGTCGAACTCCATTAAAAACAAAAAATTCATTTGCTAAGAAATCATTTTTCAAATTTCCCTATATACGAACATAAAAGTTTACATCCTTGCAATGAGAATTATATAAAAATCTCATTTTTTGAAAAATTGTGACTTACATATTTCACTTTCAAAATAAACGACTTATTTTTAATGTCCTTGTGTAATTACAAAAAAAATGGAAATACCGGAAACAAACAAAGATACATTCAATATTTAGTTGTAGTAATATGAATAATTTCATCCAAATTTTCATGTGTTTTCTTCTATCTACACACTTCGTTGTTTATATCAAAAAATTTGTTTCATATGCATTATTTTATTGTTATTTTAATTCTAATTGTACTGCACAAGTAGAATAAAATTATAGTATTTTGTTGTTTCTGTTGAATATAATTGCTAACCAGTGAGTGACAGAATAATCTATTTTGGTATTTGTTTTTCTGTTAATTTCTAATTTTGTATACTCATCATCTTCTGGATGTGTACATGGAAAACGCATTCAAAGTAAAAACAAAAAGTTTTTGAATCAATGTTGAATATATATGAAGAGAAAAATTATATGTAGACAGGGTGACTCAGTTAAGCACGCTTATAGTGAAGTAAAAACTCATTTAGGAGCCAATTAGAGCGATATCAGAACTAACACTAAAATGTGGTAGAAAAATCATCAGACGTATTAATTGGACTGATTGCAGGACATTATGCGTTTAAGGTACATCCACAGAAACTAGGTCTTAATGTTGATAACCTAGAGTGTAAGTTACGCTTCGAAGAAGAAGAAACGCCAACACACGTCCTGGAGGATTGCGTTTTTCTAGAAAGATGGAGAAGAATCACTTCAGCGGGCAGTAATCTGAAGAATTCTTCTAATACTGACTACGTAAAGTATGTCATACTCCTTGCTAAAAGGATATGCGCTTTTATGTAGAAATAACTGTAGTGAGGGATACAATAAATTTATTAGTTAAGCTACAGTGTCGAGGCCACCAAAGCTCATCTCACTCCTCGTGTCGTACAAAAAGAAAGCAAAAACAGAATGACGTATGTAGGTCTATAGTTGTTCATGAATTATTGAATATTTTCTATAAAAAAAAGGCACAAGCATCTTCAACGCCTTCTAGCGACAAAATGATTAATATTCATCCTCCCTCTCCGTTTTTTGCTTACCTCCCCGAAACCCATTACCCCTTCACATGCGTGCTTAACTGAATCTCCCTGTATATGTACGTACAGGTACATAAATGCACAATATGTAGCCCTGTACACTAAATATGTAAATTAAATTTCTAGAAAATCACATGTATACAAACAATAACATTTAGTCCGTGTATTGATGTGTAAATAGGAAGAATTTCGTGTATTATGAAAAATTTCCATTTCATTTAACACGAAAGTTATTTAAGTTATTGAAGTACACAATATTTCAAAATTATAATGCATCTGACACAATACAATTGTATCATTTGTTCTCTTATATTAATTTTATTACTTAATTTGGCTAGACTTCGTTATCCGCCCATTCGAGTTGAAAGCTGATATTTAGTAATTAGTACATAGAACATATTTATAGTCATTAGGAATCTGAATATCGTTATCATTTTGTGAGAAAACACCATCTAGTGCAGAAATAAAATCTTGGAAAAAATCCGATTTAGAAATTAAAAAAAAGTGTAAAGATAGAAAAAAAGGTTATCAACCGGTTACTACCCGATGATCAATCAATTATTGGACACAAAACAACCAAAAGTTTAAAAATAAGTTTCGTTTTTTATATAATTGTGTAAATAATACACCTTAATTTGATGGCGTTTAAAGATATAGAAAGTCGTCTTTATTTATTTGTTTTAAATATAAAATCTACGTGACTTTTGGTTTTATTTCACATTTCACTCTTCCTTTTTTACCTCTACGTACTTTTACATCTAGGGGACGTTTTCTCATAAAATAAATACGATATTCGTGATTGTCACGGTGTGTACAGTGTAACGTGTAAATCTGAAAGTTTTAACTCGAATGAGCGGATAAGGAAGACAACCTTAATTTTCAAAAATCATTTTACTCTATTTAAATAATCCTTTTGTTGAAAATGCAATTTATACTTTCAACTACATTAAATACCTTTTTACAAAATAAAATTTTAAAATAAAAATTTGAATAACATGTGGAAGTATTTTTTAAATACAGACATTATGTTTAATTAAATAGTTTTTAGATTTTTGAATTGCTTATACTAATTAACTTTAGCAAAATATTGAGTATCAAGAATTGCTGATTTGGCCTACATATTAATTGAAAAATTTTTAATTGCCATTTTAAATTTAATTAGTTTAGTCATTCACTACACTATTTAAAAATTATTCATAAATTTGTTTATCACTCATTAAGGAGTGATATTTAATATTGTAAATATTGTTTCAGGCGTGAATGCTAAGCTTTCGCCGGGAGTTATGTCGAGGAATTGAAAAAATATACATGTATGTTGTACATATGTACATACATATATACATAGGGAGTTTTTACCCTTGTCGGACACATAATGTCTTATGAGATTTTTTCGCGGATAAAATTTTTGAAACTCCGAAAAAATCTCAATTTTCAAATGTGTCCTAAAATCATATAAATGTAAAGCCTCGTATTTATCAACTAAGATTATCCATCGGACATTTTTACGACTGCTAGAATTTCACCGTATTCATCAATGTGAGTAAAAATTATTTTCGAAATGTCAAACACGTCAACTGTTTTGTGAAAAAATAATGAGATCAAATTGATAAGTTAATCAACTTTTGCGTCTGTATATTAATGATTTTCAAATAGTAAGCTAATGTTTAAAAAAATATCTTATCCGACTAGTGAATACGATTTATCTCGATCTAGAGATAATATTGGTTGATGAATACGAGTTTGATTCAATTCTATTTCTGATTCACGACTGTTATACCCTGTACACAAATTTTTTTCATTTACACATAAGATATCTTCATGCATGTCTACAATCTACATATTTGTTTATGCGTTCTCTAATGATAAAAATCAATAATTTCTATTCAAATAAATGTATAATTCAAAAATATTTCGTTCAGGTACACTGAAAATATGCTTTTATGCTTTACTTTATTGAGAAATAAAAAAAAAAAACAGTAATAAAAGGAAAATGTTTACATATACATAACATAAAGTATCTTTTGCTATTTTTACGTACATACATACATACTATATAATGTACCTATGTATCATATGTATTATATGCGTATATCAGAAAATATTATAAATTCAATTATTCGTATATAACATCAAATAAAATTTTTAATATCAGAGATAATATTTTCTGTACTCTACCTTAATGTATATAAAATAAAGGATATTTAATCTTTTTTTTCTTAAGTTGTTATATTTCGTACATACATGTTTTGCTTTATGATACATATATTATACTAAAATTTATATGTATGTGAATATCTTATTTTTGATGTCTTCTTTAGAAAATGCTATATACATACATACATATAGTACATGTACATACATACATATAATAATTAATGGGTTTCTACTCTCTATACAGGATGTCTTACAGTTACAAAATGGGTCTATCGTTTAGTTCCAGAGTGTTTCTAGCAACAAATCGTTCTATAATCCTTCCCCCTAAAATAGAAATCTGAGAGATACAGGAGTTTGAAAATTTCGAGTACGTAAATCATACAATCGGACATACATACGTATATCGTTTGACTTTGAATCAACGCGCGTATTTGATTCATGTTAAATGCAAACAAAAGTTGGGGCTTGAACGTTTCCAATGAGCTGTTTTGTTTTGAATTCAATTTAAGGAAGTCCAAAGTTATCAAAGTTCAAAATTTAAAATTATTGTATTTTATATAATTAATGGTTGTTGAGTCCTCTGTCTGTATAACTTTTGTATGGAAAATTTTTACCAATTATAAAGAAATGTGTCCCTCAATAATATCTTTAATCCCTGAAAATTATTGTAAATCGGAGGATAACATCTTCATCTTTGAGATATTCAATATTTTGCGTCATTTTTTTGGTTTTAAACACCACATTTTGTATGTATATGGACATAATTTAAGTAGGAAATTAATGGAAAATTCTACTATAAAAAAAATTTGTATTGAAAATTACACTTTTTTCACATAAAAAAGTAATGTTACAGAAACACCCTGTATATTATTAGTTACCTACATTATCTATGCTTATACATATATGAAATAGATTTAATATATTAGAATTTATAGATTTTTGTATTCGTATTACATGTACATATGTACTTACGTCCTTGAACTTCTTTTTTTTTATTTAATTTTTTCAATATTCGCATATTCATATAAAAAAAATTAAATGATGTGCACATTTTTAGACGATTTTAAAAACTACTAAATAAACTTAACATCTACTCATATTTCAGCGATCGATGAAAAGCTATAAAACTATTCATCGTAAAAAAGATGAAAACATAATTTCATAATTTTCGTTTTTCTCATTTCATATTTTTGTTACCTCTTCAAAATTTATTATTAGATTTTTTTTGTTTTATCTAAATACAAAATACGTTTCAAAATCAAAAAATGTACAGCGCAAATCGTATGCAAAAAGTGAATTGTAGGGCATGATACATATGTATGTCATTTGTATAAATATGGTTGGGTTCGGAAATGTTGTCTGCACTGCAGATGACAATTGTCGTATCAACCGTTCAATATTGCATTTGATAATCGTCAATCGTTCGGTTTTGAAGTTGACCGTCGTCTATCCTTCGATAATGCAATTTGTATCAAATTTTTGACACTAGTTGAATCAATCATGCAGTTCTTCAAAAAAACTGATTACATTTGATGATTGATATTCTTTTGTAAGCAAATGACAATCAAAAATTTGAAAAGCATCAAATGAGACTTGTATAGTAAGGTCAAATGACGTTCTTATATACTTGTACACGTACACTGTGTTCGTTATATTGCATTAAGTTGCATTATATTACTTACAGAACTTACTTACTTAACGGACCATTTTGGTTGTAGCATATATATATATATATGTATATTAGCTGTATAATATTCTTATTAAATTGAATAATTCAATCTTCTGAGACTTTGATTATGTCCACTTCAACAATTCAATTCAATTACAATGTAAATATTGTAATTTTATATTTATTCAAAGCAACATTTAAATTACACAATATCAAACAGTATATACAGAGTATGTGGGGGATGACTGGAAAAAAATGCTAAAATGCTAAATTATTTCCAATAAAATTATCCAATTTATCATTTAACAGCTTTTTTCTGTGTTGAATTGCTAAATTGTTAACAGTTTCAGTTATCGGTTGTTGTCAGGTTGGTTTAGTTATCGATCGTATTTTTACATTTTAGAGGTTAAGTATATTCCATATGATTTCAAAAATTCACATTTTTAATTTTTTCAATAAAAATTGTTAAAAATTCAAAAAATTATTTTTAAAAAATCATATAAAAACTGAAAAATTAAAGTACAGACAAAAACCATACATTACACTTTATATTTCATCATTTCATACAAAAACAATGAATTTATTAATTTTGCCACATTAGTACTTGTCCAGTATGCTAAAACCTATTTTACTGATCTTTCCAACAATTAGTCATTTAACCAAATTTAGCAGTATTTCGCACACACTCATAGTAAACATATTACTCAAGATATCTGTCGCCTGTCATCATTTGTATGTATGTATAAAATGCTTATTGTTAAAAATCAATAAATTTTATGATGTAAATTAAATTTTTTTTAAGCATTTAACATTCTCTCTAAAATAAAAGTACGAATACGTTCTTGAAATTAAGTTAAAATATATGAAATCGGACATCTATGAATAAAAAATTTATCATTATCATCATCAAAGTATAGTCCTGGGTGAACCTTAGCTTAAATCATAAAGATGATTTTTACAAGGCAATTCTATTTTATCAAACGTGCGTCTACAGTTTAATGTAGATTCGGATTGCGAAACACTGATTTTGTTGAAGTAGAGCTAGAGACATACTTACTAAACAAAATTTTTTTGTAGATCTTCAATCCTTTTTTTTTTGTTGATTTACTTGTTAACAGCAAGTATATACTCGGTGAAAAAAAATTTTACATACACATGTATGTAGACCGAATTTTTATAAAATGAACATCTGTAATTACATTCGGCTATTTACTTTATATTGGCCGGTTTCACAGTTCAAACTTAAGTTCAGTTTAAGGTTTACACTTCGGCTTAAAGAAATTTTTGGCTGTACAGTCTGAGCTTAAGCTAAAATTGGAGTTTAAAGTTTGGTTCAGCTTAAATTGTAGACATTTTAGGTTTAAGCTTTGCTCAACTAAAAATAAAAGAAGTAACATTTATGTATAATAAAATTTTCTTTGAATTTTTTTTTTCATTTAAAAAATTCACTTGTCATTCAGAATACATTACGGTAAATGCGATTCACAATGCAAAATTGCAATTTTCAGTCAAAATTATCTGTTAAATTTGGTTTTACTAAGCTACACTTAAAATTGTACTGTGAAACCAAGTAAGCTTAAACCAGAGTATTATGCTTTTCTTAGAGCTTAGTTAAGTTCAAGCTTATGTAGCTTGGACTGTGAAACCGGCCGTAAGACATATGTACATACGATTTTCGTACAATTTTCATGCCGTTTTGTAGGTAAGAAGGGTAGAGTATATGGAATGTGGATAAAGGACTTAATTGGATCGTATCTTTAACTTTTCAATATGACCTCATTATTTTTTCACAAATAACAATCAGTTGACGTGTTTGATATTTCAAGAATAAAGTTCTAAAATAATTTTTATCCACGTTGATGAATACGATGAAATTCTAGTGGTCATAAAATATCAGACGGATAATCTCAGTTGATGAATGCAGGCATTTTAATAAAATTCAAATATGTATGTACATATGTATGTATGTATGTATTTAAATTTCTTATCATTACATTTACTGAAAAATTTCTTTTATATACAAAGATATTATCAATCATAAATTTTTCTTTTTTTGTACTTAGATACATATGTATGTATGTAGGTATGTGTAATATTATTATTTTTTTTTTCCTTAATAATTTTCATCCATTCAACTTAAAAATATATCGTTCTTTATTTCTTATTATTTTCCCTCATTTTCCTTTTCTTAATTTTATTGTACGCAATTTTTTTTTTTAGTGTTATTTATTTATTTTCTTCTTTTATAATTCCATTTCCTACTAAATACATACATATACTCTTGAACATATTTTATCGAATGTTTTAAAGTATTTGCTAAGAATTTTTTTGTTTTTATTATCAATTTATCACTTTTAAGAAAATAAAGGTATATGTACATAGTAATATATTCTCTCTTTTCATTATTTCATTTTTATATGTATCTATGTACATGTGTATACATATATGTAAAAGAAAATCAATTTCAAATGATTTATAACTGTTATTTAAAAGTCGAAGTAATAAAAGAAAGGAAATAAAATTTCATTTGTGTTCGTTTTTGTTTCGCTATTGATAACAGTGTAAGGGCACCTTAAGCAATAAATTTGTTTAAGAAATATCTAAAATATTGATTTTTATTGGCTATACAAAAATTCTGTAAAATTTAAATTTAAAAATTTAAAATTATTTACTATTAAACTGAAATATGAAATTAAATCAAAAAATTTGTATCAATTTCAGTACAGAAAATGACTTAAGTTCCTTTTTAGGACCCAAATCCGATTTGCATGAAAATTGATACATAATCGATGAGTTTAGTTGAACGAAGTTGGTCACGTGATACAAATCGGGCTTATTTGGCCACTAGAGGGCGTTGAAAAAATTGGACCTCTTTTTATAAAATGCTTTATAACTCACGAACCGTTAGTTCGACGTCGATTATTGTGTTCAGAAAAGTGACAGAGAACCTTTTGTCGTTTCAAATGACATACTATATTCAGGTCAGGTATATGTACGTGAAATACACGACTTCATATATTGGGCAATACCTTGTAAATTACTTTGTGTATTCATTTTATGTTTGGCAAACTATTAAAGCTGGGACATAAGTATGTATATCTTTCTGGCAAGGTATAACTCTGTATAATCGGTTAAGAAAATCCGGAGTTTATTAACATTCATAGTTCAAAAATGTTGTTTTTTATGCAGTGGTTTTTTATAAAATGAACTTATTATAAATCAATAATTAGGTCTTTTTTAATAAAGTTCAAATTAAACAAAAAGGAAAAATTACATAAGGCCAAAGGACAATAAATAAAATGTAAATTATCTAAAATCATTTACAAATCCTGATTAATAAAATTTAATAAAGTTTGATTACATAAACCCTTAACATATGTTTAAAATTAATTTAATTAAATTTTTTTTGTTATTTTTATTCACCTTACATTTGTTCAAAATACTCGTACAAATAACAACATTAACACTATAAAAAACGAAAGAAAAAAAAATTTTTATTCATGTACAAACAATATCTGATTATTCCTTGATATACTCTGCACAATATACAGGACGATTCAGTTAGGCAAGCCTATAAAGAAAGAGGTGATAGGTTTCAATGAGATAAACAAAAAATTATATGGCAAGTAAATATTTACCGAGATGTTCCCACGAATCACTAAAATGTCCAAAAATTTAGTTTAATTTTCTCTAATTTTTGTATTTGAACTTTAATAATTCTTAAACCATTGGACGTAGATCCTTAACCAATAACTTGATAGAAAGGACAAACGATTTGCTTCAACTCTTCTCAATACAACAATGACGTAGGTGTAGTGATTCGTGAGTTATGGAGTATTTCATAAGAAGACGCATAAGTATAAAATACTCCATTACTCAGGAGCCATTAGACTTACGTAATTGTTGTTTTAAAAAGATTTATAACAAACTTTTTGCCCTTTTCGTCGAGATATTGGTCAAAGTTCTATATTTAATATTTCAAGAGTTATTTAAGTTAAAACTCAAAAATTAGAGAAAATTTGACAAATAATTTAGGTAGTTATACATACATATAAAACTAACCTATAGTTTAGGGTAGGATAGGGTAGTTATTTTATAAGAAGAGACAAAATCGTCTTCAACGTTCTCTAACGGTTAAACGGTAAATATTACCCACTCGTCCCTCACCGTACGATTTTTTTATTCTTCTCATCGACGTCTATCTTTATAGGTGTGCTTAACTGAATCACCTTGTATATATGTATGTATGTATATATTGAATATCTCAATTACGTGTATGTATGTGTGTATAATAAACCCAAAACAAAAACATTTAAAATAAATGGGACTTGCAATAATTTATTTATGATGTTTAAAAACTTTCAAAAGAGAAAACAAATTATCATCATTATTATTTTATAACTTTTATACATAAAATATCTAACACAAAATTAAGCATAAACACAGAAAACGAAAATCTATTTAAAAAAACTAAAAGGGAAATAAAATCGTCCATGTTTGTTGCTAATTAAAAATTTTTTATATGTAAATACAAAAAAGAATAATATTAGATATTATAAGTGTATTATTAAGTATATCTTACCTATTTTATTCTCTGTAGATATATGTATGTATGTAATACGGTCTACACACAATATGGTTAAAATTTAATTTTTAAATTAGGGTACACTGTAAGTATGTGAAATACATAGGTAATCAAGTACACGCATAGATACATACATAAATATGTATGTATGTAGGTGTATAATAGGTAGATCTGTTTAATTCAGATACAAATACAAATATAATACAATTTTATATAAATTATAAAGGAATAAAGAGTATACAAAATTGACTAGAAATACATGAAGTTTTTGATCTATTAAGTACAGAATTATGTATGTACGTATACATATTGTATATTATAACGTACGTATTAAAAGGTATTAAAAGGTTTACGTATTTTTAATGCCCGTATTCATCAGCCAAGATTATTCGTTAGATATACATATTTACGACCGCTAACATTTCATCTATTTATCAAAGAGGACAAAGATTATTTTTGAACTTTTTTTTTTGTAACATCACACATGCCAGCTAATTCTTATTAGCAGAGAAATAATTAGAGGTCAAATTGATAAACTAATCTAGTTTTGTATATGTAGATTTTGGCTCAGTTTTATAGTGACAGTTTAAATTCCGTTTGATAAAAATGAAGAAGAAAATCAGTAGTCAAAAAAAAAGGTCATAATTGAAATTTCAAATTCAATTAGTTTACCTAAAGTCCGGTTTTACAATGACTGTTTAAACTCCAGGTGACTGGGCACAAAGATTTCCGAATAGTAAGGTTATGTGTACATACTTACCTTATTGTATTTTGGATATTTGACTTCATACATATACGAATAACTATAATAACATTTATAATGAATAATATAAAAAGTTGATTAAATGTCATTTTGTTTTGTTCTTTTTCGTTTTTTCGGTATATACATACATGTGTTGAATAAAATTCATAGAAAAAAAATGAAATTTTTCACTTTTAAATGAAATACACATACATACATATGTATATGTACATATAATATCAGAATATAGATATTCTTCTCATTTTAATTAATCATATAAATTATGTTTTTCATTTTATCTACTTTTTAAAAAAAATTTTCTAGATTGTTTATTTTTAACATATATTATGTCATTTTGTACATACCTACACATATTAATGTGAACATGGAATATGGATGCTTTCAAAAGTTTGCAATTGCAAAAATGCAAGAAAGCATCATAAGGTTCAAAACTTCGTCATGCCATAAGAAACATGTTCAATTCCTGTATTTAAATTGTGTGTCATTCTTATATGCTTTCGGCAAGAAGAAACGACAACTTGAAATGTTAAATTGTCAAATTATGTACATACATATGTATGTAGGTGAAATAATTAAAAAATTTAAAAGACATATAAGACCTTAAGTGCATAATATTAGTGGACAGAGTATAGCTAATTTTTGATAAATTGAGTACTGCAATCCATTTTTCTGCAAACATAAACTCGATCTGTACTGTACTTGAATATATAAATTTGTATAAGAATATCGTCAATATTTATGTTTCTAACAAATAAAAATATCGATTTAATATTTTGAATAATATAACCAAAAGCATATTTATGTAAGTGTGCATATTAAGATGACTTTTTACGAAATTTGTATGTGTATATATACATATGTATCATGTACAAATGAATTACATTATGTATGTACATGTGAATAGAAATGTAAAATGAATATAAATAATTTATTCGCTATGTATAGTATATGCACATAATATATTGTGTGTTCTTAAATTTTATATTTGTGTACTACCGTTTGTACAAAAATATACATTTTACATGCACAATTTTTTTTTTGTAATATGAAAAAATAGGTAAATAAATAAATAAAAAAAAAAAAAATAAAAAATTAAATTAGTTTTAAAGAAATGCATACTATACGTACATATACAAAATAATATAAGGTCAATGAGTTTATTTTCTTGATTTTTTTACATTGGAAAATTATGTCACATACATATATGTATGTACAAATAGAATGAGTTGATTATGTACATACATATGAACTGATTTCTTGCAGTTGAGTATCTTATAAGGACAATTTAAAAAAAAAATAACAAGATTGTTAAAATTAATTTTCATTTAAACTTCAAACAGCTTATACATTTTTTCTATACAATACAATTTTGAGCGCTAGGCAGGTCAAAATGAAATCGCGAAAAATCTTGATTTCGTAGTCGTAATCGAGAATTTTCATCGATTTTAACATGAATTCGTTGAAAATATACTCGATTTTAATTAAAATCATCTACGACTCGCCATTTGTTATTGGGAATGGAAAACATTTGAATGAAAAATTTGTACATATTTTCCAGCGTCATATTCATATATTGATATGAAGTTATGTTTATTATTAACTGAAATTTCTAAATTTGAAATTTGAAATAAACTGGGTACCATATTGTTGATAATAATAATAATAATACAATAACAATAACTATAGAATCGAAATTGTAATATTCTGTTTGTCACTAAATGATCTTGTTAAAGGCGCTTTTGTGAAATCAACTGATTTCGATTTCGGTCTGTCTAGCGCTTTAGTGACCAAGATTTGACACAACGAATTGTATCGCCATCGAAGAGAGAGTACAAACCGTTTTTTTTTTTCACATTTTACAATAAACATTTACTTAGAGACAGACCAAATTCGAAATATCATGATTTCACGAAACCGAAACGAAATCACTTAGTGACACGTAGCCATTTTATGGTATCCTTTTACGGTTTCAATTGTCAAAAGTCTGACATTTTTATAAATTTAATGTTTGAAAATTTGAATTCTTATCAACAATTCACATCGAAAAATAACAAACTGATAATGAATTTGACACTGGAAAATACACGATTTCGACCACGAAATCAAGTAAGAATACGATATTAATTTGGTCTGGGGGCTCATAATGTTTTTCTTGAATTTTGTGAATTTTCTTAATAATGAACAGAAAATTGAAAAATTTCATTGATCGTTTACATTCAAATGTTCCGTTTCAGGTTCACCCTGTACAACAACAAAAATCTAATACACAATATAATACTCCTATAATATACAGTTTGTATAGTAATATAAAATAAATTTATTTAATAATGTCACGTAAATTGCATTCATCCAATATATTATCAATTTGAAATACTATTTAGACAAATTGCATGTGAATAGTTTTTTTTAAATTGAAATTTCTATTTCTTTTTATTTCTCAATTTTTTTTTACGTTTTATTTATATTTTTGTATTGTGTATTTTTAATCACGTTTTTTCTTTTTAGTACAAAGACATGCACATTTGTGGAAATTTTCTTCAAATACGAATTTGATTTATAATTTTACTTAAAAATATTTTTTTTTTATTATAACTATTTAAAATTCAAATTTTGAAAAATATGGAAAAATTCATTCGAAATTTATTTTTGTACAAATAATTTTATTAAAATTATTTCCAATAATAATTGGGGAAAAAAAAAAGAAATGCAAACATGTATCAAATAAGTACATAAATAATTATGTACTATAATAATAAATAATGAACACAAATTTTGCATTTCATATATTATTGTATTAGTGAATAAATATGACCTTAATACGTTTATTAAATACATTTTCTCGAGGGTAATAAATTATATACGTACAAGGATATTTAATCATATATGTATGTTTTAAACATACGTAAGTAAGCATATATAGGGTGTCCTAAAGTCAATGTCAAAAAGCCCTATAAAATCCTTCTCTTCTGAGATATGCAGTCATGACATCATATATTCAGACATATTTTTTGAACCACCCAGTATATTTAAGCCATGTTAATTGCACATAAAAGCAAAAGCTTAGACCTTTGCAACGAGATATTGCCTGTTTGAAAAAGTTCAAAATTTTGGACGTTTAAATTTCTAAATTGTGGAAATGGGGGAAGGAGGTTCTAGAACGATTTTGCGCTGGAAACATTGAATTACACGATAGACCTGCTTTGTGACATTAACTCTGGGACACCCCGTAAACAAGCTGTCTTGTACATGATAATATTGCAAAATTTTAAATTTCATGTATTCTATATTATAAGATAATCACATCGAAATCCGGTAGTAGCATATTTAGAATTTAAATAAAAATTTGAAATTTTAAATTTGCATTTATATTGGATATTTAAAGTTTTTTTTTGAATATTTTTTTGTTTATGCTTAATAACAGCTTAATAACAAATTTGTTCTATTATAAATATTATAAGTAAAAAAAAAAAAATTTCTATTCATGAATTCATTATTTATGCAAATAAGTAGCATACTGCACAACATTAATAAAAACATGTTCATAAAATTAATTACAAAAAAAGGCAAATTAATCAATATTGTATCAATGATATTAAAGATAATATATCTTTATAAAATCTTCAAAAAAGAAAAAGCCATGCAAAAAAATAAGCTGAAATATTTTTTTAAAAATATTGTATATGGTGTATTGTGTACATGGCCAAATGTTAAATAAAAGCTTTAGGTTGCAATTACGAGAGTCTATTCGATGAAGAATACAAAGAATAGATTTTTTAAAGTCAATCACATAAAGTGACGGTATTATGTAATTCAATCGATTTACTTGTATAGTTCTATGTTCTACCATATAAATTGATAAAAATTTCCATTACACCAATTAAAAGTTACAGCCAACGCTCAATGTAAAGCGAAACCGAAACCAAAAAGACGTTGAAGTTCAATTAAACATAATGTAAATGTATTATGCTAGGTTCAATGAAATGTTTAGGTTAAAGTTTAAGTTCAATTAAATTTAATTTTAATTTTGCTGTTTACGCTTTGAATAATTTCATTTTTATGTGATATGGCGTTTACACTGCATTTTCAGCAAGAGTTTAAGCATTTACGAAATTAACGTAATCTATACCGTTCACACTGATCAAAAAAATATAATCTGTGTCAATTCAATATTGTCAATAACTGAAATATTTTCTCATTTCCGTTTTCGGTTGAAGGTTTACGCTTTACATTGAGCGTTGGCTTTTAGGTTAAATTTTATTGTTTACTTTTTGAAATTCATGTAAGTTAAAAGCTTATTGTGTTTTTGTTAAAACTTACGAAAAATTACAAAAATCAAAAGAAAAATATACTTTGATTAACATCAGTTACACGTTATTTTATGTAAAATTATTTATTTTTAACCTTAAATTTTGAATCGTCTATGACAAAAATATCATATCGACTTTTTAAGTCTATTGAATACAAAAATTTCTACTCGAATAGATTTTCATAATCTATTTCGACTTAAAGAGCAATAGACTCTCGTAATTGCCGCCTTAAATTCACTATGAATTTTTTATTTTCATACTCGAGTATGTACTTGATTTGACTCTTTTTTTTTTTAAATGGATATGTACGTTTATGATTTTTTTTTGTATTTCAACACGAATTTCAGGCGTACATACATATGTTAAGATTCACTCATATCTGTCAAAATTGTCAAAAAATGTTCAATTCAATTAGTTAACGCTAATTCGAAAAAAATTAAGTAAATTAATGAATATGTACAAATTATACAAGTTGATGAATATAAAAATTCACATACACAAAAAGTACATGTGGGTATGTATATTTATGTATGATTTAATGGATTTATACAGGGTGATTCAGTAGAATTATGTATATCGCGTAATCGCGTATAAAAAAGGGAGTAATAGGTTACAATGTGACAAGCAAAAAATCGTATAGCGAGGGAAGGGGTAAATATTTACCGTTTAGCTGCTAGAGCTTGTTAAAAATTCTTCTGCCTCTTCTTATAAAATAC
Source organism: Anthrax anthrax (assembly GCA_963971155.1). NCBI lineage: Eukaryota > Metazoa > Arthropoda > Insecta > Diptera > Bombyliidae > Anthrax > Anthrax anthrax. Next base: position 74,234,741 of record OZ020117.1, on the reverse strand, counting down.
TCCATAACTTACAAGTCATTAAACCTACATCATTATTATTTTGAGAAGAGTTATAGCAAACCCTTTGTCCTTTCTGTCAAGGTATTGTTCGAAGACTTACGTCCAGTGTGGTTCAAGAATTATTCAAAATCGAAGTTATAAGTTCGAGAAAATTTGACTAATTTTTCAGACATTTTAATGATTCCTGAAGATTCTACCTCTTATCAGTTTTTTGTTATTTAGTATATGCATATAGTATACTTTGCTCTTTATTTACTTATTTTATTCGTTTGAATAAATTCATTTTAATGTTTAACATTTTTTTAAAATTCTTTTCTAATTTTTTTTTATTAATTTATACATACTAATTACTTTCACACTTAATTATCATAGCATTAACGTATAAAAATTAAGTTTATAAATTTTTGCATATTTGTTTATTTCAACTCCAAACAAGTGTATTTATGTGTATTATAATTATTTAAGACGATATTTATTCATAAAGAAAAACTAGTGAAAATCAAAATGAAATTTGTGCATGTAAATCACATATGTAGGTATTTAAAAACAGGATTGAAAAAAAAAGTTAAAATAAAAACAAACCTATAGTCATATCCTTTTGCTCATTAGTTGTTGACATGAACTTTGAATTAAATTGTTTCAACACGCGATCCTATTTAATACTATGTGAATTGTTTACTCTTCAATTTTTAGAACATGCATATAAGAGCTGCGTTCCGTTATATCAATTGATTCTCTTTTCGATATGTAATTTAATCTTACTGTACAAATATCACTTTACAAATGCTGCTTTACAAATTTCTGAGAAATTAGATTAAACACTAATTTTTTTCTTTAAATTGTAAACATTGTATAAAGTTGTAAAAGGAAAAGTATTTCCTTTTACATTTTTCCGTTTGTTTTTTTCTAAATATTTTTACTACAAAGATATTACGTTATTTATATTGTATTTTGCAATCAAATGAAGTAATCTTATTTGTTCAGCCTTGATAATTCAATATTTGACACCTTTCACAAAATCTAAAATATGTATTTAATCAAAATTATATTATAATTCAATGCCAGAATAAATTTTATTAAATACGCACGTGTGTATATACAGATAACATCCGTATAACGCGGCATTTCTAAATAAAATGTTCGCAATGTGGACAGAGTGCTGCATTAAATGAATCAACGTTGTAGTGCCAATGCTAACGGATTAAAAAGAGCAAAAAAATAATAAAGAAAAATTGTAATTTCACTCAATCGATAAAAACAGACACGTTATATTATATTGCTGATTTTTTATTTTGTCGAGTTTTTGATGCTATTCAGCAATTTTATAATGAAGAATTGTCAAAATAATTTTTTTGTCTATTGTATTTTGAAAAAATAGAATATTTCTTTTAGAAATCTTGAAAAAAAATTCTAAAGATTAACAAATAAAAATCTTTAAAAAGCTATTTGTTGACATTGTTTTTGTTGATTCACCAGCACCACCATAATAATATAATATTACATATGATGTTTTTTAATTATAAGAAATCACACAAAAAAAATCAGCTCGATTCTGACAAAAGTTACACTTCCAAATATTTATCAAAACTTTTCTTAAAAGACATTTCATTTCCATGGAAACAATATTACAATTTTTAGATTAGCTCGAAAAGGACGAAAATATATCATATGTATGTATGTCGCCAAATCATTGGATTCAAATGAAGCGACAATATATTTATGAATATATGTACATATAATAGCATGTTTTTTTATTTTTGAACCTAAAATACTAGTTCTTTGTTTCGTATAACACGGATTCGCATAATACGGCAATTTTTTAGAACTCCCATGTTAAACAGGAAATACCTGTATCTGCATATAGGTTTGAACTAAATATAATAATTTGGTGCCAAAATAAATTCTACTAAGTATACACGCACATACAACAGATTGAATGTGTCATAATTTTATTTTAAAATAGACATTGAATTTTCAATTGAAAACTTTTCAAAAGTAATGTATATATAGTATGTACATAATATAAATTTCGTAATTTTTAAAAGCAAGTATATAGTAAACGAATATCATGAAACGAATTATTGAAAGCTTTGACTACTAAAATTTTTCCGGCCTTTTTTTTCAAATTCTCTTTTTCTGTTTTATTTTTAAAAATACATATGGGTATATGTATGTTTACACTTGGTTACCAAATGAATTAATAATGTATATAGGTACTCGTACATATATTGTATAGGATACGTCTATATAGCTATGGCTGCGTTCAGTAACATCATATACAGTGCAGTGCAGAGCAGATAAAAAATATCAACTGTTCGGTATTGCATTTGATAACAGTCAATCGTTCGGTAATACAATTTGTGTCAAATTTGAACATTTGATGATTCTTATGTAAGCAAATGACGATCAAAAATTATCAAAACATCAAATAATATATGTATGTACAGTCAGATAAAATGACGTATCGAACGAGAATCAATTGATAAAACTGAAGGCAGCCTGTATATTACCATTTCTAAAATAATTCAAATGTCTGTCAATTTGAAAATGTGTTCAATTTATTAAATTGAAATAGAAACATCTAAAAGACAAAACACAAAAAAACATAAATGCACAAATGCGTATAAATATACAATGTATATATATGTATGTATGTACACTTAACCACCTGTAAAATTGATATATGTACATATGTATGAATTTAAATTGAATGAACTAAAATAAATTTTGGCAATTGTACATAATATTATGTGTACATATACCATATGCGTTTCATGTCATATTCATACAATCATGCATAATGATGGTTACTTGTAGTACCCCTAATTCGATTGAACATTCATTTGTATGCCAATATAGAAATAGAAAAACATATTTTTAAATATTAAATGTAATACAGGCAATCCGTGTATAACACGGGAGTTACGTTTCAAAAAATTTGCCGTTGTATACGAAACAAAGAATTAGTACGAAAAGAGGGGTTAGGTACAAAAAATTAGAAAATTATGCAATTACATTTTCATTATTATATTGTCGCTTCATTTAAATCCAATGATTTGACGGGCCACATATGTATGTACATATGTATATTTTTTCACACTTTTTGAACTGATTTAAAATTTGTAATTTTGTTTCCATAGAGATGAAATGGGTTTTAAGAAAATTTTTTTTATTTTCGCTAAATACAGAGTTTAAACATACATTACACGTTTTACAAAGGTTATTATCCAATTCTCGAACTATGTTAGAGTGAATCCGTGCTAAAGAATCGCCGTGTTAATAGGGGTTATCATTAAAAATGCATCAGTTGAGTTTATTTAAATCATATAATCTGATGACGTCGTCAGTAATGCATTTATTTCAAAAATTATTTTTAACATTTTTTTTTCTCGTTGTTTATTTTGGAAAGTTTCTTCAAAGAAAATATTTAACATAATTTTATTTAGTTTTCATGTCAATCAAATGAACATAAAATATTAAAATCACAGTTCAAAAAATTTAAATGATGCCAGAAATGATTTATTGAAATTTACTCTATCTAAAAATAAATAAATTCTAGTAATAAACAGCTTTGATTGTATTTTGGGCACGGTTATATTATTATTGAAATAGATTAGAGGACAAAATGTAGATATAAATTATTTATTTTCTACAGGGTGCGGATTAAAGTCAAAGACCTCATAATCAACATCGTTTTAATACATCATATAAAAATTTTAAAATAGCATTATTGCGTGTTTCATATCATATTTCGTTTCTAAACAGTCATAATGATTAGAAATATGTTTCATTCATTCATTTTTTTTTATATTTACACTTTTTATTTACATCATTTATAACTTCAACACAATTCCATTGAAGTTACCAGCGACAACCACATTCGTCAGTGAATTTCGCCCTTTATTCGCTTGAAGAGATACAGGACACAGTGTCAACGATGATAAAAATGAAATTGAAATTAAAAAATGTCATTTAATTAATTTATTATTTTTGTTTATTGATCAGTTGTTGCTCAGTACTAATCCTATCAAAAAACCAGATCAATAGCTGAAAAATTGAAAATGAAAATAAAAAATAAATAAAACTGCAACCATAAACACTGCAGTGCGACTATAACCAAAAAATTACAAATTACCTGTAGTTCGACCACTGACCAAAAATTGGTTACCGCTGATGGTCGTAATTGTGGATATCTTCATAAGGATCAGTACATGCTTCAAATATTTTTACAGGTGAATTTTTAGCCGATGACCGCAATTGTGACCAGGCTATTACATTGTAGCATACATAAAAAAGTTTTTAAATTTGGAAAAAAAAAAAAAAAATTAGGTAGACTGTACCCTCAATTACAAATTACTTTCATTTTATTCATATATTGTCATAGTGTATACGTACTCGTATATACATACCCCCATAATAACAAAAATACTTATTATAATTGATGGTATAAAAATAAATTTTAATATTACAAAGAAAAAAAAACAACAAATCATATTCTCTCTATGCTTTTTATAATATTTTCATGTTTATTTATTGTTTTCGCCCCCAATGTTAATATGATGCCAGTACTTCAAGAAAACTGTATTTATTTATTACACAAATGGAAAGAAAAAATTTCCACAATTATTTTTCCTTATACCTAAATATTTTGATTTTATAAATGTTTATGGTTTTTTTGAAGCCCCATATTTTTCTTTTGTAGTAATTTTAGGTTTTTTTTTATATATTTTATTGATATTCTGATATCTTTGTATGGTATTGAAATATTAATTTAAAATGAATTAATTTTTTACGCTAATTTAATGTGCAATTATGTTACCTACATATACATATGTATAATATAATTTGTTCTTTAAGACTTAGGGGGCTTCACTATCTCAATAAATAGAGTATTGGCTTCTGAATCACAAGGTCCCAGGTTCGATTCTTGGTGCAGACAAATGAAGAAAATTAGAAAAAAAAATGTTTTTCATCATTTGTCTGCACTATAGGCATCGAAACTACCTTACCCGAAAAGTTCACGCAGCTTTGAATGAGTACCATAAGCGTTCCGCTTATGGGTTCAAGTTCAAGTACTTACTAACACTGAAAGGGTCTACTTCCTGACAACAAGTAACTCAAACAAATGATTGGTCTAAACCTAAAGACCTATCATACAAAATTGAGTTTTAGTCTCTACTTCAACAGATTCAGTGGTTCGCAACTCACGTTAAACTATAGGTGAACGTATGATCGTCTCGAAAAATCGTAATGATGATTAGGCCTTGGCTTACATCGAGCTGTCGCGCCATTGATGATGATAGTACGAAATTCAATACTTTGGAGAAACTGAAAATATACTCAAGTACTCTTTATTAATATTCAGTACCCGCAGGCCTTAATATAAAAAGAACATGAATGAAATCAGACACCTTATCCAAAACTAATGCAAAGTTTGTTGAAAGTACTTGTTGTCAAGTAATTCAATCAAATTTATCAAATTGATGAAATCATACTAGTAAATCAATATATGTATGTTATATATATGTATACTTAAATTTTAAAGTCAAGTGAACTTTGTGTTTAATTTTTCTCGATTTACCTTTAAAATTAATTAATGTATAATGGAATGACCCTTAACATTCATTATTAATTTTTGAACATTCATTATTAATTTTTTTTAAAATATGAACACGCATATTTATGTATGTACATATGTATGTGCAAATTATAACTTTTAAAAGAATGAAAATTTAATTTAAAAAATTCATAAATAACAAGAAAACAAATTATTATATATTGTCTACTAATTCGGTACTATTAAGGTCTTATGGAAATGACATAAAGTAGTCATCGCTGTATATTGATATTAAAAATATTCATCTCGTATTATGTATGTACGTCGTACGAGTATACATATAATATTATGATAACTTTAATTTAAAGATTGTGGTGACATTGCTCGTGAGACGATCTTATTAGAAGTTACGAGAGAAGAAAAACGAAACATTTCCATGAGACTTTACTCTTACTGCATCGAATTAGTAAACAGGCTATATAAGTTTTGAATTAAGAGAGAAGAAAAAAAACATTAAACAAGTCAACAAATAATATTTACATACAATATATACCTCATATGTACATGAATTAATAGTTAAAATGTTAAATTGATCATTTCGCATAATTTTCCGAGGAAGAAATAAAACTAAGTATCCATAAAAAACATTCAAAATATTTGTGTTCATACATATGTGTGTATGTATGATACTAGCAATATTTACAATGTTTTTTTAATTTTAATTTTTGTAACATTGAAAATAACAAAATAAAAACACCATCTCATACCTTTTATTATATTATGTACAATGTACATACATACATATGTATGTGTACTTTGTACATTAAATATTTTCACTACAGACCTTAATATGGAAGCTACGAAAAGTATTAACAATTCTATATCATTGTATATTGGTACATACATATTTAGAAAGCTTATCCCATACTGTATGAAAACTTTGAGAATTGTGGTAGCACTGTTCGTGAAATACTCTTATGAGAAATTATGATAGAAGAAAAAAGACACATACATATGTATACTCCCATAAGGCCTGTAGTGAAAATATTTAAAGTACGAAGTATAAAAAAAAGGGGTATAAATTATTTTCTTTTACCTGCGATTTCCAGCAAACCTTTCTGTTTGCGTGGTCTCCAGTTGAATTTTCTGTTATAATATCTCTGTCCTTATTGACACTATTACAACTTTTATAGGAATTTACCCACACTAGACAGAAAAGTCTGATTTATTGTAGACAGATATGTTAAGCTTGTTAAGCAAAGTGGCGGATTCTGAGTTTTTGTGTTAACATGAAATCATATTTGGGCATATTTGTGAAATTTAAAGGAAATCTTAATATTTTTAAGAGATTTTAACGTAAAAAGTGTAATTAGCTGTTAGGTGAAAATATTCTTTTTTTTTTTTAAGTAATTGATGAATTGAATCTGTAAATAGAATTAGATTAAAATCATTAATTTAAGCTGTGGCAGTTACAACAATTGTTTACAACGAAAAAAAAAAAGTCATAATAGAAAAACCCCAGCATTCAAAAACCGTTAAAAACTTGTATAACATCTGGCTTAACATTAATTTTAATCAACTAAAAAGCTAATCGAGACAGCGCCTTAAATAGAAAAAAAGACAATAGAAAAACATTGCTAGTATAAAATACGCGTATGTAAACAAAACATATTTATATACATACATATTACCTTAATATATATTGGGTATTAATATGTGTGCACATATATAATTTAAATTTTAAACTGTATCGTATACAGTCAACAGTGTATAGCAATACATAATATAATTTGAAATATGTCAACTTGATATAAATAAATTGTACTTTGATGAACATTGAACATAATAATAATAATAAAAAAAAAACAAATGACAATAAGCAAAATGTTAAAGTTAATACATACAAGTGTTTATGTATGACATAATGTTGGATTATTTTGTTAGACATTTGCACATGTTAAAACATGAAAAAAAAATGTTGAAAAGAAAAACGAAATTTACTTATTATTAAAAATAGGTATTTATACTTAATTTTTTAAACATTTTCTCTAACAGGCCTTATCAGAGTACGTATACACGTTTGATAATTTCTTATAAGAACATCGCACCAGCAGTGTTACCATGATTCTTATAACTCTTATACAGTATGAGCTGAGTTTATATTAGAGTGTTAACGCAGCTGAAATACGTGGTACGTAAATTTTACGTATTTTTGACATTTCTACGTTTACGGTAACGTTTTTTTACGCAAACTCCCTATTAAATATCAATATACAATTGTGTAAAGTGATAGGTACTTTTCGTAGTTTCCATGAGGCCTGTAGTGAAAATATTTAAAAAAATGAAGTATAGGTACTTTATATGGTATTTACAATATAAAATAAGAAAATATTTTAAGTTAATTTGTGCACACACATATACACCTATGTATAATATGTCGACATATTAATATGTCGTATGAAGTCAATTAATCAAAATTTTTATCAAAATTTCATAATCTTGAATATGGTACGTACAATCGACCATTTAAAAGGTCAGGTTATTTTATGAAAAATTTATAATTTCCGTATTAAACACCTTAGAAATTATTTTACATTTAAATGTACATACTTATATTAATGTATGTACATATGTATTTATACGTATTATCATTATGAACAAATTTTTCCATTATTTTACATATGTCAACCTGGTATACTACTACATATACATACATATGTACGTATAACGCGCGTTTGTAAAACAAAAATAACTTTTTTTATATACAAATTTACTACACACAGTTTACGTCATGATGTTTGTAAACTTAAAAATAAGCTAAAAAGAACCTATATTCATAAAAAAAGCCTATATTCATTTTTAAAGCATGATATCTTGTATTATAATGCCAGATTTCTTCATACCTGTAGTTAATCTTGAAGATAAAGCTATCATGGAGATATCTTCTAGATTGGTTGAAGAAACTTGAAGATTAATTATCTTCATTATAGAAATACTTTACTCAGCCCTTAAAAAAATTACATGAAGCAATTTAATTTTAAATTCATGTGCAATTTAAAAATAATTTACATGTAATTTACAAAAACAAACTTCTTCACCCGTCAAAATTTTTAAATTAGTTTCTTCAAGTATCAAGAGGCGCGCTGTAGTCTAGATGTCTATCACCTTAAAGATATCCTGAACGTAAATACCGGTTAACTTTATTTTAAAGATAAGTCTTAACTAGAAGTGATGAGAATCAAATATTCAGTTTATCTTCAAGATACGTTTAACTTCAAGACATCTTGAAGTGAAGAAATCCAGCATAAAATGAATACTTCTTGACAATTTTTTGCATTCAATCTGTACGAATGTCTTTATTAATTTTTGCTTGAAAATTGAGAAAAAACATAGTCAATTTTTTAACTATCAATTCTTTGTCATTTTATTATGTATCGGGTATCCCATATATCCGAAGTAACTTTCGTTGTTTTTAAGTCATGTAAGCCAATTGTAATTGTCTCTTTATGTACGGAGAATTGACATATTAAAGTGACATCTATTTAGGATAGTTTAATGTATTTCAATATTATCGAACCTTACGTTGCGTAATACGGTTAACCTAAACTGTAGACTATGTCTTGAAGAGGAAGAAACGTCCACACACATCCTGGAAAAATGTGTAGCACTAGAAAAATGGAGATAGAAAACCACTGAACTGAAGGCAGAAGTCTCGAAAATCTTTCTAATCTAGACTACATAAAATACGTTATTCTCCCTGCCAAAAGGATAAATGCCTTTATTTAAACAAACAGAGGGTAAGGGATACAATAAATTTTCCCAAGCTGCAGTGTCGAGGAAACCAAACCTCATCTCACCCTTGTTGACTAAACCTACGTTGCGTTCCGTCCCATTTTATTTAGGTCTATACTAATATTAAAAAACAAAAAAAAGTTAAAATTAATAAAGACAAAAAAAAATTTATCCAATAATAGATTCTTTTAAATCAAATTTTCATATTTTTAATTGATCCTATTTAGAATCAACGTTTGTCAAAGAAAAATTAAAAAAATTGAAAGGTTTTATTTTATTTATTTATTTTTTAATCATGATTATACAAAATTGTTATTTTTACGTACTCTATATATTTTTGGTAAATGTATATTCTTTTATTTATTCAATTTTATTTTATTTTTCTTTTTTTATTAGTTCAATTCATTTGTTAAAATTATCATATATTTAAAAAGAAAAAAAATTAAAGGCAAAATTTTTTAACTTTTAAATTATCGCACAATGAAAAACATATTTCTATATTTTGTGTGTTTGTGTATGTATACAAGAAAAACACAACAGAAAACAAAAGAAAATAATTTAAAAAAAAATTACAAGCAAATAATGATAATTTGTACAATTATAACAATCTTTAAGAATCTGTGGAAAACATTACCTAAACATAAAATAGTACATTTATAAATTTATTTTGATAAGTGTGTACATTAGAGTGGGGTGAGAATAACCTTACACAACGTTATAAGTGTTTTAAAAGTTTTATTATGCGTAGTGGTGGTGTGGCAGGAGAAGTGGGTGGAAAATGGAGAATATATTAAATGTCTATATATGTATATATGATAGAGTAGTTGATCTTCGTAGGGACTGAACCAGATTCATCTGACCTCTATCTAACTCATCCACTCCAAATGACCATTAGCTCTCTAATCCATACATTCACCTTATTTTTAGATCTTTATTCATTGATCACCCTAATTTCGAGAGTCGATTCGATCGATGATCGACAATCGACTTTTCAGTTGAGGCGAAGAAAAATTCGTATTCTGTAAACCAATTGTCTCGACTTAAAAATGTTACCATATCAAACACGATTTCGTATCGATTTGAATTGTCAAAACTTATCAGTAGTGTATATATGGGGTTTTTGAATCAAGGGCTCTGGTGTCTTTTTACGTCACAATGTCATTGATCTTGTCTTGTCTAGGCGAAACAGCTATAAAACAGCTACAAAACCGCTTTAAACAGCTATGAAACAGCATTAAACAGCTATGAAACAGCTATAATTAGTTTAAAAGTTGTTTTGTAGCTGTTTCAACCTGTTTTATAGCTGATTCAATCTGTTTTGTAGCTGTTTTATGACTGTTTCGCCTAGACAAAACAAGATCAATGACTTTGTGACGTAACGAGTCACCAAAGCCCTTGATTCAGAAACTCCATATATACACTACTCTTGTCAAAATACAACATACAAAATACAAATATGTATTTATTGAGTTGTCCGCTGTTGTTGTTTGATTTTTTTTTAAATAAGTTTTTTAAAATTTTTAACTGTCATATAATTAGATTACTCGTTGCTCAAATTATAACTGTAATTTACATGTATTCTATGTGTAAATTTGAATTTTATAGCTAAACAAAATTTATTCTTGAATTTCCTAAATATGCGCAAATATATAATACAATAAAATATTATAATAACATATAAATATTATAATAAAATAGTCAATTTTTTATACCACATACACATATACGTACATACATACATACATATGTAGAAAGATAAAAAGATACCTACCTATATTTTGTAGAAATAAAAATTCTCTTACCTTAATTAGTTGAACACAACACATACGAGTACATACATACGTAGTACATAAATAAAGAAAATATATAATAATAAAATTCTTTTGTTTCGTTAATATTGATTATTGATTTTACACATTGGTTTTATTTAGTAATATATTACTAAACTTCGTCTTTTTCTGATATCTATAAATATACATCCATATACACCCATATATTTTTACGTGTAAACAACATTCAGAAACTGATCAATGTACATACATATACATACCGTACATATCACATTTGTTAGGAGTTTACACAAGTGTACATATTGATTGACGTATACATATACAGGGTGATTTAGTTAAGCATGCACATAAAGAATAGGGTGATAAGTCTCGATGAGACAAGCAAAAATTGTATGACGAGGTTGTGGTAAATATTTACCGCGGTGTCCTCCAAGAATCACCAAAATGTCCGAAAAATTGGTCTAATTTTCCCCAACTTTTGACTTTGAATTTGGATAACTCTTGAACCATTGGATCTAAGTCCTTGACAAAGGGTTTCCTATAACTTTTCTGAAGGCAATAATAATATAGCTCCAGTAACTCGTAAGTTAGTGAGTATTTTATATGACGAGATTTTTTGCACCCTCTAGTGGTCAAATGGTGAATACTTATTACCCACAGCAAAAAGCATATATATAGAGTTTCCACTTGTCTGTATGTTTGCAAAAAATGTCTTCGAAATGTCTTCGAAATATCTTCGAAACACATTTAATACAATTGTATATATGTGCATTTATGTGTTCGAAATTTTGACAGTTTTATTACTTGGAAACTCTATTTGAATATATACTTTTTGCCCACAGTGAGTGATAAAGGAATTTATATGAGACACAAGCACCTTCAACGCTCTCTAGCGACTGAATGGTAAATATTTATTCACTCCACTCCTCCTCGCCCTCGTCATACGATTTTTTGTTCGTATAATCAAAACTTATCACTCGCTTTTTTTATGTGCATGCTCAAGTGAATCACCCTGTATGTGCATGATAATATTGTCTTTGAATATTTTTTCTTTTCTTAAAATATTATGTACATCTCTCATAAATACGAAATACGAACAACTTATAAAATAATAATAATATTGCATGAATTTATTTTCTACCTTTATGATAGATTACACACAAATTAATACAAAAATAATTTAAAATTTTTCATTTTTAGTTTTTTGTTTTAAGAAATCAAAAAAATGTGTTGATTGTGTCAAGATCATATAAATTTCGTTTAAAAAATTACATACATACATAGTTAGTTATAAAATTACATACATACATTACATACATAGTTGTATGGAATGTAGTATTAATCGACCCGAATCGACCCTTAAAAGTCGATCAAAACAAGTCACGGTATTATGTAAATCAATCGACGTATATGCATAGTACTAAAAAATTATAATACTATTATTCCGAATGATTCATGACAGTCAACTGTAAAACCAACGATTGGCGATTATCAAATGCGATACCGAACAGTAGATATTTCTCACCTGCACTGCAGATGATATTACCGAACGCAGCCAGGTGTATCCTATGAGAAATTTTTATTTTTTTAATTTTGATTTTTATATAATTTTTTTCATGTAAAACAGCCCACAAACTAAATTATGTTTTATTTTTATTTTTGTTTAATTTCAGATACTAAATTTCTTGTACGTACGTACAGGCACAGTATCAACAGTATAAAATAAATAAGTGCTTTATCATAACAACAATTGATACACAACATGGAATTATAAAACTGATATTTAAAAATTACGGGCCCTTATCCTAAAAAACAAAAAACATTACAGTAAATAATTGCATGGACCCATTCATATTAAATGACATTTACTCTGAACAATTTGCACTTAATTTGACAACGCATTTTGGTGAGGCAACCGATAACATATCTAGAATCAACAGTAATATTAATTATACGTCAGGACTAGTAACAAATTTCATAGCACCATCATCATCATCATCGTCATCATCATCATCATCATCATATGAGAATATAAGTCTATTATTAACACAACAATTGAGTTCAACCGATTATAATCAATCAATTGATAATATCAATTCATCAGCGGTGATATATTCAACATCAGCATCATTGATATCATTGATACCGTCATTTCCATCATCATCATCGTCTTTACTATTATCATCACCATCATTATCAACGTCAGCTGCAACTGTATCGGAATCACCTTCTATTGAAGGTATATTAATAAGCCTAGTCCTTTTAATTATTATCCTAGGAACAATAATTGGTAATGTATTAGTATGTATAGCTGTATGTCTTGTACGTAAATTACGTCGTCCATGTAACTATCTATTAGTATCTTTAGCTGTATCCGATTTATGTGTAGCTATATTAGTAATGCCAACGGCATTATTATATGAGATATCAAGGAAATGGAATTTTGGTGAATTATTTTGTGATGTATGGGTATCATTTGATGTATTATGTTGTACAGCATCAATATTAAATTTATGTGCTGTTTCAGTTGATCGTTATTGGGCAATTACAAAACCATTAGAATATGGTGTAAAAAGAACACCACGTCGTATGATGTTATGCGTTATATTAGTATGGCTAGCAGCAGCATGTATATCACTGCCACCACTTTTTGTATTAGGTAATGAACATTTAGGTGAAAATGGTGAACCAATATGTATGGTATGCCAAAATTTTGGTTATCAAATTTATGCAACATTAGGTTCATTTTATATACCATTATGTGTTATGTTATTTGTTTATTATCAAATATTTCGTGCTGCTAGACGAATTGTTAAAGATGAAAAACAATCACAACGTCGTTTAAAGAATGCCATAAATGGTGCTACCAATACTACTACTACTACTAATACTACTATCATGAATACTCAAGAACAAAAAAATCAAATTGATTCTATAAGTTTAAAAAAAAAAATTGATAATATTGATAATAAAAAAACAATATTATTAGGTTCGCCTCACCAAAAAAAATTACGTTTTCAATTAGCTAAAGAACGTAAAGCATCAACAACATTAGGTATTATAATGTCAGCATTTACAATATGTTGGCTACCATTTTTTATATTAGCATTAATAAGACCATTTATTGAAAAACAAAATCGTAATGTTATACCAGAAACATTAGGTTCATTGTTTTTATGGTTAGGTTATGCTAATTCATTATTAAATCCAATTATATATGCAACATTAAATCGTGATTTTCGTAAACCGTTCCAAGAAATATTATATTTTCGTTGTTCTAATTTAAATACAATGATGCGTGAAGATTTTTATCATAGTCAGTATGGTGAACCAACATTACAAAAAGTTGTTGTTAGTAATGAAGGTCAAGGTGTACGTGAAAGTTTTCTTTGAGTATTGATTTTAGTAAATTGTTACTTTCTTTATGTTATCATTTCAAACCGTAGTTTGTATCATGTCGATTTGGCTCATATTAATTCAAAAGGATACAAATAAACATGTTTTAATATACCGTAATGCTGGCTTTTACAGCATTTTCATATATGAAAATTGTATCACGAGACATTTCCAGTGTCATGGGTGGAGGAAGTGTCTCATAAGACAATTTTCATATTTGTCTCAAAAGTCTAAGAGAATGAAGTTTTCAAATGAACACGCTTGGCACACCAAAATCGAAAACGCTCGATTTCATGAAATCGATGTAAACGAAATCACTTAGTAACACATAGCCTTTTACGATTTCGATTCTATAGTTATCGTTATTATATTATTTTTATTATTAATATGGCACCCAGTTTATTTCAAATTTGAAATATCAGTTATTATTAAACACAAATTCATATCAATATATGTATAAATATGACTCTGGAAAGTGGAAAATGTCCATTTAAAATGTTTTACATTTCAAATAGATAATGGCGAGGCGTATGCGGTTTTAATTGAAATTGAATATTTTTTTGACGATTCCAATAATCGAAATCCTGTTGAAATCGATGAAAATTCCTGAGTTCAAATTGATATGAAATTTCATTATTGGTTATAAAAACAAACGTAAACACTCGGACCGTTATAAAATGACGGTGATCAACTAATTTCAATATAATTTTCTTTATTTCAATTTTCATGTCTCGAATTAATTGATAACGATTTGAAATTTTACAATAAACGCTTTTATTATCGTTCTGAGTCATGACGCTTTTCAAAACGAAATTAGTTCATTACGGTTTGAAATGGTAACATAAACAAGGCATTTCAAATATAGAAAACATAAATTTATACCATGATAGTATGAAAGTTCAGATTTAAAAAACAAAAAACAAACAATTATAATAAAAATATATACTGTCAACATTTGTACGTTCATATGTATATGTACATACGTAATGACAAAAACTGTGACATAAAATAAATATTAAAAATACAATGTGTTAGCAAGCAAATGTTTAAATTTTAAATAGAATACAAAAAATTCACAATCATAATTGAAAGCTTAAGTAAATTAAAAATAGACAGTAAATGAAATAAAAATGAAATTTAAAATAAAAAGTCAAATAATTAGTTAAACATTGTTATTTTTGATTAATTTTCAAAAATTTAGCTAACTGCATATGTAGCAGGTAACCCTCGTATAACACGGCACTTCTATAGCACTGATTCACTCTAACACGATTCGAGAATTTAGTAAAACCCTCGTAAAACAAAACATGAAATGTAAAAAAAGCGCATTTTATTTAATTTGAAATTAAAAAAAGATCAAATGTGTTTAAATTGTATTTTCGTTCCAATTCTTGGCGAGTGAAGTTATAAAATTTGCTAACACTTTATACAATCTCATTCATTTTTTTCACTTTGAAGTGTTTAAACAAATGAACGTCTGAACATACATAGTCTATATTAAAAATTTTCAAGAAAGTAGTATTCAACCTTATTATCTTAATTATGAAAATATAATAGCATGTTCTTTTTAATTTTTCGAATCTAACCCCACTTTTTGTACTAGTTCCGTGTTTTGTATGGATTTGCATAACACGGCAAATATTTTGGAAAGTAATTTCCGTGTTATACGGGAGTTACCTGTTCATACATATGTACATGGGGTTTATATTTCAAACAAAGAAAAAGTGTCGTGATACATACTGTATTTATTTAAATGTTTCGATCATTCTTTTATTATTTATTTTGTTCATTTATTTTTAAAGTCAATTTTTAATATATTTTTCAAATTTTGTACATTTAAACGTTTAACAAAAAACATTTAATTTTAACCATATTTCAATACAAATATCACTTTTTTTGTATATACAAATAAAATAAAAAAGTAAATAAATTTCTGTTTTTGTATCAATGTGAAATTGAAAATAGCTAAAATATCCGATATTAATGTTTTTTTTTTTTTAGAAAACAAAAAAAAATCATTTTTATTAAATTCGTGGAAAAATAAACAGTCATGCACACGTGCGTGCAATAATATTTTGTTAATATGAGTGGAAAATTTCACTTAAGCAATGAATAAAATGATCAAATTTTACGTGAAGAAAAATTTTAGTTTTTATTTTTTAATTTAAAATAATAAAATTTCCAAATTTTTTCATCTATACTATATACTTTAAATATTTTCACTACAGGTCTTATGGAAACTACGAAAAGTGGTATAATTTTACATGATTATATATTGTTCATTGTATCTGGCCTATGACAAATTAGGAAAGAAAAAATAAAGCATCATATAATTCCATCCATAAGGCCTGTAGTGAAAATATTTAAAGTACAAAGTATAGTGGAAGTTAACTATCAAAACGAACAAAACATAATATAAATAAAAATGGTGAACATGAAATGATACATTCAAAAATATTTTCTTCATAAAATTTTGAATATGGAAATTTTCCGAGCAATTATATTTAAAAAAAAGCTATTATTACAATAATTACTTATGAAAAAAAATGAATCATAAAAACTGGAAAAAGTCTTTAATTATTAAAGACAAAATTTTATCACTTCTACATAGTACATACAACATGAAACAATATAAAAATCCATACAGGTGAATAAATACCAAAACGGCAAGAAAACGTATGTATGTAATGTAGGCTATCTTTAAAAATGCATCGTTGCTTTGTTGATGCAGTATCACCACCGTCGTCCGTAGTTCAAAAGTGCATTATAAATTGCGTCACAGATTAAATTAAAAATTTAATAAGGCATGATTAGGTCATCATATGATGTGTTAATCAAGCAAAAGTCACGAATTTTCATGATGCGGTTTACGCTTGACCATAAACATTTTATGCTAACATCTTTTTTTTTATTTTTTTTTAGTTACACTAAAAGTGAGATGAGGTTTGGTAGCCTCGACATTGCAGCTTAACTAATCAGCTAATTGTATTTCTCACCGCAGGTATTTCTACATAAATGCGCATACCCTTTTAGCAAGGAGTATAGTATAGTCATATCCTCCAGATTACTGCCCGCTGAAGTAATCTTCTCCATCTTTCTAGAGAAACACAACCTTTCAGGATCTGGATATATGTATGTATGTATTTGTTTCTTCTTCTTCGAACCATAGGCATAACCTACACTCTAAGCTATCAACATTGACGCCTAGCTTTTGTAAATGTACCTTTAACAAACGTGTAATCTCCTGTAATTAGTCCAATGACACGTCTAAGAGTTTTTCTATCACATTTTAATGTTAGTTAAGATATGATTCTAATTGACTGTCAATGTTTAATTTCTTTTTTTCTTTTTCGGTTCGTACGTAAAAATTTTGATTCTATTTTTCCAAAAATAAAATGAAAAAATTAAAATAAATTTAGTTAAAAATTTTTAATGGAGGGACAAATGATAAGAATCATTCAAAAACGTTGAAAATTTGCATTGGCGTCATATTTGCAGTTGTATTGAACATACCATAGTGATAATGCATCGCTACAAACCAACGATGTATTTTTTAACATAGCCGCAATTTTAATACCAATCTTTTATTGTATGTACCTATATGTACGTAATATAATATAGTATTAAAATTTAAAGCTCATATAAACATAAAAGCAAATTAATGAAAGCAAAATTATACAATTAATTAAGATATATATTATGTATGTATGTATATATAAATAAGAATTTAAAATTAAACTATTATAAAATGCAAAAATAAAACATTACAAAAAAAAAAAAAAAGAAAAAAACTTATAAAGGGAAGAAAAAAATCATTTTTAAAATTTTTAATTTGTATTAGATTATAGAAAAAAAAGAAAATCTATGAATTTATTTTAAACGTATAAATTAAATGTCTACGTTCTTATGTTTAATTGCTTTCATGAATGATGAAGGAAAAAAAAAATTGAATAGAGAAACAAAATTAAATTGTTATATGATATATGTATGTACATGTTTAGGCATTATGTACGAGATATAAAACAAAACAAAAAAAAAAAAACTGTATGTATGTAAAAATAAGAAAAAAAACTTTTTCTGAAAAATGCGTATTGTTTATGACAATATGACATAAAATATTAAATAAAGACTGTGATGAGAAAAAATTACTTCTTAAAAGATTGAAAAAAAAAAATCATACTAAATAGTTATTAAATAAAGTAGAAAAAAATAATAAAACAAAACAAAAAGGACGTATTAAGGCTGATTCTCACCGAACCGTCTCCGTCCCATCTCCGTCACGATAAATCACTCTCACTGACTTTACTATTATTGTGCACAATTCAAATGTAATTATTCATACATTACTGTTTCGTCACAGTTTCGACACAGATCCGTCATGATTTATCGGTGACTGAAAACTGATTCTTTATGAAATGACGGACAATCTTTTGTTTATCGTGGTAAGAAAATATATTTAAATGTCAAGATGATGAAAAATTTTTGAGAGAGCGAAAGCAGAACTGAAATGTGTGAACAAGAATGACGGAGACGAAACGGTGGCGGAAGTGACGAATCTCGGAGACGGAACAAAGACGGTTCAAATATGTGAGAATCAACCTTTACATGGAAATATTCTATGTATAAATACAAAAATACATGCAAATTTTAACGTAAAATCTTTGTTTTTTTATTTTAATTGTTTTTTATTTTTATTTTAAAAAATAACAAAACGAAAATTTTATGTATTGTTGTGTAATTTCATTTTAAATTGTATTTTAATATGTTAATATGATAAATTTAAATTTATATTTTTTAAATTGCCAGTTTACAAACAATGAGAGGAAAAAAAATAAAATAAGAAAAAACAAAAAACAAAACTAAATTTAAATTAAAATGTGTTTTATTTTTTATATTTTATTCGCTTATTTTTCATTTCATGTGTAACAAATACATAGGTCTAAATGGTTACATTGTTGGAAAAAATCGGTAAAGTAGGTTTTAGCATACTCAACGGGTAATTAATTCAAGTTTTCAGCTATGTGGCGTTAGTCTGTGTTACTTTATTTTGCGACACACAAAATCAATTTTTATTATTTGTAATAAATATAACTATATAATAATTAATTAATAATGTAAATAAATAATTGATTTTGTGCACATATATTTAAAATACTTGCATTTTAACCGGCATTTTCACTAACTAAAACAACCTTCTTATAGTTACGATCACAATTAATCTAAAAAACTAACGACAAAAACAGAAAAATCGACCTACGTAAACCAAGAACGACCGACTGAACGATTTTGCTTGATCCATCGACTTTTGTAATTTATGGTCAGGTGTTTCGTACCTCTTATGGCAAATAAGTCATAGTGCATCCTCAGTCTTAGCATGTATTTTCTTTTAAATGGATTACAAGAAGTATAAATACCCATAATAACTTAATATCCAATAAATACATGTATTGAAGCTCACTGAGAGGAAAAAAATAGAAAAAAAATTTGAAAAGTGTGAAAACTTTAAGTAATTATAAATACTTAATATTTTGTTCATTTTTAAAATAAAAAATATTGTAAAAAGTAAAATGAAACTCGTTAAGTTAAAATTACATTTAAAGTTTTTCTGTTATATTATATAGAAAATAAATAAAAATATAAATTGAATTTACACTCAAAATTATTTTATGAAATTCATAAATAATCTCTTGATAATAACTTTCATCATTAAAAATGTTTTAATAATATTTTATCCACATACAGGGTGTCCCAGTGTCGATAACACAAAATTGGTCGTATAGATCAGAATCTTCTTCTTCTTTTCAGTCTACTATCCTGTAAGAGTTTTGGCCTGCATCATTACTGGTGATTCTTCGCGACAAATCTGTCATGCACGCATCTACAATTTAACGTGGAAGTAGAGACGAATTCATATGAAGCTGCTGAAATCCACTCTGCCTGCTACTCGTCTCTCCTCTTTGTAACAAACCTTTTGTCCTTTCCGTCGAGATATTGGTCAAAGTTCAATATTTGATAGTTCAAGAGTAATTCAAGTTGAAAATAAAAGGTTAGAGAAATTTTGACCAATAATTCGTGTGTAACGGAATATTTTATAAGAAGAGACAGTAGCATCTTCAATGTTCTCTAGCGATTAAACAGTAAATATTTACCCCCCGTTTCCTCGTCATACGATTTTTTGCTTATCCCTTCGAGTTCTATCACCACCTTTTTATGTGTGCTTAACTGAATCACCCTGTATATGTATGTATGTACTTATGTGAGATTCATGACTAAATTTCCTTTTCTAGTTAACTCATGAACTGACATGAACTAAATTTCACTTGGTTCTCATTAACTTTGGAAATATAAACAAAAATCGATTTAATGTGGCTTAAGTTTTTGATTTAACTAGTAAAGTTTGAAAATGCATTGCATGATATGTGGGTACTTCTATGCTATGTTCGTATGTTTGAAATTGAATATGGGCCTATTCAAATATTCAGATCTTTTTTAAAGTATTTCGTAAGAACTAAGTTATTGACGATACAGTTTGTAAGTAATGCAGAAATGCACGCAGTCGACATTTTTGCAGGTCTAATTTTTTGAACACACAAGTAGTTTTATGTTATATTTTGTATTAGCATATATTTAGGAAACGCTGTATCTCTATTACATGTTTTTACCTATGTTTCATAAGAAACTTTACATTTAAAACACACCATAATTGAAAAACATTATTATTTTTTATCGATTTATTGAATAAAAGTGAACATACAGGGCGTACCAGAGTCAATGTCACAAAGCGAATCTACCGTGTAATTCAGAGTGATTTTCAAAGTTCCGTATCTCAGAAGGGGTGGATTTTAGGACGAGGGGAGGGAGTTTGGATTTATTACGGTTTTTTGCTATAAACAATTTGAACAACTCTTTTGTGCCTTTGACTCTGGGACACCTTATACATTGAATTAAAATTGTTATAGTCATTATTCAAAATATTTATTATTGAAAGGTTTATTGTGCAAAATAAACTGGAAAATGGTTTGAGATACAATGAAATTTATATTTTTTTATTGATCCCACACCAAACAATATATATGTATGTATATCAGATGAGCGTACCAATATTGTGTATTTATTCAATAAAAGTACAATGTTTGTATATGTTGTATATTTTCAATTTTTCCTTTTTTTCAAATCAAATTGATGTTACTCAAAGGCAAAGGAATTTTTTTTATTTTCCATTTCTATTATTAATTTAAACACACATATGTAGGTATTATATTCGATATCGAACACATTTGCATTAGGCAAGGATGACAACGACGTATGTTTGATTGATGATATTTGAAAAAAATAAAATAAATACATAAATAAAGAAGTGTTTACTCATGATATTACTAATTTCATTGTGTAAAATTGTAAATAACATGAAATTTAATAAAAATAAATAAACATAATTGATGAAAAAACGAATCATTCTTATATTTTGTTGAAAAATTTAAAAAAAAAAACCACACTCAGACGGAAAAAGACTGTTAGAAATAGGAGCGGGAGCACCTTTAAAATCCCCAAGTATAAGTTTTGTTTTTAATTGTTGAATTTTACAATATATATTTAGTTTCAAAATCCCAAAATACAAAATACACAGTTACAAAATACCTAAAATACAAGTAAAGATCTTCGATGCAGGTTGAATATGAAATCTTCAAATTTAAAATTTTCAGTTGCAAAATCCTCATTTCAAAGGAAGTGAGGCGTGTATCAGGTAGCCCATAGGTACTGTGCAACCTCATACACGCCTCACTTCCTCCACCAGGTGTCTCATAAGACAATTTTTCATATAAGTATGTCTTATAGTTTAAAACCCCCTATTGCAAGCTATCCGCCCTTTAACCAAGATATCATTATGTCCAATATACATACATACGTTTGTGTGAAAACTCATATAATACCAAATGGGAATACCCATTCGTTTTTGTCTTTTTGCTAATTTCTGATTGCTTATTTTAATTTTAAATATATGTACATATACATATGTGGGGTATACGCAAATAATTTAACATGTTTTTTCACTTCATTAAATTCCTAATTGTTCTCATGATATACACGTATGCAAATATGTGATACTTCAGTTGTAAATACAGTATATGATAAAATCCTAAATATAGGATTCTCATTAAATTTAATTCGGCAATTTATAAAAAAAAATCTTTACAGTTATGTATTGATTAATGAAACCAGACATTCAATTCATTATAATTAATTGATTTGTAATAGAGATTGATAGATATAAACTCTAATGTATGTATGTATGGTTTTTGATTCATTTTTCTTTCACAATAACATAACCTTATTTTAATTGTACTTGTATATACAGGGTGTCCCAGAGTCAATGGCGCATAGCGGATCTATCGTGTTCTTCAAAATGTTTTAAGCGAAAAATCCTTCCACGACCACGATACCCTCCTTCCTAAAATTCACCCCTTCTGAGATGCAAGGGTTTGGAAATTTTTGAGTTAGTGCAGCACATGACGTCATATAATCGAACATATTTTTTAAACCATCACGTATGTTCGAGTCGTGTTAAATGTACATAAAAGATGGGACTTGAACCTTTCTAACGAGCTAGTGTGCGTTGAATTCGCCTAAGGATATCCAAAGTTAACAATCTTCGAAGTTTAAAACTGTGTTTCAGCAAAGAAACATAGTATAAGAAATACGTTTGTGGTTTCTGGGTCAACCTGTATATCTTTTGTATGGTTGTATGGAAAAATTGTGTATGAATTAAAAAAAAAAGTATAAACTTTTGTTTCTTTTTATAAAAAGTTTAACAATTCCAGAACCGTTGGATCTACGTCATTATTGTCTTTTTAAAATTATTGCAAACCTTTCGTTCTTTCCATCGAGGTATTAGTCAAAATCTATCATCCTGCGTCCAATGATTCGAGAATTATTTGAATTTAAAATCAAAAGTAAGAAAAAATTTGACAAATTTTTTCTGAAATTTTGGCGATTCCTGAAGATACTCTTAACGAGAAGTGCGCACGCAAAAAAGCACAAATAAAGCTTTCATGTCTTTCTAAAGCCTTTTACACAAAGATGTGTTAGGTGTCTCCAGTCAGTTTTTTGTTAATATTCGCGTTCAAAAAGGACTTAACAGAGAAAATGTCACTAATCAGATCACAAACGTATTCCCACGTATATATACGTATGTATGTATGTACATTGATGAAATTGGCTTATTTGGCCTAACTTTGACCTTAAAATTCATATTTTACAGTATTCACAAATTCATTTGATACTGATGAAGTAGATACAACCGTCAAATAGGTTTCTACATTGTCTTTTGTGTATGCCCGTATGCCGTATTCCGTGTATGAAAAATACAAAACAAAGTGCATGTAAGTAGGTATTCTTAGTTAAGTAAATGTGAAAAATTGAGAGTGAACTAAAAGCGAAAATATTAAGCAATACTGAACAATACGACATTACATATTGACGCTGAAATAAATTCATTTCTAATTTTCCCGTCGACCTTACCTATCTTTTGTTTTTAACGGAGTAATGTATGTAAATTTCAAATTCAAATTCTAAACTCAAATTTAAAATAAATATAAATGTCGTTCACATTGGGCGAGTTCCAACCACAGTCGATGCCTTTGCAGTTGACGTTGATGTTATCACCGAACATAAAGCCTTAATATCTTTTTCAGTCCTTTCAATTTTTGACATTTCGCAAGTTTCTTCAGGTGTGATAGATGGCTGTAGAGTCGAAACGCAATAAGTGTTTCCATAGTGTATCAAAGTTGAATATTTTAACAAATATACAGGAAATGTGGTAGGAAACAGGAAATGAAAAGAATGTTAAGAAACAATATATTTAAAAACTATTAAGGCTGAAAAAAGTCCTTTCACTTGATTTTCATTTTATTTTGCTTAATAAAATTTGAATATTATTTAAACAATTGATTAGAAAACAAAAATAAAGAATATATTTAAAATGTTTTTGGATTGTTAAAAATGAATTAAATCGATAAAAAAGGATCGCGATGACATGTCCCAGAGTCCCTCATTCCAGATGTCCACAGTGACGTGGTAATTAATTTTATTGAAAGTAAAAATGTTTAAATTCAAAATTTTTAAAACTAGAGGATTACCTCCTATCAACCTAATTATACAACCGTTCATTTAATTGTACTACTCGTTGCTTAAATTGCATAACTGTAATTTACATAACGTATTCTATATATAAATTTGCATTTTATAGCTAAACAAATTTAATTATTGAATTTCCTAAATATATGCAAACATAAAATAAAATATGACACCGTGATCACTAAAAATTTTTTTATAAAAAAATTTAAGTACTCAAAATAAATAAAATATTTTATTATATTAAGATAAAATATTTGACAAAATATGGAACGGAACTTGGACACAAATGTTCTATAAACGACAAGGATTGTATTGA
This sequence comes from Anthrax anthrax, assembly GCA_963971155.1. Lineage (NCBI taxonomy): Eukaryota > Metazoa > Arthropoda > Insecta > Diptera > Bombyliidae > Anthrax > Anthrax anthrax. The sequence continues at coordinate 74,209,756 of OZ020117.1, read as the reverse complement.
AAATATGGATATTGATACGGATACAAATAACAGTCATAACAGGAAAATTTTCACAAATACAAAAACCGCCACCAAATTTTTTTTTTAAGTAAATTTATTTCATTCCAATATCACAAAAATAATTTACAATATTTTCATTTTCAAAACAATAAATAAATAAAAATAATAAAATAAAAAAAAAATAATAATTCTTTTCACAGTAATTCTAATTTCTAACTAACTATAATCTGTCCACTAATATTATGCACTTAAGGTCTTATGGAGATAACCTAAAGTGGTACTATTTTACATTACTATATACTATATGTACCTATTATTATTTAAAAAATTCATCTGATATATGTATAATAAAAGCTTTGTGGATTGTGATAATAGGCTCGTGAAACAGTCTAATTAAAAATTATAAAAAAAGAAAAAAGACATATAGTAAGTATGTACTCCCATAAGACATTAAGTGCGTAATATTAGTGAACAGGGTACAACAAAAATAAAAATAACATTTTAACTTTGCTGTTTCTATATTCAAAAAAATAAATTAATTTCAATTAGAGTGAAAAATCATTTTAAAAACAAAACCTTTGATTTTTCTTTTGAATTAAAAAAAAAAATTTTTTTTCTATCAACAAAATTTTCAAAAAGGACAATATTTGATCTTCAATTAGTACGTTTATGCTAAATAGTTAAATGTCCACAGATTTGTATTATCGAGATGTCCCTTGATCTCGCTCGGTGTTAAATTTACATTATCGAAGTTTGAAATTGCTCTGTGCTAGCAAATTTGAGTTGCTCCTTTAAAGTTATGTAATTTTTCATTACAAAAGAAGAAAAAAATGTTTTGAAGTTTATTGAAACAGGTGAAACCATAGGGTGAGACATAGGTTTGATAAGTAATTATAATGCCATAATACATACTTTACCATAAAAATTACTTGTCAAGCGAAGTAAACAACTGTCAAGTACAAGTCTACTTTTTTTCTTACTTACGGCGAAGTAAGCGGCGAAGTAAGAAAATTATGTAATCGGACACAGCCACAATACAGCATTTTTGATGTTTCGAAACTCATCCTTACAGTTATATACAATTTGAGCAACGGGTACTACAATTAAATGAACAGCTGTATAATTTGTGAAATGAGGGTTGGACCGTCGTTAAAGGGATAAGAGGTACCCCCCTAGTATTGTAAAAAAATTTTAATTACACTTTTCCGATTTTATAAATTTTTCAAATACTAATCAATATTAAATGTCAAATTTAGCTATATCGACTGTACAAATAGAAATAGATTTATTTTTTTGGCGTCAATTATGAGAGTCTATTCAGAAAAAGTAGAATCGACTTTTAAAACTATCAAAACAAGTCACGGTATTATGCAAAATCAATCGGCTTACATGCATAGTACTAAAAAATTATAGTACTAATTAGATAACTTGATTGCTTACTTCGTAAATTTATATGAACATTTTTATTTGTGTTGTCAAAATTTTTATTTTTTTAAAGTCTATAATAGAAAAAGTTTTACTCGAATAAACTTGCATAATACCAAAAGTCTATTGCGATATAAAGTCGATTAGCAATAGACTCATAATTGACGCCTTTGTACTAGTGTAATTCTGCAATCGGTAGCTGTATTGGAACCATCATCATTGAAATGTGTGATAGTTGATTTTGTATCCGCATCCGGTAATCGGTATTAATGGTAGTCTTGGTAACTGTATTGTGATTACAATTTTATAATTTCCTAACGCATAAACGTACTTAAATGATGAATTACATAAAATAATATGTGTTTTATAAAACAGCATCATAAACATGTCTAACGGTTTTTGTTGACATTATTGAATTATTACCATTATTATTATTATTTATATTGTTGTTACCAATACGTCTTGAATCTGAAGAATGAAAAATATTAAATGTAATATTAGTGCAGTATTTTAAATTTAAAATTTTCATTATACCTTCATCATCCTCAAATGAATAAAATATTTCAATTTCATTTTTATCTGGTGACATATCAATTGTTTTATTAATACTCTTAGATGATTTGGCCCATTGAATTGACCGTCTACGACTATCAATTAAATGATTTTTATTTAAATTTTCATTATTATTATTATTATTTTTATTATTTTCAATATCATGAGTCGTTGTAATTTTTTGTTCAACATATCCTAAACTTTCAAATTGATTATTATCATCATCATTTGATTCTGTAGATAACTGGTTTTGTATATTATTTTGTTTATCATTTATTTCCGTTAAATTATTATTATTCATTAGATTTTCTGGTGTATCAACACGATAACAATTTGATTCAATTATAGCTTCAACTGTTATTTTATTATTTTTAATTGGTGTTTCTAAATTTACTATATTTAATGATTTTTGACATTCAAATTTTGTTATTAATTTATTAACACTAACATCTGTTAATTGTTCTGTTTCTAAACCATCTGAATATTTACGTCTCATTGATGATTGTTTAACAAATGTTGTTCGATTATTAAAATTTTGATTTTCATCACATTTTAATTTTAATTTTGGTTTATAATCTGTTGTAATTACAGATTCAAAAGTATCTTCATTAATTTTTTGCTTAACATCATCAGATAATGATTTTAGTATAATTTTTTTATCATCTTGATAATCTTCATCTGATGACTGATTTAATGAAATATTTGATTGAATTTTTGGTAAATTAATTTCAACAATTGGAATTTGTGGTAAATCAATTATACCTTCAGATCTTTTCATTTTTGATAATATTTTAGTACTTTTAATATCAGTGCGTTCATTTTGATTTATTTCAGTTGTTGATTTTATATCAATTGCTGTTGCTTGATGCGTTATGTTGACATCAGAAATTTCTGTTATATCGGTGGTTAAATGTTGCTCATTATTAGATTTGCTTAAAATTTCGATATATTGGTTTTTTTCATGTTTTATATTTTCAGTTATTAAAGTAGCCTGCGGTAATTCAACAACAGATAAAATATCTGGTTCAATTTCATCATCATCATCTTCATCATCATCATCATCATCATCAGTTGTATGAAAATCAATGGATCTTTGATCATGATAATTAAATGAATTTTCAACAATTTCATCTTTATCAATCATAATTACTGGTACATTTTGTAATACCTTATCAAAATCTTCAAATGCTGTTTCATCATCTTCCTGTTTAAATATATCAATACTTTTTATTTTTATCATTTTCTGATTATTATTATTATCAATTTTATTATTAATTTTCCATGCATCAGATATTTCTTCAATTTTATTTAAACCAATTTGATCAGATCGTGTACGTAATTTTTCTATTGGTATCCAAGAATCTGAATCATTTGAATCCATTGATGGTTTACGTGAATGACATTTTAATGAAATATCTGAATGTATATCAATATTTTTATTTAATGGTGAATTTTTTGTTGTAGCTTGATATAATGCAACTATAACTTGATCATTACGAGATGAGGATGATGTTATTTTTTGTTTTGCATCCATTTCCATTATTTTTTTAGAAGCAACATAATGAGATTTAGAATATTCATCAGAAGATAAATTATCATCATCATCATCTGATGTGATTTCTTCAATTCGATTTTCAAATTCTGATGATATTGGAATTGGTGGAGCTAAACGAGTAACAATACAAACTTGTGCTACTGTCGTTTCATCTATTAATTCATCTGCTGCTGATGGATATAATAAACATCGTGGAATTTCATCACATGAAAATAATTTTCCAGCTATCCATTCCTCTTTTAATACAGTTAAATCAACTTCAGGTAATTGCATTTCTGAATCAAATGAATCAAATGATCCTCGACGATCTATTATTTCAATTATAGGCATGTCATTTACAATTTTTGTTTGTGATTTTTTTGATATTTTATCATCTGAATCTTTAGAACCAATTGCTTTTGATTGTAACATTTTTAATTGTCGTATTTTTGAATTAACTGATTTTTTTGCTTTATCTAAAGCAATATCAAAATCTTGTCGACTTAATGATCGTCTAGAAAAACGATTTCTTTTTTCATTTATTATTACCTTTTCATTAACAGTCTTGTCTTCATTTTCAATTGTATTTGAACTTTTCGATTTCGATTTTTTCATTTTCCATAAACTACTATCATTTGGTTTAATACCATTTAATACTTGTAAACTTGTAGCTTTTGAAAATGGTGTAAATTGCTTTGATGATGATGAACTTTCAACGGATAATTGCTTAATTGATGTACTAAATTTACGTCGCTTATATAAAGATTGATTACGTCCAATTGTCTTTTTATTCTCATCATATTGATTAGTATCCATTTGAATTTCATTATCATCTATTGTATCATCAATTGAATCTAAACGTTTTGGTAAAGAATAACGATTTTCTGATATTCTAATATTTGTTCCCATTTCACATGATGATCGTTGTTCAGTTGGCATATATACATTTGGATTAATTTCTGTTGTTTTTATTATTGTTTTTTTATTAAAAATATCTTTTAATTTAAATTCTGAAAATTCTTTATAATGTTTATTAAATCGTTTCGATAGATTTCCTGGTGTACAACTTTTTGATTTTGATTCTGTTTGGGATTGTTGCTGTTGCTGCTGCTGCTGTTGTTGCTGTTGTTTTTCATCTTCTTCAACAATTCTTTCAATTAAATGATCTGGTATTGTAATATCACCAAAACTATAATCATATGTTGGTGCACCATCAACTAATTGTGATATTGTTGAAATTTTTGCTGGTGGATTAACCAATGGTTTTGGTTTTGATAATGAATCACGATTTATCTCAAATGTATCACGATATACGATTGTATTAGCTGATGCTGTTGTTACCATTCCAGATAATGATGTTGCGGCTGACATTTCATTTGTTGATGAAGTTGTTGTTGTTGTTGTTGAAAATATTTTACGTGTTTTCAATTTTGATACCTTTGGCAATTGTATAGGCGGAATTGTAATATCTGTGTACGCATACAAATGAAAAATTAATTTATTTTTTTGTTTAACAAAAAATTAGATACATTGAATGAAATTGCTATAAAATTTTACAAATTCCCTTCATAAAATCGGAATTTTTCAAATGCTTTTTTCCATAATACATGTTAAAAAGTAAATTTCTAATACGATTTATTTTATAACATTGAAATGTACATATACAGGATGATTTAGTTAAGCATGCACATAATGAAGATGGTGATTGATCTTGATGAGACAACTAAAATATAGCGAAGAGGGAAGAAGATAAATATTTACCATTTGGCCGTTAGAAGGCGTCGAAGATGCTTCAAAATTTGGACAAAATTTGACCAATTTTTCGAACATTTTAGTGATTCAATGGGACACCCTCATGGAAGTGACCACAAAAAAGCAAGTCTCTTTTTTACACAAAAATTCTACCTTTAACCAATTTTTTTTTTGTTATTTCGAATTTACATATGTATACTATACTTATATGTAGGTGAGCTGGTGAGAATATACCCCTGCATGATGACATTTACAGCTTGTTATGCACTTTTTTGAAAGTGGATTGTCTCATCGAGATCTATTACCTTTTTCTTTATGTGCATGCTTAACTGAATCACCGTGTGTGCACATACATACATACATATGTAATGTAAAAATAACTAAATCCATAGAAATAAAAATCAATAGTTCTTATTATTATAGTTATAAAACTATAGGATAATGTTTCACGTTTGTTTTACATACGACATTGCATTATTTTTTTAAGCACATTATACCAGGGTATTTCGAAAAAATTCCCGGAATGACCGCGTATAGAATTAAATAACAGATATACATATGTACAATGATTGAACGGAAGCAGAACTGAAATATGTGAATTGAATGACGGAGACGGAACAGTGCCGAAAGTGACGATGCAATGACGGGACGAAGACGGCTAGGGTATGTGAGAATCAAGCCTTGTTATATTATATGTAAAAAAATGAATTAAAAAATTTTTTTTGTTTTGTTTCATATTTTCAGGACCGTTTTGAAATACCTTTGTATAAATTAGTTCATTCCAAATAGAGAACAAATGCACTAATTAGTATTCGCAAAAAAAAACTAAAATATTTTTAAAAAAATGTAAAATTTATTATGAAGAAAATTGTTAAGACAAAATGATTCATTTATTTTATCTAATTTTTTTGCGAATTTTTTAAAATAAAGAATTATAAAAATTTAAAAATTGATTTAATGAATTCTCATTCAACGATTGCATACTAATGCTAATACCTAAATATTTTTAAATTATATAAAAAAAACCAAATTCAGAAAAAATACTCACTTTTTAAAAAATCTGCATTCATTTTCATATTCATTTTACGGCTTTTTTAAAAATATTTTAAACGTTTATTTTTTGATACACAAAAAATCAAATAAAAATAACAGTTTTTTTTTTAAATGTTTAAAATTTCACTAAATACACTTTTAAATCAAAACTCTGTTTTTGTATAGGCTATATATAGTATTAATTTTATGAATGAGACCTTTTTACTGTCCAGTAGGTACTTTATTATTAAACTTTTGAAATCAAATACGATTATGAAGACTTTAAAAATTTTTTCTTTTCCAATTTTTTTTTCTAATACACTAATTAGATTAATAATGGAAGGTAGTAGAAAAATACATACATGCAAAATATATAAATAACAAAAAATATGGGTGCTTTCACGACGTTGCACTTAGCACACGCATGCCCTTTACATGTGTAAAATATGCTGGCGTACGCAATTTTCTATTAATTTGGCGTGCCCAATGTACGAAATGAGCATAATTCATTTTACTAATAACATCTGATAATTTTCAAATATCAAAAATTTAAAACAAAGGCGCTTCTTCTCCTCGAAAGCATATTAAAGCATGTCACTCAAATAACATGCAAAAATTGCATACGTTTCTTATAACATGTCGAAGATTTGAATCTTATTTTTTCTGCATTTTCTGCAAAATAAAGGAATGAACACCATGCTCTTGCAAAATATGCTAAGTGCGGAGTTTTGAAAACACTCTACATTTGTATATAGGTACATGTATTCAAAATTTACATCGTACGTAAATGACAACAAAAAAAAAGTATTTATGCAATTTCCGCGATTTTCTTGTATGAATTTTAGTTTTGTTATTCGATTTTTTGCTTTATTTATATATTTTTTTTCTTTTTCAAATTTCACTGTGTCTCTTCAAGCGAACAAAAGCAAAATTCACTGACGAATTTGGCTATCACACAATTGTGTTCCAGGCTATAATTGTTTTAAAATTTCTAATGTCAATGTAAAATAAAACTGTAACAAATCATGAACATGGAGGAGAGTCGTGGAGGAGAATATTATTAATGATAATAAAATTATTTCTACTGCATTTGAATAAATGACTAATTTGAAGTCATTTTTTATTATTATAAATTATAATTAAATATATATAAAGTTAAATTGATTTTTTTTTTTATTTAAATCTGTTTGTAAAAACATAATTTAATTTAAAGTATTGACGTTTAAAATTTAATTAACGTTTTTAGAAGAATACATCTTGTATATTTATTCCATGAAGACTTCAGCTAAAATTGCGGCTGCAATATTTTCATTTTCTTGAAAATCATGTACTTGATCAGTATGACCTATTGTAAACAAAATTAGAATATTAGGAACGTATACAACATACCAAACACTAAAATTTTAAAGTAAAATAAAAGTATCGTAAGTATCCTATTACTACAAAAAAAAAAAGAAATGTCAGTATTTAATTGAATTTAGAATTTTCAAATTCAATTAAAATGTGGTTATTACCACTTCCACAGTATAAAATGTCCACCGTGCTTCACTTTACGGCTTAAACTACAGAGTACGGATTCAATTGCTTTAAAAGCCTACATTTTCTTATCGCGGACCTATTTAACATAAAACTTCGCACAGATAGAAGCCAGATCTGAGCTTACCACAACGCCGAAGTGAGCAAATATGTATGTATGTACATGGCAAAAATTAAAAAAGCACACACTGCAACACCCAACTAACATTTTGTGCCCGAATATTACTACAATCCCTTTTACTTTTTTAACACAACGACGTTCTTACCACGTCGCTGTTTCGGAAATATGTATGTCGACAGCCATGACCTGAGTATAACGGTTCGTGAGTTATTAAGTGTTGTATAAAAAAGTAAAGTACAGTAAGTAGTAAGTCTGATCAAGATCTATCACCTCCATCGTAATGTGGACAAAATATATATTAACATATATGTATGCATATGTAATTGGAAAAGGTTTTTTTAAAATGGTTTCTCAAATTAATATACTTGTACATATACGTGCGTACATTATTATATAGATATTTATGTGGAATGAAAATTCTAATAGGATTTTTATTTCTCACTATTTTTACTTATAGTGAAGATATTTAAAAAAAATATTTTTGTATTAGGAAGATCAAATTTTACGTTTTGAAACGAGTAATGTAAAGCTTGTGTAAAATCGTAGGCAGTATAGTAGAGCGAGAGCCATCAACTGACTGGCCATTGCTCAAGGTAAGATCCAACACCTCCTCTTAACAACAGTGCTTAAGGTAAGATCCAACAACAAAGGTAGATTTCGAACCTTTATTACAAATAATGAGATTAGTATTTAAAATAAAATCAAAAAGTAACTCACTTCTCATTCGTATTACCGCTTGTTCACATAGAGCTGTGAGAATTCACGTCCGCTCCTATCACAATGTCCGTTCTTCGCTGCTGCGCATCTTCAAAAAGGGCGCCAAGCATCGAGGTCGGAAACGGGTACTCATAGAGCATGTACGATGACACTACCACACGCTGCGATTTATAAGTCCATCGCAACCATTGTTGTATCATTGTTGCATAACTGAGGAAGAATAAAGAAATTGAGATTTCTTGAAGCAAAAATGCAATGCTAGTTCTATTCACATTACTTACATAGAATAAGTTGAATCCAGGCATCTCTAGCCCATAGATTTTACCGCCCACTATCCATGGTTCTTGCACCAGGGCCAATTTCTCCTTCCCTTGACTGAGTCTAAGGAAGAGGTTGGCCGTGGCTGTCTCACTGCGGTGCAAATCGATCTGAATTATCTTCATAAACCGAAGGCCTCTGCACCACGGTAATGTTGGCCTCATCCTCTGAGTCAGACGTCTGTAGCAGCTTATCTTCCTCTAAGGTTGGGCTTAACTTCTCGGAAAGCGAGGTCTCCTCCATGTTTGCCTCTACAAGAGGTTTTGTTTGAGGAGCAGATACTGTCTCCTCTGTCTTCCCTCCAGCAGCTGCCTCATCCTTCGGCTAGACTGAGGGTGATAGCTCCAAAGCCAAAGCTAATCTGCCCCGCTGTCTTCTCAAGTATGGGTAGAGACTCCTTATTGACGACGATGACCACCCGTCTAGAGTCTCCTTTAGGCTCTTCAACTCTAGCAACCTTCCAATTATTTGTTGGGAGGCTAGGGTTGGAGGTCTTTATGAGGCCGAGTATCCTCTCTGGATCCGACAAACATGCCGGGATCCATACCCGGACCTTAGTTCTGCAGGGAATCTCTTCCCTGCGTACGACCTTGAGGTTGGCTCCAGGCCAGATTTCTCCAAGTCTGGATACCGCCTCTCTGTACAACGTCTCGGACCGCTGCCCGACACACGACACCAGCTTAACACGTCCCTGGTGCCACCCAGCATCTCTACACACAGGTGGTTCACCCGGGAACTTCGCCATAACTGGCTCGAAGACATCGAGCAGCGCGTCCTCTGCTTTCCTCCAGTTTTCCAGCGAGATGCTGCCATCGGGGTTACCACAGTCGATGACTCCAACGGTAACCGCGTCTTTCAGCCCCTCACTGAACTTTCTTTTAGGAGTTAAAGAGTCTTCGACATCAGGCCATTTCGTCCCGTGCAACTCCTCTTCTGTAGAGCGCTGCCGTTTATGAGCCAGCAGCTTTTTGTCATCGTGTAAACTGATGACTTTTGTAGCCCATTCAAGAGATTTAAGATTTTCGGGGGTTCTTTCCTCAACAGGAATAGAACTGATCTTATCTCTGACTTTATAGGCCTTCTTTCTCTCCCTGTAGGCGAGCTTCGATGGGGGACAATCCTTCTTTTCGACTGGACCGCCTTGCCCATTGCTACACCCTGGTTCAGGGAACTGCGGACTGGAACCGGACCTAGAAGTCCCAGTTCCAGTCTGGGAGATCGAGGGTACATTCGAGCTTGGCTTACTTGCCGCACTCATACCCTCAGCCAACGAAGTGTTAGAAGCCAGTTTTTGAACCAAGCTTCTTTTTACCGGTTTAGAACGAGAGCCGGCCTCGTTTTTATTTATATTTTTCCACAAATCCATAAAAATTCCCACGAGTTTGGGACAAAAGAAGTCGATCTACGCAGAGGTCCCTGTACGTAGACAAGGCTAAATACTACGGGGGGGTGCCAGTTAAACCCCGAGGCTCCGTTAGCGACTGAGCTATTTTTTAAACTAGGCTCTCAGTCAGGTTGATCCTCGGCACGGGTCGCTTCACACCTTGATCCAGCCCAGGGGAAAAGAAGCAAGATATGGATGAGACAACTGAAGGAACACTAGGAGAGGGAGGGATCAAGAAGGAATAGGATAGGAACACATCGCCCGACTATATTGGCCAGCACCCAAGCCAAGCTTACGGTCTGTTTCCGGTAGCCACCACGAGGAGGTTATAGTCGCACTTCCGACTACCCAAGGAGCCTTCACCACACTTCGTTTTCCACAAAATGAGGTAGAGATTTCCTTTCAGATAGCGGCACGGCTACCTTCATGTACATATGTATGTATATACATATGTATATATGTATCTTATTATGAGGGTGTGCGAAATGTGGCTAAACTAGGCTAAATTCGCACATTCGCAATTAAAATCTTTAGAAATAGATAATCTTCGGGAATAGTTGATAAATTTCGTATTAATAATCAAAAATAATAAACAATTTAAATAATAATTTTTAATTTCACTATCGTAGTTGGTATTGTGTCTCTTCAAGCGAACAAAAGCGAAATTCACTGACGAATTTGGCTATCGCACAATCGTGTTCCAGGCTATAATTGTTTTAAAATTTCTAATGTCAATGTAAAATAAAACTGTAACAAATCATGAACATGGAGAAGAGTCGTGGAGGAGAATATTATTAATGATAATAAAATTATTTCTACTGCATTTGAATAAATGACTAATTTGAAGTCATTTTTTATTATTATAAATTATAATTAAATATATATAAAGTTAAATTGATTTTTCTTTTATTTAAATCTGTTTGTAAAAACATAATTTAATATAAAGTATTGACGTTTAAAATTTAATTAACGTTTTTAGAAGAATACATTTTGTATATTTATTCCATGAAGACTCCAGCTAAAATTGCGGCTGCAATATTTTCATTTTCTTGAAAATCATGTACCTGATCAGTATGACCTATTGCAAACAAAATTAGAATATTAAGAACGTATACAACATATCAAAAACAAAAATTTTAAAGTAAAATAATATATCACATGTATACTTATGTATTTAAAGTTACATATATTGTAGAGATATGGTACATTACATAGTTGAGCGTATACTCACTATTTAATTCGTTAAATGTTAAAAATTCATCATTACAAATTAAACATTTAAGTCGTTTCTTATCTATGTGCTCAAATTCATGCCTCTTATAATGCGATTTGCTGTTGAATACTTCGCCACAATGTGAACACTTATACGTTTCTACAAAAAAAATAAAATAAATAAATAAAAATAAAATAAAAATAAAGGTATGACAGTATTTAATTGAATTTAGAATTTTCAAATTCAATTAAATATTGTCAAAATGTGTTTATTACTACTTCCACAGTATAAAATGTCCACCGTGCTTCACGGCTTAAACTACAGAGTACGGATTCAATTGCTTTAAAAGCCTACATTTTCTTATCGCGCACGTATTTAACTTAAGACTTCGTGCAGATAGAAGGCAAATCTGAGCTTATCACAATGCCGAAGTGAGCAAATTGTTTGTTTACTTTAGCATTGATAAGCTTAACTCCGCTTCCCATTTGCACGAGGTGTAAGGCTTAAAAACTTGTATTCCAATTGGACACAATCAAAGAAATTTTTTTTGAGGTAATTAGGTACTTTCACGAATGCGTCGTCGACGTGTGTTAGCGATCCGAATGCGCTGGAATTGTAACCTGAGTTGTAAACTGTGCATGCACGCATTACAGTTGTTTGAAAGCAGTTGAGTAATTTTTATAAACTTTGCAGACTGCTTGAATTTAATGAACCTAATACATTTTAAGATTGTACTGGAAAGAAATTTATAAACTTGATTTTTTTTTCGTTAGCGTCGACGACGTAGTTATGAAAGTATTGTTTGGTGTTTTATGAATTCGTTTTTTTTTATTTTGATATTTCAAAACTTTTAATTAAAATTTAAGCTTTCAACTGTAAAATTAGGTAATTAAAAAGATTTACTCAAGATTTTTACATATATATTGTTTTATATACCTTTTCTCTGATAATGCGTTTTAGTATGTAAATTTTGTTCTTCTAAACTTTTAAATCCTTTTCCACAAAAACAGTAAAAATCACCTTCTTTTCGATGTGTTCTTCTTTTGTGTATTAAAAGTGTCCATGAATGATCAAAATTATATGGGCATTGATCACATTTATATTTACGGTTTGTATCGTGCAATCTAAGATGATTTTTCAATGTTAATGCAGTACGAAATTCTCGATTACATATCGAACATGTAAATTTAAATTTGTTTACTTTACGTTGACGTGAATTAATTCTTTTTTCATTTTGTACATTTTCATCATGAATTTTTCTTTTTCTTTTAATAGTTTTATCTTTGTCTGTGTGTGTTTTCTTTTTGTGTAGGTTCAACCTGTAAGCGGCTGTAAAAGCTATATAATATAAAGTAGATAATATATTTACATATTATTATTAAGTAAAATCTTTCAATTTGTTCTGTAAGATCATTTAAAAAATATACTTATTAATTACTATGATTGAATTCATTATTATAATCGGAATAACCATTTTTACACAATAAAACCCTTATGGGACATTCGTAATATTTTTTAATGATTCAAAGATTAAATGAAAATTTTTACGAACTAAAAACTCGCGAGTACTAGGGCTACCAGATACACATCTCACTCTCTTCATCCATAATTACTCGAGCTTTTAAGATTTAAATCGTATCATCGTATAATGTCTCATAAGTGTCTTATTGTGTAAAAGATGTAAAAGACTCGATTTATTTAATCTAAAATAATTATAAAGATCATACAGATCATATTACAAGGGAAATTCTCTTGAGATATCGATTACAAGAGTCGTAAACAATTGAATTAAGTAAACCAAAGTTGTACGTTAAATAAGTAAATTCAAATTTTAATAGTGTTTTTTCTTATAAATTTTAATATACATACATATGTATATGTATGTACATACATATATTTACAATTTTTTTAAAATGTATTTTATTTAATATTATTATGTTAAATTTAATAAATTTAAACAAATATTAAAACTGAAATACTTAATTAAATTATTTTGAAAATTCACTGAGTTCACTTTCACATTTCGGTCGATATGTTACGTTTGACAACCGTAAGTATTTTTCGGGAATCTTTCTGAGTTTACGGAGTGCACTACCCATTTTGGTTCTACCATTATTATCATATAATAGAGATTACAATAAAAAATAAATACAATTAATTAACACTTACCTTTACCACATATTTCACATACACTAAGATTTTCTCCAGAATGTGATCGTGAATGTTCTTGATATAAATGATGAACAGTAAATTTTCTATTACATATATTACATTCAAAAGGTTTATCTTTTAAATGAACAGATGCTTCATGAATTTTATGATGTGATTGATATTTAAATGTTTTATCACAATATTTACATTTATAACCATTTACAATTTCATGTTTTAATTTATGCATACGTAATTGTCTAGTTATATAAAATTTTTCAAAACATATTGAACATTCATATGATTTTTTTGTATGATACATATTACGATGTTTTAAAAATTGATCACGATTTAGAAATCTTATATCACATATTACACATTCATATGGATTTATATTTTTATGATATTCTTTATAATGATTTAATCGATTTATTCTTGTATTAAATTTTTCATTACATTCAATACAATTAAATGGTTCATTTATATTATGTGTATTCAATATATGTTCCTTTAATAACTGTATATCATTATCATAAATTTGATTACAATAAAAACAACAATATATATTTGATGGGCGTGTACTAAATCCTTTATGATAATTAATACATGATAATCTATCTTTTATAAATCTTTTTAAATATTTATATTTACCACATATATAACATAATATAATTGGATTTTTTTTAAAAATTTTTTTATTTTGTTTTAAATGATATTCACGTAAATGTTTTAAAAAATTTTGATTATTTAAATATATCGTATCACATATACTACATTTAATTTCATTTATTTGTTCATTATGATTTTCAGTAATATGTTTTTGATTTGCTGTATAATATGGAAATTTATTTTTACATTTTGTACAATTAAATGGTAATATAATAGAATGCTTTTGATTTATATGATTTCTTAATAAATTAATATTATTAAAATTTTCATTACAATAATAACAACAATAATCTGTATTTAATGATTTTTTTAATTCATTATTTTCAATTAATTTATTACAATATATTTGATCAATATTCATTCGTATTTTATATTTATATTTATTACAATTAATACAAATCATTATCATTGTTGAGTTTTTTATATTATTATTATTATTTTGTTGTTGTTGATTTGATACTGATTTTTTAGATATATTTAAAATTAATTTAGATAATTTAATTAAATTATCTTCAGATATATGATTTAATTGATTATGTAATTGATAATTAATATATTCATTAAAATATTGATTACATTCAATACATTTAAATGGTTTATTAATTGGATGTATATTATATATATGATCTTTAATTAAATTTTTTGTTTTAAAATTACTATTACAATAATAACAGCTATAATCATATTTTAATGTATATTTTAATGTTCCTTCTTGTACCATATTAAAGCAAGTAATACGATCTTTCATACATCTACCACTATATTTATATTTATTACAAATAGCACATGATAGAAGTTTTGGTTTTTCAATATTTTTCTACAAAAATAAAAAATAAGAAAAAAATGGATATACATATGTATACATACATACAGGGAGGGCCAACTTTGACTGCTGTTTTTAAAAAATTTTTACTTTTGTGTTTTTAATTTTTTTTTTCGCAGATTGAATTTCATAAAATTTTATAATGGCTACATACACATTGCGAAAACGGGTCAAAATTGTTGAATTTTTTTATGCTTCCCGAAATTAACTAATTACTTTTCCATTTGAATTGTCGAAAAGGATTAAAATTACAAAAGTTATAAGCATTTTACATCAGTCAGTTCAAGTTGACCCACCCTGTATATATAAATAAAATCATCATAAAATATTGTTTTATTGTATTACCTTTCTGGAATTATTGATAATCTCATCATTATCAGCTTCATGTTTAGATTCATTTTCATCATTCACTATAATATGATCTTCCTTATTTTTTATACAATCTTGATTGTTATCATTTTCACTATTTTGTTCATTTTCATCTTTGAAACTAACATTATCTTCATCATTTTTTTCATCATCATCAGAATTACTAGTGAAATGAGTATCTGAATTATCTTCCATTATTACAATATCATGCTCGTAATCATTCTTTAACAAAAAAAAAAGAGAAAAAAAAAAAAGAAATATGTTTATTTACTGAAAAAAATAAAAATTATTTATATTCTGTTCACTAATTGTATGCAGTACATATGTATGTTTCTATCTACTAATTCGATGCAGTTAAGGTCTTATAGGAGTATATGTGTTCTTTTTCTTCTCTCATAATTTATCATAAGATCATTTCACGAACAGTGTTACCACAATCTTTAAAGTTATCATATAATAAGAGATAAATTTTTCAATATAATATGCAGTACTAATTTATAATAAGCAGAGCATAATTATTACTACAATTTTTAAAATTTTTACACACAATATGAGATAAATTTTTGTGAACATCAATTCATAATGATATAAAATAATACTACTGATCGTAATTTCCATAAGGTCTTAACTCCATACATTTAATGGACAGAGTTTTTTGGCATCTGAATGGATCAGAGATTTTTTTTACCTGAATTGAATTTTCTGATAAACAATTTGTTGTAACGGATTCTATCTTAAATGATATTATTTCATTCGTGTTAATAACAATAATATCATCTATCATTGTTGTTGACTTTGTATATTGTGAATTGCTGCTAGAAGTTTGATCATTACTAATATCTTTTCCATCTTTTGGTAAAGAAGAATACGAAGATTCATAACTCTCCTAAAAAGGCAATAAATGAATTTCAGTATATTTTTTAAGGTTAAATACATAATAATGAGACTATGCTAGTATGTTGTGTGTATTACTACTAAAGTGGCCAGATTTCAAAATTGGAAATTCAGAAATTCCCTCCTCTCTAAAATCTATTCGTAGACACAAGAAATTGAAAATGTTCGCACATATCTTTTGAATCAACCATGTATTTGAGTTACATTAACTGCATATCAAAGCTCAGGCTTAAGCCTTTTCAACGAGTTTATTGTTCGTTGAATTTGAATTGGAGGATTCAAAGTTATTAACATCCACATTTCAAAAACGTTAATTTTTATACAAAAAACAAAATTAGCAATATTTATGTAAAAAAAAGTCTCTCAAGAATGGTTTTAATCTCTAAAAATTAACCAGGAAAATCAAATAAATTCAATGAATTTGTCTTTATAACTAATTGTTGTATGACAGTTTACAATCTACGCTACTTAAGTTAATTGTATGTATGCATTTAATTAAACTTCTACGTTCTCATGTTACTGTATTTCGGGGCAATTCAGGACAATAAAATGGATTGAAAATTCGGAATTGTCCCAGGAAATTCGGAACGTATGGTTTCAGTTTAGTATATTTACTTTTGGCCAGGATGGGATGTAGCACATACCTGACGGGTCCAGAGCCCGCCCTGAGAATTACAAAAAACAACATTAAGAAAACGGTGAATGATTGGGTATTGAACCAACACAGATGATACTGGTTTTCTGATGGAGGAATTAGGCGCTCTGGGAGTTTTATAAAATAACCAAACAAAGCGATTTCAGACCTAACACCTACATATGACAGGAAAATAATTAGACTTTTAATTGGGGCTATTAATAGATACACGTTTAAAACATATCCACAGAAAGCTATGCCTCGAAGAGGCAGAAATGTCAACACAAATCTTGAAGGAATGTGTAGATTTAGAAAGATAGAGATGGAAAACCACAGAAGTAAAATATTCGAAAATCTTTCTAACTTCGAATACGTGAAAAGTACATATGCTATTTTCCTTGCCAAAAGGATAAGCACCTTTATGTAGACAAACAAAAGGTAAGGGATACAATAAGCTTTTCTAACTTTCTAAATTACAGTGTCGACACATCTCACTCTTCGTATCTTAACACTAACAATAATAATAATTACTTACCTGATCAAGATGAAAATCATTTTTTTTATTCTCATCTATGGCAAGTGGATCACAATATTCCCTCAATTTTATATCTGATTGTTCACATAATTTACGAAATTCAAATAATTTCATAAAAATTTTTAAACAATTATAACAGGCTTTTTGTGGTAAATTATCATTTTTATACACTTTAATATTAAATAAATTCAATTCATTTGCTATTTTAAATTTATATACATTATTTAATATTTCAATTTTGATATCATTAAAAATATGTGTTCCTTGATTTTCATTATCGTTGTTTAATTTTGCACAAGTACGACAAAATTTCTGTAGAATTATGTTATTATCCATAACTTATGTAAATCAAAATACACATGTTCAACTGTTGTGTTCCCAATAAAAAAATGATTGTTGTATGATAATTGTACACCGTTTATCTAACTTGGCTACAAAAAAAAAATATGGCTTGAAAATTCTTATTATGGTGGCCTGCAATGACCAATGAAATGCTTTTAAATTGTAATTTTTAATTGTATTTTTGAGGAACTATGTTTTATAAAATTAAAATAAAATCGCACAAAAATCACTACCAACCAAATGAATAGAGATATTACGATTTACGAACAACCTGTATAGTAGTGTATATTTATAACGAAAGAATTGATAAAGAAAGAATGAGTAATAAAGAATAGATGTCAAGAAAATAATAATGTCAATGTCAAAATAATAAACAACAAATGTATGTATAACGAACGAACGCTTGGCACACCGAAACCGAAAACTCTTAATTTCATGAAATCGCTGTAAGCCACAGAATTCAACAATACTGTCTGTAAAGGTAAACGAAATCATTGAGTGATTTGAAATTTCAATTATTAATAAACATAATTTTATCCTTTATAATATGAATATACATACATATGGTACATATGTATGAATATGATGCTGGAAAATGGAAATTTTCCATTTAAAATGTTTTACATTTCAATTAAAATCGAATATTTTTTCGATGATTTCATTAAACGAAATCGTCTTTTGGTCTGTCTAGCACTTAACTTTAACATGGTGAAACCCCAAAATTTTGAGAGATAACTTAAACCGAGTTCAGTTCAGATCAGACAATGGTTCAGACTTCAAAGCTCAACTGAACTTGATTTTGAGCTTCGACTGTGATCGGGTGATTTTGAGCTTCGACTGTAAGTGATTTCGTTTACAGCGATTTCATGAAATTAAGTGTTTTCGATTTCGGTGTGCCAAGCATTTAAGATTAACTATCTTCAGGATAGAAATACTTTACCAGCCCTTAAAAAAATGAAATGAAGCCAACTTCATGTATAATTTAAAAATAATTTACGTGTAAGTAAGTGGTGCACTGCAATCAAGAAATCTATCACCTTAAAGATATCCCGAATCTCAACCACCGGTTAAATTTAACGCTTGACTTTAAGTAAGGTTACCAACTTTTTCATGCTATTTTTAAAATCATGCTATTCCATCAGCATAAGTGTTCATATTATGCTTTTTGCATGCTTTTTACCAGCTGCTGGTAAATTATAATGTGAATAGGCCATTAATAATAACTGTCTAGTGTCTAATACCACTAATACTAAACTAATAGTAATACTAACTAATAGTAAACTAATGGGGTGTATTTAAAAAAAGGTGCCATAGAAGAAAAAGTCTACAATCAGAAAATCAATAAAATAATAAGTTCAATTTTAATTTTTTAACTGATTTTTTCACTCAAAATAAACAAATTTACTCTGATGAAACTATCAATCAGAGAATTTCATTAATTCTCTTAAATTCAGCTCAAATTAAATTATTCAAGTGATTCACTTGAATATTTTTGCCTTTCTGCAATTACTGGTGAACTAGTGTTTCTCTACTAGTTTACATACAAAAATAATTGTATCAAATGTACTGGAGTTTGTATCACGCTAAAATATATACATATGTACATCATCATCATCAAAGGCGTAACAACTCGATGTAAGCCTGGGCCTAGTCATCATTACGATGATTTTTCTAGACGATTCTATCATACGTGCACCTCCAGTTTAACGAACGTGGATTGTGAATCATAGTTTATTGAAGTAGAGACTTAAATTCAATTTTGCATGATAGGGCTTAGACCAAAGATTTTGTTCGAGTTATTTGTTGTCAGCGAATATATTTGATCAGTAAGCACTTGAGCCCATAAGCAGAACATAGGCAATTAAAATCATTTTGTCTTAACAAAACTTAAAAATAGTTTTTTTTTCTTTTAAGATTTTAATTATATTTATACATTTTTATTTTTTATTTTTTGATAACAATCGATATACATACATACATATATAGTAGATTACAATTAGATTGATTTAAATCAATTACAAATATTTTATACACATTCATAAATTTATATATATGTATTTACTAATTTAATAAAACATTAGAAGATAAACGTTTTTAATTTATTTTGTATAATATTACATAATTCGTAATTTATTTATTTATTCTAATACTTTTTTGTTTACATAATTTTTTAATTGAATTCCAAATTATGATTAATGCAATCAATTGATTATATAATAATTATAAATTTTAAATAATTGAAAACTTTATGTGCTTAATTACATTTGTATATGTACATATATTATCTTCATTATTGAAAAAAAAGAAACAAGAAAAAAAACACATGAGTACCAACAATTTTGAAAATTTCGATAATATTGAGAAAGGCTATGTTTCTACATATGTACATATGTGTTAAGCCAAATATGAATACTAAAACCTAGGATACACGATGCAATTATTGTTCAACTAATTCATAGCCACTCAACTGCTGTATCGTGTATGGGATTGTTGCACGTATGATTCAACGGTTGAGCATTTATAGTTTAAGATGAATTCGAAAATACATTATTAACTTATTAAATGTGATATTTGTCTTATTATGAATTTACGCTGAATACCATATCAAATAGATAATAAAGCATTTTACAAATTTATCTTTAATTTCTATTGTAATCATATTCAATTTATGTTCAATGTTAAATTAAAGTTTTGAATAAAATTAAAATAGCTCACAATAAACAAGTTAAATATTATACAATAATGATCAATGAATTTGTTTTTGAAAATCAAATAATTATTTGCCTTTTATACATAACTGGTTTAGACAAGTATGCAGAAAATTTGATCTATTTTTTTTTTTTTTTAATTATTTGAAAATATTTTTCTCTTAACTATTTTTCATTTATTTATTTATTTATTTTTTTTGTCAATCTGAACTTTTCAAAATTTTTTGTTTTTATTTTGTTATTTATTTAAAATATTGGTATATAATTATCAATTTTAGCACGATGCTTTTGTGCAACACATTCAGCTATCCAAACAATATTACGGCATTCTTGTTCTTTTAATTTTAAATATGCATAAAATACACCAAAATGAAATTGTTGTAAGAATGCGAAAACATTCAATTTAACTTCATGTTCAAAAAATTTATCTTCTAATGTTTTATCACCTGGATTTGTACCAGAACCATCAAATAATGCTGCATATTCAGCATAATATTCAGCAACAGCTTTAACTTGTTCATAATCATCAGCTCTTGCTAATGCAGCTAAACCGTCTGGATTCATTTTACCACAACGTGGATATAATTTAGCACGATCATCTTTTGATAATTCTGTACCAAATGAATTAATTGTTATGATAATAGCACGACGATCAGCTTCAAACTTTCAATTTGAAAAAAAAAAAAAAAAATGTTAATTTAAAAAAAATTAAAATTTATTTTCATTACTTACTGCCAATATTTCACACATAACATCAGCTGTTGTACCACCAATATTCTTACAAAAATCATAAAATGCTTCCAAATATGCTTTATATAATGTATTTCGTATTATTTCAATATTCATTTCATCTAAATCTTGTTCAGATATACAATCAACAAAGAATGGTGCCAATGGTGTATCAACTAATACAGCATTATATAATTCAGCTGGTGTTGCAGCAACGTGTATTGCTTCCATTTGTTCAAAACTACCAAGTGGATGACATTTTGGTATTAATTCAGATATTGGTCTTTGATGTAATGTACCAGTTATTAATAATATAATATTATCGATCATATAACCATATGTAATAAAATCTAAAAAGCTTGCAAGTGGTTCAACTGCATGATTTCTCATATGTTGAAATTCAATAACTAATTTTTCACGTAATTTATCATCAATTACGGATACAGCTAATGGTGATGGTTCATTTGCCAAAAATTGACCATAATCAGTTCCTTGTAAATGGAGTTTTAAATCTTTGAAGGAAAAAAGGAAAAAAAAACCAACCAAAGTTAGCTTGCATTAATTAAATTGCATTATGGAAAAATTAATAATTTAGAACTAATAGCGTCATCGAGTTATCGATTTCTGCTCTCAGATCACTATATGAGTAGATTTCATTGAGAAGTGAGTCTATTGCAGATTTGTATTATCGAGATGTCACTTGATCTTGCCAGGTGTTAGATTTATATCATCGAGAAATTAGAAATTGTTCTGTGCTAGGTCAAAAAGTGCAAATTTTTAGATTTGTGTTTATTCGACAGATTTAAGTTGCTCAAGAGCAATAGCAATCTGCCTCCGAGTCATACCTGACATCTCGATGGACGATGATGCTGTAAGTCATATGACTAATTTGTAGGATAAGAGGCCATAATTCAAAATAACAAAAAAAAAAATTAATTACTACATACATATGACTATTCTGACGAACTTTTCAGTTTTCAATAAACATTTCATGTAGTTCTATTTTAAAATTCACCTGTGATGACATTAATACAACTATATAGGTATATCAGAAAAATAAAAAAAATAATTCTTATTTTAATAATTTACCTTCTAATGTTTCACATTGCACCAAATTAAGGTAATCAGCTTGCTTTAATATACCACATTTAAATCCTCGGCATAATCCTTCTAAATAGCCACTATCGATATTGAACATAAATCCAGTCATTTTGAATCCTTTTTTTAACTTATTAATAATATAAATACACTTAACAAATGTTTTTCGTTTTTCTTTTTTTTGCTAAAGAAAATTTTCACTATAAATTTTCAAGAAAAATTTTAATTCACTCTGATTACAGAAAAATATAGATATGTCATATGACCAGCAATCAGCAGAGAAGAAGAACCTTTACAGTTACAATAATATATTAGTTATGTTTATTTGTATTTATTTGTTGGTATAATTGGTAAATTGGTAAAGGGTGGGTAGTGGGTACTGAGACTGGGTACAGACAGGTATTATATGGTATAAAATGTGGGTTTTAGACGAAGAGACACTTTCCAGTACTTCCAGTTACAGTGTAACGGATGAAAAAAATGAGGCGTGATCGTGTAACAGGTAGCCCGTAGATACCATGAAAGTGCAACACCGCAACTTCATACCCACCTCACTTCCTTCACTATGTGACTCATGATGTCATGACACAATTTTTCTTTCGTATTTCATATAAGTTAAAGTGTTTCATCGTCTAAAAGGAAAACTAAAATTTTTAATTTCCAAATTCATATAAATTGGTACATTTAATATATTGGTGAATTGGTGATTGGAATTAATTATTGTAAACTTGTTACACCTTTTCCACTTTTTCCAATTAGAACAAGTAGTTTCAATTTTATTTCATTTTTATGTTGTCAACACTGTAAAGTATTTGTCATCATCGCATCGACTGGTCGAAGTACTTTTCTGAATGGTGATTTTTTTTTCTTATTATTTTTTTTTGTTAACTTGAAAACCGCGCAGGAACAAATCAGTGAATTATTATTTTCTTTTTTTTCATGTGTGTGCTGGATTTTTATTCGAAATTATATCGTTCGGGAAGAGAAAAACGAAGAAAAAAATTCTTTTTAATTCCTTGTGCATTTTCTTTTTTATTTATTGTTTGATAACCAAATTCATCTGCACCTACAAGAAAAACTTTTTTTTTCATTGTAATATTGTAAAGAAGAAAAAAATAATCATTTACTTAGAAAAGAGAAAAAGGTAAAAATTACGTATTTTCAATTCAATAAACGAGTGAAGTGATTTTGGTGACAGGAGTGACTAACACAAAGAACTGTAAAAGAAATTCGGATTTTTTTTTTTATTTGATCATCATAAAAAAGTGTTCTTAACATATTAATGTGTTGTAATTACATATTATATTCAATAAAGACAAAATTGTGTAAATTTCAGTTAAATTGAACAAAAAATAAATACGCAAGTGTATTATTTGATAAAAATTATTTTTGTTTAGAAATTCTTACTATTTTAATTTTATTGGTCAAAAAAAAAATTCTTAATATCATACCAAAAAGTCAAAGAACAAAAATATCTGTCTATCTACATAAGTACCTACGTACATACATATTATGTAGATAGAAAACAAGTTGTATATAATATATATAAATTTTTTTTTGTGCACAAGTTTTATACATCAAATATTTATAAAAAAATACAAAAAAATAAATAAATATCTATAGATGTGCAGTAGATGTGGGTATACAAAATATATAGTACATAAAATACGATAAAACCACATACAATATGGCCCTATACCAAATGTCAGACTCAGGACTCATAAAATATTTTGTGGTTTAAACGATGAGACACTTTCCGATACTTCCAGTGTAACGGGTGAAAGAAGTAAGGCGTGTCTCAGGTAGCGGGTCCGAGTAACCTATTGGTACCGTACAACCTCATTCCTTATATACGCCTCACTTCCTTCACCCGGTGTCTCACAAGATAATTTTTCATATGTATCTTATAAGTGTCTTATCGCCTAAAACCCCCCTATCGCTTTAAAAAATCAAATGAAATTCTGTATTGTAAAAAAAAACCAAACATGTTACATGACAATATCATTGACAACTCTCAACATTCATATTTTTTTATTATAATAGCATTTAGCACTAATGTGGTCAAAATTTTAAAACATGGGACTCAGACTCATTTGAGTCTTGAATTCTGAGGTATGCATTTGGTTTAGTTAGACATATTTCCATATGCTAGAATTAACTTTGACATTTCGAATTTTGAATCTTGAGTCCGGCATTTGGTATAGAGCCTAACTTTGTCATCATCACAGGTGTACTTTATGATATTACATATTAAATTATACATTATTTTGTCATCTGTACATACTTTGTGACTACAAAGTCTTTACAAAAAAATAAATAAATAAATAAAATTTAAAAAATTAAAAATAAAATAGAAAATCTTTTTAGCGTTTTAGTGCTATTTTGAATTTCGATTAAAATATTAATTATCTTCTATTCTATAATTTTTTAAGTTTCTACGTTTTATTTACATATACCAAAATATGAGCATACACTTAAAAAAGTAATTGGTGTATAAGAGTGATGAAGTAATTGTTATCATCATCATCATCATCAATTGGCCTTCTAATATATATTCATTTTTTTAATGATTTTAAAATATTTGTTTTGATTATCAATTTTTTTTTTAATTTTTATAAAATTTTATTTATGTGTATATCTTGTGAAATAAATAAAGGAGAAAAAAAAAACAACTGTGTGTGAAAATATAATTTAAAAAAGAAAATATAGAGTAGAACTTAAAAAAGGAATATTTGTGCAAATTTTGGAAAAATATTTAAAAACAAAAACAAAGCAAAGAAAAACATTTATAATGGAGATAGAAAGTCATATGAATGGCCTAACAACATCAGCTAAAAAGAAAGATATTACTGCAGATATTAAAGAAAATTTATGGTAAAGGCATATAACATACATACATATTTATTTTTGCAACAAAAAAAAAGTTTCATTTGTAATAATGCATGACATATTGTGCTGTGTACATATACATATGTATATGAACACAATGATGCTTGTTATACATATATGCATGAAAATGCATAGTTTATTAATTATACTTCATTTTTTTAATATTTTCAGTATTTTCACTACAGGCATTATTGAAATGACATAAAGTAATAGTACTTTGCATCACTGTATATTGATACTTGCACTCTGTCTACTAATTCGGTGCAGTTAAGGTCTTATGGAAATGACATAAAATAGTACCACTTTACGTCGCTGTATATTGATACTAAAAAAAGTTCATCTCGTATTATGTATATGGATAACTTTAAAGATTGTGGTAACATTGCTCGTGAGATGATTTTATTAGAAATTATGAGAGACAAAAAAAGTTGTATAGTCCCATAAGGCTTTAACTGCACCGAATTAGTAGACAGAGTGTAAATAAATTCATCACATTTTAAATGAAGATTTTAAAAATTGTGGTAGCACTGCTAGTGAAATGCTCTTTATTAAAAAATTATGAGAGAAAATAAAAGACACATATGTATGTATGTTCCCATAAGGTCTATAGTGAAAATATTTAAAAAATGAAGTAACTACCTAGGTATACGCAAGATCTATAAAATAAGATCTATAAGATCCATGCATGCGTATGCTGTACTGTAGTTTCTTGTAATGTACCTATCTTATTTTTAAAAAAATTCGAATAAAACAAAAACACACATTCAAATAAAGATCTAGATTTATAGATTATCAATCAGAGAAAATGGAATTAATTCATCAAAATATTTTTATTTTTGTTACTCATTCATGTACCTACAGTGAAACCTCTCTGTGAACGAACTCTACTTATAAGATAACGCCTCTGTAGTCTGTAGCTGTACAGTAACCAACCGAATGGTTTTACGTAGCATAAATGTGCATTTTTCCTTTTATAAGCGAACACCTCTTTTAAAAGGACGATTACAGTTTTTTGCTTAATTTTTGTTTAAATTTCCATCTGAAATCTCATTCGACATATTTGTGTATGATTACAACTGTGCGTTTTGTATTTGTAAACCCTTTTTCGTGAGTATAAAGAATGATGAAATACATATTTGAAAAACAAAAAATCATGTTTAATTTTCTCCTATCTCTGATAGCCGGACATCTCCTATAAGTGGACAAAATCTTGGAACCGTGAGTGTCCGCTTATGAGAGGTTTCACTGCATATAAATAAAAGGTCATATGGTAAACTACAGAAAGAAACGAAGAAAATATAACAAAAAAGAATTGTCATTATCTTTTTAAAAAAGAAAAAAAAATTGATATTCTCATTTATATTACATTTGAATACAAATCAAATTGAAGCGAGGGTGTCGTCATTCGTTTTAATTGTCATATTGTGTGTATTATACAAGGTGATTCAGTTAAGCACGTACATACATATGTATGTACATAATGAAAATGGTGATAGATCTTAATGAGACAACTAAATGATCGTGTGACGAAGAGGGCAGAAAGTAAATATTTACCATTTGGTCGCTATAGGCGTTAAAGATGGTTGTACCTTTTTTTTTTTTTAAAAAAAAAAAAACATTGCATAACTCATGAATCGTTAGACCCACATCTTTGTTGTCTTGAAAAGAGTTACAGAAAACCTTGCGTGCTTTCCATCAGGATATTGGTCAAAGTCCTACGTCCAGTGGTTCAAGAGTTATTTTAATTCAAAGTCAAAAATTAGAAAATTAGACCAATTTTTTGGACATTTTGGTGATTTCTGGGGACACCCTTATAAGAAGTGGTTATATAAAACTAAAAACAAAATCTCCGTAACAAAAATAAATTTATGCAAATAAACCAAACGGCGGGAGGTTCGCTGTAACTCTGTGAGACGACAATAACATAGGTCTAACAGTAACACAAGCATTTTTAACGCCCTCTATCGAGTATAGACCAAACTATTTATCTATTTATCGTAAATATTTATCACCTTCTCCCTTCGTCGTACGATTTTTTGCTCGACTCATCAAAATCGATCACCATCTTTGTGTATATACTCCTTAATTGAATCACCTTATGTATGTCAAATGTACATATATACATACTTCTTAGCATATATGTACATATGTATTATTCATGCCCCTTTTTATTATGACAATTCACTACTTGTACGTACATATGTACTTATCAGGTGTATTAAAAAGAAAAACAAAAACATAAAACTTAAATATATACAAAGGTACGTACATAATGTTTTATATTCATCACTCAGTTTCCTGTCTTTTTGTGATGTTGATACTTTATATTCAATTGCAAAAAATATTTTTATTATGTACATTATTATGATAATTAAGTATGTTATTATACCATTTTTGTCTGTTTTCAAGGTACTCATAGACATGTGGATATACTTATGCATGTGTATTTAACTATTTACAAATATTTAAAAAATTTATAAACTAAATATTATTTGAGCCCATTTGTACCAAAATATCAGTGAAAACTCATTATAATTACCTACATATACATACATATGTAAAGAATAAATATTAATTATAACAAAATGATTTCAAATTTTGAAAAATAAAAACTTTATGATGTCTCAAGATATATATATGTCCAATTATATAACGTCGTAACTATTGTTACATAAAGATGATCCATTTTGTGACATTAATACTGGGACACCTTTTATACATACATATGTACGTATGTATATGTGTATATAGCGTCCCGAATTTTGAAATCCATATCAGTCCTTCGTATTACATATCACCACTGTGATATGAGACACTTTCCAGTATTTCCAGTGTTATGGGTGAAGGAGTGAGGTTTGTGTCAGGTCAGGTAGCTCATTGGTACCGTGCAACTTCACCGGTGTCTCATAAGACTATTTTTCATATTTTCTCATAAAAGTCTTTTTGTCTAAAAGCCCCCATACTGATAATCTGCGATGAATTCTTTTTCTTGCTTTTTTTTCTTATTTGTATGTCTATTTTTTAGCTATTCTAGATTTTATAGAAAAAAAACACAAAACTTTGAACTTTATTTTATATGATAATACAAAATCAATTTTATAGTTTTGTTTAATTTTTTTCTTTTTTTAATTTTTTGTTAATTTTTACATAAATGTTTGCATGTGATATTTTTCTGTCTAGACACATATTTTGAATAAAACTTGGAATAAAACTATTTTATTGATGCTAATATAATTTAAAACGTAAACTTTATGCAAACAATGAAATTCGAAATGTTATTTTATTTATTTTATTGAAAACAATTAAATTTTTATTATTGTCTTTCTTTTTTTTTTGTTTTTTGTAGGTCAGCAATATTAGGTGAAGTTCAAAAACAAGGTAGCACAAAATTACCATCAAACAAATCTGTATTAGTATTAGGTGATAATGCAACTGGTAAAACAACATTAATTGCAAAATTACAAGGTGTAGAAGATCCTAAAAAAGGTTCTGGTCTTGAGTATGCGTATATTGATGTTAAAGATGAATATAGAGATGGTTAATATACATTTTTTCTTTTTTTTTTCAAATAAAATATCGCTTTTATCTAAAACCGAAAATCTTTTTATATTTTTGTAGATGTTACACGATTAGGCGTTTGGGTACTTGATGGTGATCCAGGTCATACAAATTTATTAAAATTCGCATTAAATGAAACAAATTATGCGCATACATTAATTATATTAACAGTATCAATGACAACACCATGGAATTGGTTAGAACAATTAAATCATTGGATTAAAGTTTTAGCTGAACATATTGATAATTTAAAATTAACAAAAGAAGAATATCATGAGGCTAGACAAAAATTAATAACATCATGGCAAAATTATTGTGAAATTGGTGATGATTTAGATCCTGGTTCACCATTAAAACGTAATGCTAGACATAATTCAGATGATGATGATGATATGTTACCCTTAACAGATGGAGCATTAATAACAAATTTGGGTTTAGATATAGTTGTAGTTGTCACAAAAGTAAGTACTGTTATACAGTTTTACAATGATATACAAAAAGAAAAAAATGAAATTATTAAATTTTATTGTCGAAAAATTATTTATTTATTTTTTTGTTATTACAGACAGATTATATGACAACACTTGAAAAAGAATACGATTATAGAGATGAACATTTCGATTTTATACAACAATGGATAAGAAGATTTTGTTTACAACATGGAGCATCATTATTTTATACAAGTGTTAAAGAAGATAAAAACTGTGATTTATTATATAAATATTTAACACATCGAATTTATGGTTTACCATTTCGAACACCTGCACTAGTCGTCGAAAAAGACGCTGTTTTGATGTAATTACTTAATTAATATATGAATCATTTATTTTGAAAGTGATATAAGTCCACTTTTTTATTTTTTTTTCGAGATATTTAAAGAAATACTAAATATTAAGTAAATTATGCGATTTTTCAACCTTTAATTAAAAAAAAAAAATGGACTTACATCACATAAAATAAACGGTTCATATATTAAATAGCATTTTAATTGAAATTCATTAAAATTATTATAATTATTTATTTATTTTTTTAATTTTATAGTCCTGCTGGTTGGGATAGTTTAAAAAAGATCAGTATTTTATATGAGAATATGCATTCATGTAAAGCAGAAGATTATTATACAGATATAATTGCACCACCACCATCACGAAAGGTACATAAAATTATGTTACAATATTAAAAAAATTAAAAAATTCAAAAATAAACAAAATTATATTTTAAAAAATAATTTTTTTGTAGACTGTTTCAAATCGAGAAATTGAAGTTCAAACAGAAGATGAACAGACATTTTTAGGTAGACAATTACAAATTATACACTATGATGACGGAATGATGCGAGGTGAATCACCATTAAGATCACAAGCTGCAAATAAATCAATAACAAGAACACCAGTTTCAACTGGACAAAGTTCACCGAAAAAGGTAATTAAAAATTTCGAAATTTTTTAAAATTTTGTAAAATTTTTTATTTTAATTAAAGATGGATGCGAAATTAAATCCAGCAACACCAGTTGGTGAAGGTGTTCTTGCAAGCTTTTTTAATTCATTATTGCACAAAAAATCTGGTTCACCAGGACAGCCTGGTTCATTAGGTGCATCACCACGTACTACAAATGGTACAACAGATTCATTAAATTCTGTTGATAAAATAACAGTTCGAACAGATGCAGCAGCTGAATTAGATCGTTTAACAAAAAGTGTTAAAAAGGAAATGGATTTTACACAAAGTGATTGTTAAAAAGAAATAACATAAAATTTGTTTCAAAATTTCATTTAAAAACAAAATACTTATACATATATAATTTATTAAATTTTAGAAAACATTTAGAAAACACAAAAAAAGCAAAATAATAATAGAATTATAATTTAATTTAAATAAAAAGAAACTTTAAAAAAAATTGAAGACAAAATAAAATATTTCCTTTTCTCTATTTTTTCAATGAAAGTGAGCTAACATTTTTTTCAAATTTAATAATAGAGTAAATTACATCATGAAGCTTTTTTTCGTGGAAAATTCTTAAAAATAAATTTATTTTTTTACAATGTGCGATTTTTAATTAAAAAAAAAAAATTGAACACAAAAAAAAATGATGCATGAATTTTGCTTTGTTAGAAGAAAAATATGGTCCACACAAATTGAATTTTAAAAATGAAATTAAAAAAAAAAATGGTGAGTTAAATGGTGATTAAAAAAAGTAAACTAAACTAAATAAAATATTTAAATATATAATGCAATATTACATACATAAAAAATTGAATAATTCCATAGGAAATAATTGCGTTTTATCTTGTTTTTGAACATTTTGAGCTTAAGATAAAAACAAATAAATATTGAAAAGAAATTGTTACTGTGAAATTTATATGTCTACAATGTATAAATATGTTTTTGATTCAATAAAACAATGATACATACATACATTGTTGTAAAAGAATAAAGAAAAGTGATATGGTAACGGATATTTATAAAATAGAATTTTACATAAAAATATAATTTAAAATAAAAATATGTTATACATTATAGCAAAATTTCGCAGTTGTAAAATTTCTGTTTATTAACAAAACAAAAAGACCATTTACATTAGCTCTTATTGTACCGCAAAAAATTTCAATTTTAAGATATTTATTTTGTAGTAATTGTATAAAATAATGTTCATATGAAATTTGTTTTGCAAAATTCTAATGTAACAAATAAAAAATAGATAAAATATTCTCATATTTCTCATAGTACATAATAAAGAAATATTTATAAATAATTTAATGATATCTCTATTTTCTGTTAATCGACAGAATAATAAGAGAATTTAAACGATTTTCTTTTTATAACATTTTCTTTTTACTTTCTATTTAATTTTCTAAAACTTCGATATTTTGATTAAAAAAAAAAAAAAAAAAATTAATAATCTCGAGAAAAATGATAAAGTGCATATAAAATTTTTAAATTTTTTTAAATAGAATGCTATGTAAAATACTTGATTGTGTCTAAATAAATAGTACTAATAATTATTGTTCTAACATACACTTTATATTATAAATATGTACTAAAAAGAAAAACAAAACGAAAATCTTTTCTTTTTTTTTTTTATAAAAAAGAAGAATTGCAAATTTTTGTTTTTATACGATTATATATTTTAATTTAAATGATAATTTAATTTTATTATTTAAAATTATATATATATACATTTTTTTTAAAAAAAAGTATAAAAAAAATTGTATAAAACAAAATAAAAATGAAATCTAAAAACGAAAAAAAATAATGATTTATAAAATATATATAATACATGTTAGCCCATTAGCCATATTAAATAACATACTATAAATTGATATCTAAAAAATATATTAAAAGAAAAAAAAAGAAAACATCAATTAGAAGTAAAATTTATAAAATAATAATAAAAGGAAAACATTATTTAATTGTATTATTTTAGTTTTCTGTAAATGTATTAGTTTTGTAAAGTAAAAAAAAAAAAAAAACAAAAAACAAAAAACAAAAACAATAGTTTTCCTTTTTGGTTTTCCTTTTATGTTTCTTTTATTTAAACATTTTTTTTAAAAAAGCCAGGCTTATTATTTTTAAAGTAAAAATATTAAATATGCAAAATATACACAAATAAAAAAAAATAAAACTAAAAATTTTTACTAGAAAATAAATTACACTAAAAAAAAGAAAAGACTAAAATTATTAAACAAAGTAAAAATAAAATATTTAGTAAATCCGCTCAAATAATTTCTATTTTTTTTATTTTTATTTAATTTGTATATGAGATTTTTTTTATTATAATATTTTCATTCTGTGATTGTTTAATTTTTTTTTCTTCTAGATTTTACTTTTTTTTTTGTTGAAGAAATCTTTGTAAATTACGTTATAGTTTTTTTTTTTTGATAATTTTCATTTGTATTCCGTTCAATAAGATTTAGAAAATAATAACATAATTTATTAATTATAAATTAAACGAAATACAAATATTTAATTTTTTTCTTTATTTTTTGAATTGATTTAATTTATTCTTTTTTATTTAAACCCTTAATTTTGTTTAATAAATTGATCATTATGTTGGTCTATTTATTAAATCGCTTCGATTTTGTTTACAATTATTTGAATTATTATTGCTTTACTATCATTTTATTTATTTAAAAAAATCAAAGATCAATAGCAAAGATCATATCGAAATACAAGGCAAATTGCATTAATTCATATTCAACTATATATTACCCCACATATATTATGTATAATGACAAAATGTAATAAAATATTTTGTTAATCATATTGAAAAGGTCCAATAATGATATTATGTGTTAATAAAAGAAAAATATATATATATTCATATTTAGTCACTCATTAAAAATACTCCTCTATTTATAATAAAATTAAGTTACCTATACTTTGTACATTAAATATTTTCACTATGGAAACTACGCAAACTAGTACCACTTTATATCATTGTATATTGATATTTAAAAAGCTGATCTCATACTGAATGAGAACTTTGAGAATTGTGATAACACAACACTGCTCGTGAGGAATGATGAGAGAAGAAAAAAGACAAGTATGCTCATTGTCCCATAAGGCCTGTAGTGAAAATATTTAAAGTACGAAGTATACAAATTTGATTAAAAAAATAATAAAACCAGAATATTTCAATCATAGAAAATAGAAAATGGAAGTGTTGTTCTTCTCACATACAATATTTGAAATTTTTTTTTTTTTTTTGAATGAGGAATGTAAGTAGAGAATTTTGTGGTATAAAAACTTCTTGTCTGAAAATAATGAGATGATCATGTAAATTAATTATCTGAATATTAATCTGAAAATAAAATTATTGTAATAAATATAATAAGAATAAAATAAATACAAAAATAAAAGAAATTCATATGCTGCAAACAAAATCAAATGTGTTTGTATGGGATTATACTCTGTTCACTAATATTATGCACTTCAGGTCTTATGGAGATTATCTAAAGTGGTACCATTTTACATCACTGTGTATTGATATACAAAAAATTCATCTGATATATAATAAAAGCTTTGCGGATTGTGGTAATACTGCTCGTGAAACAGTCTTATTAGAAATTATGAGAGAAGAAAAGACATATGTACTTACATAAGACCTGAAGTGCATAATATTAGTAGATAGAATATAGAGAGAGGACAGAAAGTAAAGTAAACGATCTGGTAAAGGTAATCACGGAGAGTGATAGTGTGGATGCGGATATCTTTTTCTGCACTACGTTAGTACTCTTCTAGGTTAATACTACCTTAGTTTTGATAAATTAAGTACTGCAATCAATTTTGTGCAAATATGAATTCAAACCAGTTACGCATACTTGAATTAGGCCTATAGAGTATAGATTATAACCAAAATTATAAAACTCATTTTGTTCGTTTTCTGTTTTTATTTTTATAAAATAAAATTTATTATTTGTTGATATTGAATTTATTTAAAAATGTATTTTTAATTTTATTTCTTTTTTCATAAAATT
The DNA here is from genome assembly GCA_963971155.1 of Anthrax anthrax. NCBI lineage: Eukaryota > Metazoa > Arthropoda > Insecta > Diptera > Bombyliidae > Anthrax > Anthrax anthrax. Next base: position 74,175,298 of record OZ020117.1, on the reverse strand, counting down.
ATTTGAAATTATAACATAATTCATAATTTTACAAATGAATGAATTTTTAATTGAGCAAATAACATTCTTACTTTTTCTAATTTTAAATCAAATCAAATATGAGAATTTTATAATTTTTTTTTTTTTAATTTAAATTTTACTTTGTTTCTCTACAAATAATAAGCATTTTCTTACATTATGTCGAAATTTAGTAAAATTAAAAAAAAAATTGTTTGTCTTTTCTGCTCATTACGTAAACTACTATTTCTATAAAGATACATTGAAAAAAAAATAAGCTCATTCTTAATTTTATGATGTATACAAATGTAATTAAAATTATATTTGAAATTAAAAATAAAAATAATATCAAAAGCACGTTGTATAGAAAATTTAATTTATATATATATATATGTATATATGTATATTTTTTTTATTTACAATTTACTTACAGCGACCGATAATAAATAAGTTTGAAAACGGATATTTTTCTGTCTAGAAATTGTGTTTGTAATTAAAGAAAAGGATTTTTGATGTTTTTTTTGTAATTTTAAAGATTATATAATATATTATAAATTAAAAAATTTTTGTTTGTTTATTTCTCTTAATTTTATTTATCTTGTAGTAATTATTAAAAAAAAATGATAAAAGTAAGAAAACATGAAGACATAATTTATTTATTTTTTTTTCACGAACTTAATATATGACAACTATACTCTTTTATTATTATATTAAATTTCATTTCATTTGAATCTACCATTTTTTCTTATGTTCATCCATTGATACACCACCAGGACCTAAAGAAACTATCATTAGTAAACCTCCAATAACGGAAAGTGTCTGTAAAAAAAAAATAATAATAATAAAATAATTTTGTTTGTATTTATAAATAATATGCACATATGTATGTACATATGTATATATGACAGTTTTCAGAAATTAGGATCTTAGCAAGATCTTTTCAAAAAGTGTTTTCGGTAAATAAGTTCTGACACGTAATAGGCCTCATACACTACACAATCATATGAAGCTGCTCCACAGTCCATACCATATTGCACATCATTTTAGTCGAGATTTTCAGAGTAAAAATATGTAGTGTACATAGTGTGTGGAGCAGCTTCATATGATTGTGCATGTATACTTCTGTAGCGTATGGGGCCTATAAGACAGTTCGGAAAATCAGTCCTGTATAGACTGTCAAGCAAGTGTTTTTAGAAATTAGGAACTTAGAAAAAATATGTTTTGGCAGTGCTTATTGTAAATCAGCCCTTAAAAGTAAGTCTGTTCTGAAATTCAAATATTAGACTTGAAGAGATTACGACTTTGAGTAAGATCTTAATTTCCGAAAACGGCATATATATTTTCTTTTTTGTTCTGAATCAAAAATAAACATACTTGGAAGAAGTCATATTTTAGGAAATCTCTTAATGGTTTATGCGCAGGAATTGCCCACCATGCATTATGATATAAATTTAATATTGTCAATAGTGCAACTAAAATTAATGCTGATAATTTTGTCTTATAACCGATTGTAACTAATACCATTAAAATGGACCCCATTATGTCTTGAATAATCTACAAGAAAAAAAAAAAAAAAAAAAAAAAAAACAAAAATAATAATAATTCAAATTCAAATAGTGAAAATATTTAAAGTACAAAATATGATAAGTAAAATACATACTTGCATAAAACTTAATTCAAATCGTATTAATGTAATAAACATAAATGCAAGTAAACAACGTCCAGCTAATTGCATTACATTTTTTGGTTTATTATCACCTAATGATGGTACACCAGCAAATAAACTTCGTCCTTCAACTCTTGATTCGGCCAACACTAATAATAAAGCTCCAATTAATGCTAAATTTCTTAATAAAAATTGTAAATCCCATAAAATTGAATATGCAACTGTCTATAAAATAATAAAATAAAATTTATTTATTTTTAAAGTACAAAAAAAAAAAAGATAAAAACAAAATGTACATGAATGATTTTTAAAAATATTAAATATTAACAAACCTGTAATACAACAATGAAAAATAATAAACCAACAGCAATATCCACTTTAATTCTAGTTATAACCATAATACAACCACCTAATTGCCCAAATAAATTAATTAAAACGAATATTGTTGCTAAAAATTTACCACAACCCCAACTCATATCCATATAATCTTTTTGTTCATGCCATTGAAACCACATACGTAAACCATCTTCTAAAAATGTTGATATTAAACATAAACGTGCTACTGTTGGTAAAATATGTTTGCCTTTTCTTATAATCTGGAATTGATATGTATATATATAAAAAAAATTTTAATTTTTAAAATAAAATATTTACTTATATTATTTTGATTTGTTTTATAGTCTGTCTACTATAATTCGGTGCAGTTAAAGCCTTATGGAAATACACATATCTTTTTTCTTCTCGCATAATTTCTAATACAAAAATTTTTAAAGTTATCATATATGTAATAAGAGATTGTTTCTTATATCATAGATGTAAAATGGTACTTCTTTGTCATTTCCATAAGGCTTTAACTGCACCGAATTAGTAGACAGAATATAGAAGTAATTAAAATTTCTTTAAACAGAATTATTACAATTGCAAAATCTTAAGCCTAATTAAAAAAAAAGTTACATCTTTTTAATTCAAATGGTTCAGATAATTTTTGATATTTGTAAGACATTTATTTACTTTCTTTAAATTATTTTTTTGTTCAATTAATTGCACTGATTGTTATTCTGTAACCTTTTCCAAAGTATAAAACAGAGAACATAAGTAGGTATTTATTTACTGATATAATAAATATCACAATAATTTGTATTCATGATAGAAGACAAGACAGATCTGATAGATCAAAAATGAAATGGGAAGATGACAAATGCTGAGAGACATAGATATGTACTATAGAGGTAATCATCACATTGAATCGAGACAAACGGAAACTTTTTGTTGAGGAGGCCAAAACTCACACAGGGGTGTAGAGCTAAAAAAAGAAGATCAATACAAAGGTTGTAAAGAATTGAATGTTGTGGAACGACATCCTGTGAAGGAGGCCAAAACTCTGGATGGGCTGTCAACGACATTTCACACAAGTTGCATAGTTGATATTTATGGGTACAATATAATATTACAAATAAAAACAAAAGAACATAAAATACAAAAAATAAAAAAAGGTCAAGTGAAAGTATTCGCAGGCCATCGAGTGCCCCAAGGAGCATTTAAGGAGCATCAAAGAAATTTTAATTCACTTAACTTTTAAACATGCTTATTTTAATTTTTTGCTTTCAAGATACATACATATTTTCTATTTAAAAGTTATTTTTTTGTTTTTTTTTTTAAATCGTGAAACAAACATTTTTTGAGATGACGTTGACATTCTGATTGTTGCATATTTTCAAGTATTTCAATTTTGATTAGATTTCACATTTCACTGATTTTTTATTGTCGTTTTGTGATAAGGCAAAAATCATTTAAACGCACAATATAACAAAAAATATAAAATTAAATACATATGTATATACTTAAGTATGTTAATATAAAGTTAAAAAAAAATTTCATGACTTACCTGATCAGCAACATCTTCTGTCTTCGAAATATATTCATTTGGAATATTCATTTTGTCTGTTGTATTTATTTTTATTTTAATCGTTAATATTTTTGTTTTCTCTATTTATTAATTTGTTTTATAATTCAAAATGCACATATAAAAAATATTTTACAATTTAAAAAACAAAAAAGAAAAATGGTTAGGAAATTTATAGTGTTAAATCACTTATATATTCAAATATCTGTGCTTTTAATAAAATTGTACACGAAACACAGCCAATACTTGCCAGCCAAATAGGCCAACAGGCGGTGATGAAAAGACAAATTTCAGACAATTTCCATTTCGTTCCTATGTAAGTACAATGTGTACAAAAACAAATTCATATACAATCAGGTAAAACAAGTACATTTTTATTCCTTTATGATTCCTTTTTAAAAAGTTGTCAAAAATACATATGTCAGCTTGTTTTTTTTTATTATGAAGATAATAAAAAACAAAAATAAACAAAATTTTTTCGAAAATGTTTATGTGGAACTTTTTTCAATTTATTTATTACATAACCTTAAATATTGTTTTTTCGGTTCGAAATTTAATGGCCAATTCACATTATACTGTTAAAAGTAAAGTAACCATCTGATGGTCCATTTTCCATTAACCATTATCCATATTATTATATAACCATTTTCTGTTCACATTTGGAAAAAAAATCATGCTATTATGATGGTAACAGTCATTATGACAGTAATCTAAATGACGGTTTGACATATTATATTCCTCTTCTAAGTCACCATCAAATGGTCACAAACATAATGTGAATGGACCATATAAAGTGATGGAACACAAAATGTGTTACCATAGCAAAGTTAAAAATTCTAACAAATATCAAAAAAAAAGTGTACCTACAAATCTTCTACTGTTTTGTCTTCTACTACTTTACTATTTATGCAAACATACAGGAAATGTCATAGGAAACAGGAAACGAAACAAAATATAAATAAATCGTTTACTTCAAAATCATAAAAAATGAAAAAATCCTTTTGCCTGATTTTAATTTTAATTTTGTTTAATAAAGTATGAATGAATATTACTTAAAAAAGAAACATTTGATTAGAGAAATTTTTAATTCGAATGATATAAATATGTATGTATGTAAACAAACAAAAAAGGAACGAGAAGAGATGTTTCAGTCCAGCATTCTAGATTTCATAATGACGTGATAATTTATATTATTGAAAGTAAAAATGTTTAAATTTAAAATTTTTAAAAGACTCTAATACAGTAAAAAGACAGTAAATAGTTTTGTTACAAAAATTAATGTTTGAAAAAAATATTCAAAGAAAATTTTTGAAAATGGAATAATTTAAAATTACATATTTTTAATATTTTTTATTTTTTTATTTTTTACATACATACATGTGTATACATAGTTTCTATGTATAATAATGCATTCAAATTTTATAACAAGGTCGTTTCAATTTTATACATTTTTCACATAATTCTTGTCGATGAGGTTTATTTTTATCAATAACATCATTCAACCTGCCAGAATTTTCAAATGGTTGTAATTCATGAGGACGAATCATAGTATGACATTTACTACACATTTGACAAGCATCTGCCCATGAATAAGCTGACATCCACATTCTATTACAATTTGAACATTTGTATTTACCAAAATAACGTTGTTGTGATGCCGAAGGTTTTATTGATGTAATTTTATATTTATCAAGGCGATGCCGTGATTGTGACACTGATGATGATATTTCATATTGTTCAAAGTGATGTAGTTGTGATTTTTTTGTTGATACTTTATGCGGTCTCTGTTATACGTGCAGGTGCATATACAAAATAAAACAAATAAAATAGTTTAAAATATAGTAGATTAAATCTAAAATTATAGTAGTACATTTAAAGTAGATTTAAAATGATTTATTGATTGTTATAGTTTTATTTCTTAGTGATTCCCCTAAAATTCAAATGTGATAGATGTTGATGTAATATAAAAACAAAGTATACTGGTACAGGTACTCTAACATGTGTTTGTTTAAGACTTTTTCAGTTCATTTCACATTTTACATATTACAATTTACAAATAATATAATTTATAGAATTGCTGCCTTTTACGGTTTTGAGACATTTCTATTTTCCAGTGTTACTGTGAAGGACGGTACGGTACTACCGGTCTACCTGATACAAGCCAGTAGCCAAACTCCCACACTTCCTTCGCCCGTGACACTGAAAGTCTCTTAAGACAATTTTAATTTGTCTCAAATGTGCAAAAATCAGCATTCTGTTTTTTTTTTTTTTTGCAAATAGAATTCACTCTTTCACAATTCTTTCTAGACCCCTCGTCTACTTTCTGAAAATTAGCCCTTCATTAGGTACAGTACAAAGAATTGAAAATTTTCATATACGTAAAGTGAATATCATTCAACTGAGCACATCTTTAAATTTAAAGGTTTAAAAGACTTGACTTCTATTATATGACGCCATGCACTAAATATGTCCGACACTTTTCAATTCCTGAAAATTTCTTTGAATAAAGGACACAGAAGTACATTGTACAACACAATTATATACATATAAAATTTACTTACTGAATAGCATAATCCCATTATGATAATTTATGAGCTTCTAAAAATTTTGCCCAATATTAAAAACAAAAAAAAAATTCAATGATCAAAATGAAGAAAAACAAAATTCACAAAATGATAATTATTTTATACAAACAAAATTTTAATTAAAATGAATTCGAAAATCAAAAAATCAAAACTAAGAATTTGTTGAACGTGCACTTCAGCAAGTTATCAATGTCAACTAACCTAACTACATAGTAACAGAGAAGCTTATATAAAGTTTTTTAATCTTTTTGCTAGTAACTAACTACCTACATAAGTACAATACTATACATATGCACAATACAGTACATATTGGACTTATTGAATATTTTGATCATTCTTTGATGCAATTCGATCTGTCTGTAAAAATGAAACCTATAAAAATTATTTGTATCTGTGTGCAAGAGTTTTGTACACTTAAATATAAATAAATAATTGATATACATATAATGAATTACAGGGTATCTCAGTGTAGAAGTTGTAAAATAGAATTATCGTATAATTCAAACTGTTTCTAGAAGAAAATAGTTCTAGATAATTCTCTACTCATCCACAAAAATATCATACCTATTATCAGAGAGATTTTCGACATGGAGTTTTAATGTCGTTTTTTATTTCTTTTAATTTTTTTCATAAATATCGTTGCAATTCATAATGTTTTTTTAATATTTACATTTATTTACAAAGCAGCAGATCAATTGGATTATTTAATTTCTGTAGAATTTTTCAAAGTAAGAAATCAGAATACAAGATTAAATTTTTGAACTGTTTAAAAACAAAAATGTTCAAAATGTTTCAAAAATTTTAAAACCTAGAATATACTTATAAAACTATTACAATTTGTATTGCATTAGAATAAATTTATACAGGATATTTTAAACTGGCAATACTTACATATGTATGTACATATAATATGATTAGAGATTTATAAATGGAGAAAAATATATGTACCTATGTACATACTTACATTTCTAATATTTCAACTAATAAAATATTCGTGAAGTAAATACAAATTTTTTTCAATTAAACATAAAATTTAAACAAAACTTTAAAAGGATATGGAAAAGATAAAGGAAAGGATACTTTCAAGATATTGCACATAAAAGCTTTCTTTTAGGATAATGCGATCTATCGATTGGTACACAAATTTGAATTAGTTGACAAAACTTTTTGAGTACCAGGTCTCATATAAAAATAAAATAACTTTATGTGTATAGATATTTCATCGAAAACTCTTTTAGTTGAATTTTCAAACTCATGATAAAAATTTTTCAATAAATTTTAGATTTTTTCCGTTAAATTTTTCCGACGACTTCAAAGTAATTAATTCACGATATAATATAATAATATAAAAGGATAATACACAATTGTGTAAGCAAAATTAATATAACTGTCTCCGACATAACTTTTCTTATTTTCTTATATGTACATTTTTTTGAAAAATTACCGTTCAATTCACAAGCAGTCACTTTTCGGTGTCTTTACTAGAATTATACCAATTTTTTTGAGCTTTGAAATTATTCAATTACTAGTGATTTTGAGTCAAAAATAAAAAAAAAACATCTAATTGTAACGGAAGACATTTATTTATTATACAGAAGTAAATCAACTTATTTTGAAAAATGCAAAATAATTGCTGATGAATTCCATGCTTGGATACATTTGTATTTAGAAAATACCATGATAAAGAATTTTCTAATATCTTTAATTTATACTTTGTACTTTAATTTATAATTATCATTTAATTTATATAATGTTAAAGTTACCTGTCTACTTCATGTCTATGTATAAACATTAATCGAATAATGTACATTAATTTAGCGTAACTATAGAGTGGAGATTTAAAATTTTTACATTTAGCTTCATGGTATCTAATACAATTTATTAGTTTAACCTGCTGTTGATATCAAAACTTATTTTAAAAAACAATTACACAATCTCCTGACATATTTACATACATATGTATGTATGCTTAATCGTCTATGAAATATATTGTAACTATAAATATTTAAATTCTACATCCATTAAATTGTATTTACAAACAATTTGATTCCTATATTTATGGTCAAGAGCTACTGAAAAATTAAGTAAGAATAGAAATTTAATTTATATATACATACTTATGCACGTATGTGTAGAAACATGTGTCTTTCATTTACCATTAAATATCTAGTTATAATATTTTCAAATATCATAGTTTATTTTTGTAGGATCATTGAATACATTTCATACACTCGAGTAATTTTATAAGGAAATTCCTTCATGAGATCAATTAAACATGTCAGTTACTTAACTATAGAAATTTTGAAATTTTTTAAAATTTTGTTCAGCAATTACATTATATGTATAGTTTAAAAATAAAAAAAAACAATATAAAACATGATAAAATATTCAAATCAACAATAATTAATGATAAAATGTATAAAACCAATTTTCCACTTAAAATTTTCAATTTTCAGTTTATCACATGATTTAACTTAATTTTTTTGTATTTGAATTTGTATACAAAAAACAAAATTCCTATATTATTCCTTTTGTACTTTTATAATTTTTTTCGATTTTCAATACAGATTTACTAGTATTGAAATAATACATAAGTAAAATACAGTAAAAAAAAAAAAAAAATTAAAACAAAAATAGAAAAATTTCACAATCCTCTAATGAGATATTTAATTTTAAACCCATAATTATTTTAATTTTACCTATTAATTGCATTCATGTTTATTTTACTTCTACAATCGTAACGTATATATACATACATACATACATACATACATATACTCTTATTAAAAGTTTAACATCATTCATTAGTTAATCTGTAAAATATTTTTAATTGCCATATTTAGCATATTATATCTAATTATTCATGATAAATAAAACGTTTTTGTTACAAATAAAAATTTTTTATGTCCTTAATTTCAAATCACAGAAATTCAAACATTTTATGTTAAATATGATATTTTAAAAGTCTAGAATTTTATATAGTATGTAAAAAAAAAAATTAAATATATGTATGTAAATATGTTAATTTAGGTCAATTACATACTTTATTTCTATATAATTTTCATTTTTGGGTGAATTATTATAGCATTTCATAATTGTATACAAGGGTAATTAAACAATGTGAATGTTAATATGTGTATAAGTATACTTGAAATTTTTAATTATCCATTGTTATACATATTTTATCTAATTTAGATTATTATACAGTTTACAGATCAATACATACAGTAAAATGGATGGAAATTGCAAATGATTATACAATTTTAAATATCTGTTATTCGAAAAACATGAACTAAAAATCTTTGATAAAATTTATATATTCATTGTAGTAATTTATAAGAACTCTGGAATGATAAGAGGTCTAAACACAAATAAATTAAATCGATTTTATAAAGATTTTATGAATATAATTGGAAACTTTTGTAAGGAATTCGTACCTCATTTGATGATATGCTTTATTCTGTTCTCTGTGACGACTGTACAGCTAGTGGTTGTAACTTACATTAAGCCCTTTCTATTTTCTAGAAATAAAAAAAAAATCAAATGATAAAATCAAATAAAAGTTTGATGAAGTTTATGATCGTGTATAAAACATATCAAAATTGTAGTTTGATTTTATTTTTCATTAAAAAAACCAAAGAATAAGAAACATACCTCATTTAACATGTATTTTAACTTATTTTAATTTCTTAAAGAAGAAGAAAAGTTGTGTTCAAAAATGCTCATGTCTGCTTTAATAAAAACTTAGAAGTGGTGTTTCAACATTAAGGATCATTCATGTCATAAAAACATTATTTATTAAATAAACATTAATTTTTTTTTGATATCATATTTTTCCTTTTTTTTATTTATTTTATTTTTTATGATTTGATTACGTTGTAAGTAGTTAATGAACATATAAACTTGTGTATCGTATAATTTTTAGAACTTTCAGTGGAGATTTATTTTTTTCAAATTTATTAGACCTGGGTTTTTTGAATTTATTAAAATGTCTAAAATTTTTCATTTCAAATTTCTTTCTTGTAATTTTTTTCCATTACATTATATGTATAAACGGAGCATAGCTGGAAATAGCTAAATTTATTTATTTTTTTACGAAAAAAATACTAAATTAAGCGAGAAAATTGGCAACTCTGGTTGTAACTAAAAAATGTTGATTTTTTTTCAAATTATGGAAAACAATACGATCTGTAAAGATGATAACCATATTTTTTTTAAAATTTTGTATAAAATATGAAACATAAATTCTTTGAATTGAAGTCACTTTATTTCCCCCATACTAAGAATGTTTTCATATTAACATTCTAAAAGCAAAAACAAAAAATCAAAATGAATACATATTTTAAAAATAAAAAGCAATAACTTTTGAAAAAGTTTAAAAACATGAAAAGTTGTAGAGACAAAATTAGGAAAAAAAAAACAAAAATTGTAAACTTTTCAAGTGTTTTATTCTATACACAGATCAAAAAAAGTATACATTCCGTACATGAATTATGTTTACGTAGGAAGTTCAAGGTGATGAAAAGATAAATGCGCGTGGTAGTATTCAAATAGAATATTTTAATCATAACACTTTTTGTGTGACTTTTTAATGAATGAATTTAGTCGTATTTAAATTTTGTTTTTGATTTTTCTATTCAATATTAACAGAGTCCTGAACAATTTTTTGCTGCTAGGAACCTGTACATGATACATATAATACCATAAAGTAAGGAGATGACACTCAAACATGTTTTTAAGCTAAACTCAATTTTTTTTTTAAATATAATATTTGTTCAGTACAAGGTACAGACGTGTTTACATTTTCTTTTCTGAAAACTTCGAATATTATAAATACATATGTACATATGAATGTAGGTATGGATTTTCTTTAAGGCTTTCAAAATTTTCGCCTAAACAACATTACAACAATAAAATAAAAATAAAAATTATTGATATATCAATGAAAATCTTGCAAAAGGCAAAATCAAAATTTTACAATTTAACATAAACAACTACAAAGTAAAAATACAATATGTATAACAAATGTTTATTATATTTACTGTATTTATACATGTTATAAACAAATAATCTTCTTAGAAATCCCAAAACATACAATACATATTTAGTTAATACCGTACTATATATTTCAAAAATTATTGGACAATATTCAAAAACTCTTAGATTGTTCTTGTTCATGATACACATAAAATGTTATTTTGTTTTATATAGCCATCCTACTATATACACATACTTAGTTATACAGTTTAACTATATTTATTTGAATCTGAAGTGTAAAAGTTTTGCTAAATTTATTATTTTCATCTCTTTATTTTATTAAATTTTTTTTTTTTTTAATTTTATTTTACTGTTATTATTGGTTTCTTAGTCATGTAATATTTTATTCTTAAATTTCCTTTTATTTCGTTTATAATGAAAATTACATTTTCCATATAGATAAAATTTTACAATTTTATGAAAATACATTAAGGAAACTAACAGTTTTAATGTTTTTAGTTCCTATAGCTTGATTTATAATTTCATTTCATTATTTTATAATTTATTGTTAAAATCTGTAATTTCAATAATATTATTTTTATTCTATAAAAGTTTTTAATATGAAAAATATCAATCCCATTTAGTCATTTCTATATACTATATTGCTAAAATAAAATCGGGAATTTGTTAATGATATTATATCCATGATTATATCCTTTTCACTACTTAAATCAAACATTATTACAAATGGTTTTCTTAAAACCACGTCTCATCTAATTGTGAATATATTTTATTCATATGTGTATTTTTATAAATGTACATACATGTGTACATATATAAAAGTTTTAATTGAATTTATCCTGAAGCTAAATTAGAATAATATTAGTACACCATATGTATGTATGTATTTACATGCATATGAATAGTACACACATATAATCAAAACATTTGTAATAAAATTTTGATGTGTACAAAATGGGTCATGATATAATAAGATAAAGTAAAAGTTTTTCTCTGAAATAAAATGAAATTTGTATTAAATTGGGTTTGTTATTATGTTATCACGTATTACATGACGGTCGATGGATGATAGTCATGATGTAAACGGAAAATCAGCTAAGAAATTGATGCAAATTAGAATAACTAATTTATACATATATACGTGTACATATGTACATGAATTATAACTTTGTTTAACCGTAAAAATATTGTACACTAGATAGTCTTAATTTAGTTTAATTTTTAGTATGATTAAATATTGGCATTGAAAAAATACTCACGTCTACCTTTAAAAGCATTAATTAATTAGAGATAAATAATTTTATGATAATTTTCTTCTTCACAAAAGTTTGATGTAAACGTGTTATGAAAAAAGTATTTTTAAACATTTTTTACCATACGTACTTGTGTACTGTTGAAAAAATTTTTTATCTTCTCCTATGATGCTTATGAACTTCAACAGTTTTTTAAAAACAAGTATCTGAATGCATATAAAATATTACAAGTGATTTTAAAAAAAATTTTAAATTTGAATCATTTATATGTGTGTACAAACCTACACTACAGTATGTCGGGTTTACATTCAACGGTTTTTTTTTCAAATAAAAGAAAAACTATACCAATTTGTTGAGCAGAAAAAACTGTGAAGAACGATGCTAATGTTAAAAGTATATTACATTGATTATTTTCAGTTTTTTTATGTAATATACTTTTTTTCATATTTTCTCAAGAAAACAAAAAATTTGTAGAATTAGCACCAACAATTTCAAAATGTTAAGTCTAGACAAAAAAGTTATAAAATTTTCTTCTCATGTCAATATCATTGAGAATAATGGATTTTTATTTTATTTATTTATTTATTAAACTATTACTAGATTTAAAAAAAGTCAAACGTGCAAAATCAATCGATTTTTTTTTTTTAAGAATTTAAAAATGTGAGGATAAAAATAAATTCGAAAGAACAGAAATCAATAAATGGGAAAGTAAAAGTTTAAAGATAAAAAGAGACTTTATGTACTTATTTTAAAAGAAATCATTGAATTAATAATATTATTATCTAAGTCACACATACGTGATGCAAACCTAATATATGAAAATTGTTTTTAGTTTTAGCTATATCGGCTCCTAACAAATAATAAAGCAATAAAATTAATCAATTTTTATTCAATACTCAGTTTTTCTTTTTTAGCATCATTTCTTAAGTAGTTAATGTATTTGTTTTGAATGTTAATTGGGAATTTTTCTTCATATTCGTCATTTTGCTAATTCAGTTTAAATACAAAAAAAAAAAAAAAAAGAACTGAAAAGTTCACAGAATGATATGATAAAACTTTTTGATTATATTTAAATTCATTACTCGCAAAGATAATTAATTCACCATTAAAATATTCCTGGTGAATACTCTGGTATCTGAGCGGTTAAAATTTCATCTCACAAAAGTGCTACTAGCACAGCTAAGGCGCAGTTCTAAGTAAATTTTCTATGGTATTAGGGTATTAGCACGTATTAGTATACATTTGATAAGCATTGGCTTATTTATCTGATTCTAAACGTAGATACACAAATAAAACAAGCAGTTTATTTTGTATTTTCAATCTTACGTATTCTTCATGGAAAAAGAGGAAAAATTAAGTTTCTTCTCAGTATATGTATGTAGATGCAAAAAAAAAATTTTTTTTACAAAAAATTTTCTTTTGTATTTGTGTATGTTTATTTTCTTTTTATTCATTATTGTTATCAAATTCAATGCCTATTTGAATATGTAAATATTTAAGTATGTGTAGATGTATTCATAATGCTTAAATTAAAAATAAAAATACACAAAAATAAATATTGTTTATGTTTACATAAATGAACAAATAATAATTTATTGTATTTATTCAGCAGATTTAAACAAAACTTATTGTTCAAAATTTTTCTAATTTTATTTAGCAAATTAATTTCTTATTTTTTCTTAATCTATTAAATCGTTTATTTAATTCGTTTTATTTTTATTTATCTTTGAATTTTTAATTGAATAAAAATAAAATTTGTTACGCAGTTTATGATTTTCTTTTTAATTTATTCTTCAAAAGGTATTTTAATAAAAAATTATATTTATATACTCTTGAAGGCATAAAATATGAAATTTTTCTCTTTTCAAATATGAGCTAAAATTCAATTCGTAAAATAACAAAAATATTTGTTTTATTTATTTTATTTATTTTATTTTATTTCATTTAAAAATAAAATAAAAAAACCATTCAAATTTATATAAACATAAAATGAAAATCCGAAAGTTTTTATTGTTTTACAATAAAAAGGAAATTTAGTATTTATGCAATAATATTTGAATAATAAAAAAAATATTTTATGGTGAAAATTTAAGAGGATATAAAATTATTAAAGCGTTCAAGTTTATTCGATGTACATACATAATAATAGCGACATAAAATTTTTTGAAAAATGTCTAAAAAAATGTATAAAAGTATTTAAAAAATACTAAAATGAAATGTATTATTTTTTAAATCAAAAAAACATAAATTCTGTGAGTTTCGTAACTTTGAACTATAAAAATTTTCCCTTTTTGTAACGTCGAATTAAAATTAGTGTACACATACAGTACATATTAAATTTACGAATTTTGTACACTGTCTTTATATGTGTATGTTATGTACATACATGCGTATATATGTAAATACGTATGTTTATATGCAAAATTTCTTTTACATTTATTAAAATTTACACACGCTCACACGTTTACTAAATGATTTAAATTTTGCTATGAGCTTTTTTCGGCTTCTGTCTTTTTGTGATTATTTTAAAGGACATTTTTGTTTGGAAAATGCATTAATACCAGGCAGTTTTTATTATTTATACATACATACATATTTTTCAGTGTTAAATTATTTATTCATTAATAAATTTGGATAACTGACATTTATTTGTCACATTGACATGAACAAATAACATAAATTAAACAAGTATAGTATAAGCTTAGAAACAAGAAATATTTATCTCTATTTAAATTTAAAATATTTTATTTAAATTACATGTTGCTACAGTCTATTACATACATTTTACATATAATTTTTATTTTATTTTATTTTTTTCATTTTTTCGCTACTAACACTAATTAACTGTATAAATTAAAATATAATAAAACGTAAACATTTTTTACTAATTATAAATATCAAGGTCATTATGCTCACATACAGTATATAGATACATATGTAGGTACATAGGTACATACGTATATAATATTATTCACAATTCGTGAATATCAATTTCAATAATACAGTACATATTATAATAAGAATAAGAATCAATACTAGCAATTGCAATGCTTCGAAATTTTTCGGTTTGTTAAATTATCAAAAATATTATTGATTGCATATTTATTTATTATATTCTCATTCCTTTTCATTGCATTTGCCATAGTTACATACATACATATGTAGCTTTTTTTAACGCTTCAAAAATTTTTAGAAAATGTGATTTTATTGAAGTGTTAAAATATAAATTTATGTTTAGAATACAAAATACATACATACATACATGTGTACACGTACATATGTATACTATTTATAGTTATATAGTTTGATCAAATTTTACACGACATTGTTACATCTTTTATATAAATTCGTTTAATATTACGTATGTGAGCATAATATGATCCTTTTTGTATACATTGAAAAACATCGTCATGGTCAATACAATTTTGTTTAAATTTTATTAATATTTCTCTTTGAATTTATGATTATTGTTTTCTTTTCTGTTTTTTTTTTCTTTTTTTTTTTTTGTTTGTATAGCTTGTTATAGTATAATCTTGTTACTCTGTATATCTGTTAAATGATTTGGTTAAACGTTCTGTGAAATATTTAATTTATTATATACTATTAAGAAAAATTGGAAAGATAAGTTTTTGGTCCCGTATTGTATTATATTGTATATAATATTGTACATAACATAATGGTTTTGTTCAAAACAAAATTGAATTCTATATTTTTTTTTTTATTATGTTTTCCATTTGCTTTCTATTTTTCGGTTACTCTAAAATAATAAATAAGTTTTTCTTTTTGTATTTCCATTATTTTTTCTTCTATTTTGGTATAATTTGCATTGGTATTACTCGTATGTATGTGTTTAATTTTTTTTTTTTATTTAATTTTGTTTAGTTTATTTTTTTTCCTTAAATTTTCCAAAATAACTTTATAAAAGAAAAATAAAAATAAAAAAAATAAATTTTTTTCATATGTTTATTTTTTGTAATAAAGTTTAAAATAAATTATTTGATACTCTTTGTTTATATTTTTATTTTTATTATATTTTTATTTTTGGACCTTCAGAAACTTTGGTTTTTTTTCAAAGTAAGAAGAAAAATTAGATTTGTACTTCACAGTCTAGGAACCACAGGCATTTAACTTTTATTATCATTTTTTTATGGTTTATTTTAATTTATGCTTAATATTCACATTCGATATAATTTAATAATTTACAAATTTGAAAACAACTAACACGTCTGTATACATACATATGTACACATGCAATAAAATTTTAAGCCATAACATATTTTCAATATTTTTATTAACATTTTCTCTATTAAGCTGTAATATAAAATTCTCGTTTTTTCTTATGGCATTTTTCATATATAATATAACATAATGCTAGTACAATTAATACGCCAATTGTTATTGCCATACCGATGCTGACCCATTTAATTTCTTCATTTAATCCACTATACGATCGACCTGTAAATACAAATTTCAATAAATTCTTTAGTTTCTCTAATTAAATTACATAGAAAATTTTCAATATCTAAAATGAAATTCTAGTTTATTACTTTGTTTGTTTTCTTTTTGGTTTTTTTTTATTTCTATCTTTAATTTTCAATTTATTTTTACTTTTAAAAAATAACAAATAAATATTTGAAAACTACATACAAAGATAAATAAAATCTTTCTTGAAATAGTTTTTCTGCAAAAATAAATTTTGCCCTATCTAAATTCCATACAAAACCAATTGTGTTTCATTTAATCCGGATAAACCAGATTCCACAGTAATAGTGAATAAGACTGTATGGATTATTTAATTGAAAAATCACAAAAAACTGAAAAATGAAAAAAAAAAACTCTAAAGAATGAAAATTATTTTCCTAAGATAATAAAAACGAATTTTTTGCTTTCTTTTTTAAATTCTTTTAATTTAATTTAAAATTCAATCAAATCCCATGAAAGAATGTCTTCTGTAAAGAGCACATCAATTTAATTTAAAGGATTAAATTCTGTATTGATTTTTTTTTCTTCTGTTATTTGTTTGTATTTGTTTTTTTTTGTAAATTGAAATGTTTACATGTTGCTGTAGCACAAAATACTTTTACTTTTTTATGTTATTTAAATAGTTAAATTTATTTATTTAAATCACTTACCACTAAAGTAATTATTTGAATATCCAAATTTACCAGCAACTCTACCAGCTGGCATTTTGATGAGTTTAATAATAAACAATTAAACATATCTTTTATAATAATAAAATTATTAGGCTAATTTTTGATAAATATTTAGCTTTTAAACACTTTCATTTATACGTTAAAATTTTTCATATATCAGTTTTAGAATTTTGTAACCTGGAAGAAAATTTGTACAAACTAAATAAACACGTTATGTTATGTAATTTTTAAAATGAAATAATTTACTAACATTTTAAAAATTAAATAAAATAAATTTTGCATACATAATCAGTTAAATAAAAAGCTTAGAAAATTACAGTACAAAAAAAATATTTTAATATCAAATTTATGGTATTTTTTCTTCAATTCGTTGAATTTATTACAATAAGATTATAATTAACACAAGTTTACAAAGTTACAACTCATTAATTCAATGCTACTTAACTATTAATCAACAAAATCACAAAATTTATTTTTAGGGTGAATTAATTACAACATTTATTTGTGTTGATTTATTCCTCAAATGAATAAAATTCAAGGAACGAATAACATGCGCGATTTTTAAAAAATCTGATAAAAATGATAATATATAAATTACACAAAAAGGTATGCAGATAAAATGAATTTTAATTCGATAAGATTTGATTTATTTAATTTTTTTTTTTTAATTTCGAGATTTAAATTACATTTTTTATTGCTATCTTACCCTAATTTATATTTTATATTAAAATATTTATATATACATGTATCTAAATGAAAAATCATCCAATCGTACATTTATTTTTATTGAAAATTTTTTTGAGGAAAATAAAATGTTTACATATTTATTTCAAATTTTTCCATTTTCTTCACACTGAGTTAACATAGCATGTTCGCATATGTACAAGCATTATATACGTATGATTATAGTTAATGGCAAATTCGATTGTCATATATTATTTGTTTTTCACCTACAGGTATGGGCTTATTTAGATCTCTTGACAATAAAAGTATGTATGTACGTATAATATAAAGAAAATAAATGAAAGTGCTTGAAAAAAACATTTTTTTTTCCACACGTATAATATTCATTTTTTTTACATGATATTTTTGTGGGAATATACACAGCCTCAACAAATAAGGATTACTACATAATAAAAATGTACATACATGTACTATATTGTATTCTTTATTATATGAGGTTTGATACTGACATAAATTGATGCCATCATCATTTTCAAGTTTGAATTATATTCATGTCAACCTTTTTATTCAATCAATGGGTTTATTTCATTCATTTTGTGAATATTCTAGGTTTTTGTTGTAAATAAAAAATAAAACATGTAATTTTATTGCTTTATGTATTCGCGTATAATATAAAACACACAAATATGTACATGACTTTATTTTCATTTATGATGTAAACAAAATTTATTTTTTATGAATTCGTTCACACACAATAGAAAATATTTATAAAATTATTTACCACATTATATATTATATGGTTGATTTCAAGTGAATATTCTAAAAAAGATAATTCTAAAAAAGAATTCTAAGAAAAAAAATAACAAATTTAAAAAGAAAAAGAAAAGATTTCTTTAGATTCTTATCATGAATCTGAGAATTTCAAATAAACTAAAAATAAAATAAATTAAATATTTTTTTTCGAGGAAATCTTTTTTTTTTTCAGTTTTTTTATTTACATATTTCCACAAAGATGAATTAAAACAATTTTTTCTTTTTTGAAAATCTATTTTTAAATTTTTTGTTACTACATCAGTAAACACATAAAAAATTTAATAATAATGCGTTGGAAATATTACAAGAAAATTTTCAATTAATATTTTCACTTATCGAGATTATAATACTGATAATATTTTTGAACGAATAAAACAAGAAAAAAAATAGAATTTTCTTTATTATATTTAACTCACGTTCTTAATTAGAAATTTTTTAAAAAAAAAAACTATTTTAAATTTACCATATATTAATAAAATTTATAATTATTAAATTTTTATCCTTCTTTACTTCTACATATCGAACGAATATAATATAATCGAACTAAATTTAAAAGAAAAAAAATACATGAAAGATTTGAACTGTATCAAATCTATCTGGTAACTGTTTACAAACTTTTCTGGTCCATGAATGAAAAATGAAAATATTTGTATACGTAAAACTTTTTTAAGTTGTAAAATTTCAGAGCATGCCTTATCTGTGCAATATATGTAGATAATTAAACAAACAAAACATGCAAACTGTATAAAGGATAATTTTGTGAGTTAACGTTTAAAAAGGGGAAGAAAATTTGAAAAGCTTTTTATTATATATATATGGCGGGAAATTTCGTAACTCTTAGGACCATTGGGATTACCATATTCGAATTTTTGTTTTTATATTTTGATTAAAATGTTGTTGAAATTTTAACTGTAACTTTTTATTTATCATTTGATATTTTAGATATTTAATTAATTTATTATCCTATTTAATTCTGATATGAGAAAAATCATTTGAACATTTTCACTATTTCAAAAAAAAAAAAATAATAATAATAATAAAAAAAATGAAATAAAAAAAAATAATAAAAAAAAAATAAAAAATAAAAAAAAATACTAAGAATAATTTTAAAAAATTTTTACATTTTGAAGAACATTTATCTGTATATTGATCTAAAAAAAAAATATTACACCAAATTTAAAGATGCTTATAAAACAAATTTCAATGCTCAAGGATTCAAAACAATATGAAAAATCTTGTAGTTGCAAAATAGAACAATTAAATTAAAAAAATAACTATACAAACAAAAATGTATTATACGTGACGCATTAAAATGAACATTCATCATTTTCAACCACAATAAAATATCGTACTATGTGTACATCCATTATTTTCTCTATTTTTTTTTTATTTTCCTTTTTAAATAAGTTTACAGACAGACAGAGAATAATGAAAAAATCCTTGATTTTGTCATGATGCCTGTGAACTTTAACAGTTGTGAAAAAGGCATCAGAATTCACATAAAAAGTGAAAGCAAAGGGAAACACGTGTATAATAATTGTAATTTTATTAAACTTTTAAAATGTGAGTTACTTATGCATAAGTATAAATGGTATGCAATTCTCATTGTTCAGTGTTAGTACACAAATAAAGAAAACGATACCATGAGCACGATATATGGAAACGGAAAATAATAACAAATAGATAACAAATTTTGAAAAGAATCTTTTTTTTTCTACATATATTGATTGATGTTGTCGGTTGTCGTGTAACACCACAACATGACATCAAGTGATGTAACATTAAAAATAAAAGAATAGAATTTTTCCTTAAATACTTATTTAAAAAAAAAAAAAAAAACATGTTTTTTCCATTAAAAAAATTTTTTATGAAATCCTGTAAACTTCCTTTGAAAATGATGCGTTCATTATATTTCTTTTAATTTTTTACTAAAAATGAAACAAAGACGTGATTATAAACATTTAAAATTAAATATCCTTAATTTAATTAATTAATATAATTAATTATTATTTAATAAATATAAAAAGTCCATTTCGTATTTTGCCTAATCATATTTTAACTTAAAAATATTTTCAAAGACTTTCCTCTTTGAAAATAGAAAAGCCTGTAAACAGATATTTTTAAAATAATGAAGACTGGAAGATGAAAACAGCTATCACATCTCATACGTATATATGTACATAAATTGCAAAATATATTCTAAAGTGCCTTAAGTTATTTGGAAAAAAAAAAAATTAAAACTGCTTTTATAAAACAAAACCTCTGTTAATTTCGCTTCAGGGGACGAATATAATAAAAATATAACTTTTAGAATGCTACAAAATCAAAAGAGACTTTCATTTGCTTTCATTCAAATATGTCATTATAAAGTTGTTTTTGAATCGAAAGTTTTAACATAATTTTATTTATATTCTTTAAAAGATACTGATTTAAACGTTAGAAAATTTGTGTAGAATATGAAAAAATAAAACATTAAAATGTTTCACATTAAAATAACCTTAATCATAAAAGTAATAAATATTAATGTGGAGAGGGGGAAGGGTGGTGGGCTGGGACTAAACAGTCGAGTTGAGGGAACACGGTCTTGTTGGGATTTTTTTGGAAGAATTATTCTATGCTTGATATGAAAATTTTTCTCTTTGAGTTAATTCTATTGACTGTGGTCAAACAACTATATAATACATACATCTTGCTTAATACCACAAATTTATGAGATATTCATGAAAAATCTTCATTATATTTGTTCATCGCTTACTTTATCCTTTTATTGTTACAAAAATTAAATTCAAAAAAAAAAAAAAAAATTAAATTAAATTGAGGACATAAACTGTTAATAACCTAATGCTTATAATCTTTTAAATAATAAAAGTAATGAGCCAATGAGCAAACATTTTGCATAAATCATTTTTGATGTATTTTTTAAAATAATAAAAATTTTATTGTGTGAAAATTACATGGTTAATTTCAGTAAAAAGGAAAAACAAATTAAATCCTTTTAATAAAATATTACATATTCACAGGCACATTTCATACATTCATCATCCTTAAAGTATGAACTTTAATTTTTATTACAGTTGAAATAAAAACAATTTTTCGGCTAGAAGAAAAAAAATTGTATTTTTTTCTTTTTTTTTGTTTGAAATTTGTAAAAAATAAAATAATTCGTTTCTCTAATTTTATGTTCAAAATAAGATAAAAAATGACATTTTTCTACCATTAACGTACTTAGTTAAAATAATGATACTTTCATTTTTATACATGTTTCTTATAAAAATGATTCTCATTATACTTGAATTTTTGTTTTTTTTTTTACAAGTACTTTAATATGAACCTCTTACGTATAATAGAAATTACATAAAAATAATAGAAATTATTAGAAAAGCAGTCTCCTCTTAGAAAATCGATATTACGTGTGGGTGGTAAATTTTTATATATATTTTGATTACATGACTTCGATCTTTGACTTTATACTTTATTTTTTCTACAGTCAGCATTGAATGAGTATACATACATGATTGGTGTACCATCCTCACTTTATTATTCTCATCAAAAATGATTTTAAAAAATTCTACTGATCTATTTTATTTTACTTTTTTCTTAACTTTTCTATATACTTTACAAAATAAAAATATTACGAAGTATGTAGGTAGTATATTTTTATAACATTTTTAGTTAATGACATTTTCAATTGTAGAAAATTATAGTAATTCAAAACAACATACATTATTATTGCTATTAGTTTGTCATTTTATTGTATAAAATTTTAAAAGAATTTATTAATTTTTTTTTTCAAAAATTACAATTCTTTAATGCCAGGGGTTTAAAAGTTAACTTCGTTTATAAGTAAAATATCGTATGTCTTAAAATGACCTTTTTTTATTTACATTTTTACATGAAATTTATTTGAAAATAAAAAATTAAAAATCGTTATTTTTTGAAAATAATGAGTAAATTCACATTAATTCTATTCTATGAATGAAATATGAAAAAAATTAAAAAAAAATGTAACATAAAAAAACACAAAATCCAAAGAACACTGGTAACCTGAATAATACGTCCTTTCTTGTTGAAAGCCGAAACTAAAGTGATTTATTAATTTTTCAAATTACATTTGGTACCCATGTTGGCCGCATGTATTGTACATAAGAACCAATACAATTAAAGAGGGAACTATCGCAATTACATTAAATAGAGCCGGTTTAACTGAACAAAAAAAAAATTCTACTGTCGAACCAACTCCCTCCCAATGGAACAAATTAGTATCCGGATTCCGGATTAGCATTTAAAATTTTTTTAAAACTGCTATAAAAAAAAAAAAAAAACTATTCTGCTGCTCTATTACGTATGTACA
Organism: Anthrax anthrax; assembly: GCA_963971155.1. NCBI lineage: Eukaryota > Metazoa > Arthropoda > Insecta > Diptera > Bombyliidae > Anthrax > Anthrax anthrax. The sequence goes on along the minus strand of OZ020117.1, from coordinate 74,151,895 downwards.
TTTCAAGGTTAAATTAGGAAAAAATACTTGATTTTTTTTTTCAATCCAAAAATCATTTTTTCAAAATGAAAAATAAAACGACATTTTTCTTGTACTTCTTTTTCATCCTTTTTTTTTGGCTGATATACATATATATGTATGTACATATAATTTAGTCATTGTGAACAAATTGCAAAAGTATTATTTTGAAAATTAGATTCCCTAAAAAAAAATTGTGTTATGATAAAGTTGTAAACAATTTTAAATAATACGTTGTTTACAATCATGATATTCTTTGTTAAATATTAAAAGCATAAAAATCAGGTATAGGTACATTTGCAAAATTTTATGTTATAAACAAAATATAGATACGGTTTTTTTTTATTTTATAAAAAAAATATATTACGCATCTATTCTAGAATTTTACATGTTACACTCATTGTACACACTGAATATACATTTTAAAAATTATGAAATTTTTCTACCAGCTTGATAATATTGATTTTTTGTTTCTATTTAAGTTCAATTTTATATACCATGTTCAATAATTTTTTTGTACCTACATATTTTATGTTTATTCTGTTGAAAGGAAAAGTTAAACAGGATGTAAATAAATGAAAATAAATGTTTTTTTTACATTTATTTTATTTTTTAACGTTTAATGTATTATGTGTGTACGATGAAGTGCAAATTGTGATAAAATACACACATATGTACATATAAAAATACATTTTTCAAAGAAGGTAAAAATACTTACATACATATGTATACACATGTACATAAATATAAATAAGTGTAAAATAATATTGATCATCTAAAAGGAACTTTAATCTTTTTTGATTTAAAAAACAAAAAAAAAATGAAGAATATTTATTTTTCCAAGGTCATATAATATATTTCGTAAATGATAAAAGTGATTTTTCTTTTTTTTTATTAATTTCCTTAATTTAAAAAAAAAAAATTACAAGATTAAAGAAGATTGAAATTAAAAAAGAAAGTTTTAAATGGTTTTAATACATAAATCTTCAAGTGTATATAAATAATAAACTTGTTCAAAATATTTCTCTTTCTATGAAGGTCATTTAAAATTTATTTGATTTTTATGATTTATACACATAAAAAATCTCTAAGTTAAAAACTTCATGTAAGAAAAGGTAATAAAAATGATTTAGTTACGGTCAATAAATTTTTGGTTTACCCATTGACAGAAAAGATTTTGTAAGATTAGCAACGTACATACTATAAGTGTAATTGAGTGCATTATATTATTTAAAGTTTCCTACACAATTGCTTAGGATTTCAAACTTACATAAGTTAAATTTTGATCAGCTTTATTTTATTTTCTATAAATAAACAAACATTACATTTATTAGTTAAAAGCTTTATTTCACTTTTTGTGTAAATTTAGAAAATTTGTTTAATTTAATTTTTTTTTTCGTAGTTTTAACTTTACAATTTTTTTCCAACTTTTGTGAATGTTAACTGAGAATAAAATAATCATGTACTGTATTTAGTTAATTAATTTAGAAAATAATGAAGGAAAATTAAAAATTTTATAATGATCAATAATTAACTTCTGATATTTTTGGTAAACATCAACAAAATGAACAAAAAAATTTGAATGCACAAAATAACATTCAAATATACGTTTTTGAGTAACATAATGATAATTTTTAATGATGTCGTTATAATCATTTTATTCATGGAAAATAGAAATTTTGATATTTTTTAATTTATGTGCATTACATCTATTGGTGCCATTTATTATCATTCATCATTATTCACCAACAAAATAATCAATTTTTTCTACATTCTATACAGAAACAATCCTTCTACATAATTAATAACTTCTGGGAAAATTGGAAATTTTCATTCTATTGTGTATATTCATGATATTCATTCAATCAATTTTTTGGCCTTTGCGTTATGTTTGAATATGAGCAAAAAAAAGTTTATCTTTATTTGCAAAGTTTTTCTTCATTTTGTCATTTTTTTTACATCTTAACTAGTACCAACTAGTACACATATACCATTGAGATAGTTTTTTTTTTTGTGTTTTTTGATGAATGCCTTTTTTTGTGTTCCTTCATTATTTTTTTGTATACTTTTAGTTTTGATTTATCTGTCGTGTTCATTATTTATTAAGCCTTTTTTTTTGTACTGAAAAATTAAACACGATTTTTATTAAATTCTAAATATATCATTGTATTTTGAATCAATTTTTATAATACTTCTATACTCGTGTACATACATACGTGCATTTTATTTTTTTATGTTTGTTCCTATTTTAATTAAATTTTTGCTATTTTTCTTTTTAATTTACATATTTATGAAATCAAAGTTTATGATATTTATGACAATTTTTTTTTCGTTATTTCGTAAGTAAATGTATTTAATTAAAATTTTTGTTTATGACTTTTCATTTTTTTTTTTTTTCAAAACTTTTTTATTGTTTTTGAAAGATTCAAACTTTAATAATTTCGATTCCAATTTATGATGCATATTCTCTATTAAACATCAAATAAATCAAAAAAAATATCATATAAATATGATATAAATTTTTTATGCATGTATTTGTATACGAGTATACATATGTATATGTATGTATGCAAATTTTTTCAATAATAATAATAAATGTATTGCGTATTTACAATTTTACATACATTTATCATCTCACAAGAATTTTATTATCCTTTTTTTACACATACATATATACATCTATTACGTATGAACTTTTTAGTATTGAAGTAAAAAAGTATACATACACATATATTTGTATGTGTAAATATGAAAATTGTTTGTCATTCAATAAAATCGATTGTATTTTCGGTTTAGCTCAATATTTCATATTTTTATGTATAATTTTTCATATCTATTTTATGTATCATATTCTATTCAAATGAAATGATAAATCGGGTAGCTATCTATTTAAATGAATAAAAAATAATAATAAAATGAGATTTTTATATGTGCATTTTTCTTTATTTTTGTATTCATGTAAATTGGACATGTATCGTACATACATATACGTATCTATATATGAACGAATAAAAAATACATTTATTTATGTACGTGAAGCTAAAAAAATTGGAGAAAACTTGTACGAATAAGAAAATGTAGATAAAAATAAACAAATAAAGGTACATTATGTACACATAGTACGTATATGTACCTTCTGCTGTAGACTTAATTCTTAGCTTGTGCATTTTTATATAAAAGTTATCATACACATGTATCTTCGCAGAATGATACATATGTTTATCGACGTACAGAAAATTTAATTATTCATTATTTTAAAAGTAAAACAAGTAATGAAATTAAAGAGTATTCATACTCATATTAAATGGATATAAAAATAGAACAAAGGAAAAACATTAATTAATTAATTTTATGAAATTATTATTGAAATAAAATGAAAATTTTAATTAAATTTAAATTGAAAAATAAAAATAACTTTTTTTTTAATGTTGAAATTCGCTTATTTTCAAACATAAATATTGTTTTGCTTAAATTTGTTTATAAACTCAATCTTTAAAGCTGTTGTACATCTTTAAGACAATTTTATTATTCATTTTATAATATTTTTGATTTATTTAGAATCAGTAATTTTAAAAAAAAAAAGGATTCGCAATCATTACCAGAATATATTTCTTTTCATTTCTTTTTTGCTGCTTTAAAGTATATAAGAAAAATGTTGATAAGATTTTAATATATTTTAACATTTATTAAATATAACGGTTAAAAAATATTTGAAAAAATGTAAACCTATATATACATAATTTATGAAAATATAGTAATATAATCTTCTAAAGATTAAAATCTTATAATATTAGTAATTTTGTTTTTATGGTAAGCAGATTTTTAAAATTGAAGATAAAAGATAAACTAAAAGCACACCAAGAGTTATATTCTAAGTAACAAAAATGAAAATAGCTTTTTAAAGCTATAATTTACAGTAAATATAAATCTTTTTATTATTTTATTACATGTCACATTACATACGTAATATACATAATATGTTTTATGTAATATTAGTCAAAATTTAATAAAATTTAATCTTTATCTCAATTTATTTTTACCCACTAAATTTTATTTAATCCAAAGAATACATACTATATAAATTATTTTATGTAAGTCATCGTATTCCTTACTTATGCACGTGCACGTTCTGCTTAAGATATAAGTATGTTATATAGATCCATGTAAATGGAAAATATCATATGAAGTAGATATTGCAATATATTTAATTAGGGATTCCAAAATCATATCTTATTGAATAAAATTATACCATATCTTACGTATTTCACTATTTCAATTTTATCTAAAAAAAATCATTAATAATTATCATTCACTCCTAGAAAATGAAAACAAAATACTAAAACATGAATATATGCATGTAATTTATTTACATATATATTTACTCGTGTACATAATGTAATTCTATGTAGATAATAAAAAATCAAATCGATAAATTTCATTATTTCCTATCTTCCATTCAACTGTATGCATATATTTAATGATTGTGAACACATAAAAAATTATTATTAGATAGTGAGATCTGTATTATAAATTCATTTCCAATGAATGTAATTTTGTCTGTAATTTGTAAATTCAACCAATATAATATTCCAAGTAAATTTTTATGTTTTCTGATACTTTTTCTTCTTTACAAATTTTTTGTGACGCTGCTATAAATTTGATTTTACTCATTTGCTTTTATTTGATATTTGTGTGTAAATTAATTAATTTATAAGTTACTAAAAATGAAAAGTAGAACATGAAAAGATTTTTATAAATTAAATTTGCTATTAAATTAATTCCAAAAAAAAAAAAACAGGAAATATGTATAGATGTATCCATGCAATAAGTCTGAAAACCAAAAAACATCAATAACGAAAAATTCCGAAGCCTTGTCTTGTCCTCACATGCTTTAGTATTTATTTTATGTGATTTTTGTTTATTTTGTGTTGATCAGTTTTCAAAAATAGTTTTTCAACATAGTAACACCTTCATAATTGCTCGAAAATTTCTGCAAATTTCTTAAAAATTCTAAAATCATTTAATATAAAATTTTCATTTTCAAATATTGGAAAAAAAAAACCAAACAAAATTAAGTAAGAAAATCTTCAAACACTCGCTTTCAATGCTGACAATGCAAATTTACAATTTTTTTTTTTTTTTTTTTAAATTTCATATTAAATTCATAATCGACATGGATAAATGTATGTACATGCACAAATTGCACTTCAACTTATCAACAAAGGACTAAAATACAGATATGGAATATTTTGCAACAAGACTTTTATTTGGTTTTGAAGAGCTCGTACGTATGTATACATACATATGTATATACGTATGATTACATACATATGCTTACACAAAAAATGTATACATGTTGTGGGAAAACAATATCCTACGAATTTAAATCTAGTAGAAAGAAAATGCATAGAGGTTTCCATTCATTTTTGCAGGATACTTCTGTATAAGTGTTTTCCCATACATACATACATGTTAATACATATGTGCTAAATAAAAGGGTTTTTTTTGGATGTATTTTATGTACACATAAAATTGTATGACTACTTTTATTAGATTATCTGTACAAAAATTTTTTGGTTTAATTTTCAGCAATAAAAGATAAAAACCAATAAAATACAAACTTAAAATGAAATTTTATTTTTTTAGAAAATTTGGTTTTTCGACAAAATCGATAGAAATTATTCTTACGTTATTTCTTAATATTTGTCTAAGGAAAATGCATGTAATGTACACATTGGTATAGAATAACAATAACAAGATTGATTGAGTAAAAATATTTTCCCAACTAAAATTAAATTTATATACTGAAAATTGTTTTTGTTTTTATCTTTTTTTTTTTTGTTATTGGTATTATGAGGGTTTTTCAGGAAAATTAAACATTGTCCAGAAAACTTGAATGAAATCAAAAAACTTCAAAAATCATGCATGAGATATCATTTCAGAACAAGATTAGTATTTGGTATTATGAAATTTACGTTAACTATTTAAACTTTAAAGGTATCTGCTCAAATATTGTAGTAATCGCAAAACACGAATAAAAAAAAAATAAAATAAAAATAAAACCTCTAAATGTAATTTCAAAATTAATTCTGGTTGAAAAAATCCAACATCAAATTTTAGAATATTTTTAAAATTCGTATAAAAGACAAGTATGAAATTGAAATTTTTAAAATCAAAAAGATAACATTTCGCAACATTTTTTTTTTTACTTTCCAGTGCAAAAAATTAGTAATTTTTGTAACATTTTGAAATGTGATTTATCTATGCATGTGCATACATGTGTAAATATAAAATGCATATGGTTTGTGAATGCTACACATCATACATGCACATAAAAGTGTTTTTGCTTTTAGTATGTACACAAATTCTACAGTAGTTGGTAGAAGTAAAACGAATTCTAAGATGATTACCAAAATCACTTGGGACCAATATTAGAATGTTGGAAAATCTGTCTTCGTTTTCGTAGAATACGAATTTTTTATATATAAAAAGCATTTCAATTCATGATAACATCATGGTAATAAATAAAATTTCCATTTTTCAATTCAGATAAAAAAATTATTATTTTTATTTATTTTTCATTTGTATTTTAAAATATTATGAATAAATTATTATATTCGTAAAAATATAAAAAATAAATAAAGTGTGCAAAATCGACAAGTTCGGTTACAAATTCGAAAACATTTGAAAAGAGCAATAAAAAATGTTAACAGACAAAAAAGAAAAAGATCTGAAAATTTGTTTTACAAAAATTTTGTTACAAAAATAAAAATGATAAGAAGATTAAATAAGAAGTCGTAAAAATGGCAAGAAAAAAATTATTTTCAAAGAAATCATGAAATTGGTACAATTTTTAAAATTTATTTTTATTTTCATAAAAGGATTTTTTTGAATTGAGTCGAATAAAAAATATAAATTTATAGATACAGCGAAAAGTCTCATTTCTTTTGTTTTCTAATTTTTAATGAGTATTTTTATTCTAAGACGGTTTAAAACAGAATATAGAAATTTTATTTGGTTGTTGCTTTATTTTGTTTTTTTAGTAAAAGGATGTAATTGAAAATAAAAAAAGAGGAATAAAATGGAAAACTTGTAAAACTTTACAAAACATGAAACATAAAAGAATAAAAAAATTAGAAAAAAAAAAAAAACTACCAGGTAAAAATGTGCTCTACATCTCTTACAAATATATCCTACAGGTATTTAAAACGAATTATTCATGAACATCAGTTTGAAGTAAATATGGATACTTCTATAAAGTTTTATTCTTTTAAATATATTATTCACGGCAGATTATGTTCTACATCAGAGATTTCTACGTATTATTACATCGTTACGAATTAAATTTATTATTTTTTTATTTTTTGTTTTCTTTAAAGAAAAATTTTCTGATCAATTAAAAAAATGAAAAAAAAGTTTTAGAAATATTTTTCTTTAATGGTTAATAATTGAGGTCGAAGGTTGGAATAAAAAAAAAAAAAATAGTCACGTAATTGGTTTTCTCTCATTTTATTTGTATGTACGTTATTTATTTACTCGATTTATATTCGTTTGAAATTTTATATTTTCCATTTGATCAAAGAATTGAGCAGTAAATAAAAATATTCAAGCAATTACACGTAAACCAGACATACATGTGTACGTACGTATGCATATATATAATATATTTACAATACAATTATACACTACAATTTAAATGTGAATTACTATTTCTTTAACACCTCGAACATTGTAATCAATTTTTTTATCAATTTCTTTTTTTTTTTGTATTGAATAATTTTTTTTTCTATTTTGTAATCTAAAAAAATGTCAATAAATTGACCTTTACATGCGTATATTACACATTCTGTAAAGGCCAAAATAGATACCAAATGGAGTTTAGAATATGGAATCTCATACATACATTTCTACTGGATGTAATTTTGTGTTTGTGCTTATTATTTGCATACCGAATACATGAAAAAACGAATTTTGATACATACCAATAAATGAAATTTAATTATTACATTTAGATAAAAATTCGTTTGAATTTTTGGAACTTCCATGCGTATCGTTTAAAAATAAAATAGGGAAACACGTGTAAGTGGGTATAAGCAAGGAATATATTTATTCAACATGAATAAACTAACATATATGTATGTATATGACAAGAAGCACACAAAATAAATCGAATTTATATTTTTCTTTTTCACACATTTATATATTTACATATTTTACATTTACATATTTACTTTTTTACATATAAATAAATTTATTGCTAACACGTGTTTAAATAATCACATTTATATTTCATTTATTTATCCTTTATTTGCCTTAATATGATTTTGAAATGAAATGAAATATTAAGTTTTATTTCATTAATTAAATTAATTAAATTAGATTACGGTAAAGTAGAAATAATACAAATTTTTCTACAATAATATTTAAACATGTAAAAAAAAAAAAAAGAAAAATTCATTTTCTTTTTAAGAAAATTAATTTCAAATTTTTCAATTTCAAATTTTCATTATTTTCAAGTACTAATAGAAAATTTTCGAATTGTATGTAATATAGTATTACAAAGGCAAATTTTCGAATTGTATGTAATATAGTATTACTTGATTATTTTTTTAAGATATTTATTTAAAATGTTAAAAAATGGAAAATATTAAGTTACTCAAAGCTAGTAGAAAATACGACCTCTCAAAAAAAAAAAAAAAAAAAAAAAAAATTAAAAAAATAAATGAAAATCTGATTTAAATTAGATTAGAATTCTGTCAGTTAAATTAGTTGATTTTTTCGTATACTTATTATACGAAATTATATAGTATACGTGTATTTATGTATGTATGCAAAAGTTATCCAATACGAGAATATTCCACGTAGAATTTTAATTTTCCAAGCAAATCAAAAATTTTCCAATAAAATCAAAATTAAACAAAATATCATGGTAATACGTAAATATCAGAACTAATAAAACATAATACTACGTACAAATTTACATACAATTTCAATTTTGGCTAGCTAGTAATTATTTTAAAAAATATTTTTAAAATTGGTATTGTATTACAAAGTACATACTATGTATACATATACGTATAATGTATGAACGTACAAAACAAAATGTGTACATATGTATCTATACGTAATGAAGAATTGATCATATAAAAAAAATTCGACCGATTTTATAGCTAAATTATAATCAATCATAAAGATAAAAACTTTAAAATTTTGAACATACATACAAAAATACATGTATGCACATACACATGAATAAATTGTTAATTCTATATTAAATTACTTTCAAATAAATAAAGCACAACCATTTATGTATTATATGATGGTAATGCATAAATTTTTATTTTTATATTAAAAAATATATGATATCGTAAATTTTATATTATTTATAGTTTTGAATAATTAAAAATTTATTGTTCATTAATTAAAATTTGCTTTGAAAATTTTATTACAAATAAATATTAAAAATTTATGATAAATTTGTATTTATTACGAGGTATGTATTAAATTTTTATTGTACGAAAATCAAAATTATATCGATCAAAAATTACTTTATTTATTTATTTTTTTAGAAGTATTATTATTACATTAGATAATTATTATTTTTTTGTTTTAGCCAGTATTTTTGAAAATTAGTTTTTCAATTTAAATTTTTTAAATAATAAAATATCCTTTAAATTTTTTTTTTATAACTTTATAACTACGCAACAAATGAAAATAAAAATAAAGCTACATATGTAGGTACAGATACATACGTAAAAGAATTTGAAAAATTTATTTTTTTCCAAAATTTAATTTTTTCATGAATGTAACAAAAAATTCATTTACTAATAAAAGGAAAAGTTTGTGAATTGTAAAATTTTATACTTATTAGAAGACTGACATTTTTGACATGAACGTGTTTGTCGTACGAATACATATGTGTACATACTTATACGTACATGCTTGTAAAAAAACAATATATGAAAATGAATAAAGGATTTTATAGGCTTTAAAGCTGAACAAAAACTTCATAAAAGTACTTTAAAAATAGAAGAATGTCACATTTCTGCACGTATGTATACGTACTTGCTTAACTCTAATACACACGGCTATTTCTAGTATTTCTTTTTCTTTACTCATGGATCTTAGGGTTAAATTGTACAAATACATACATTTATTCTTGTGTCTTATTTATTTGTGTTGTTCATTTCGCATCATTATTTGAAAATTAAATTTTATTTTTTAAAAATTTATGTAAAAGAAATTAATTTTGTTAAAATTAATTTTTTTTTGTTGTCGTATATTGTAAAACATTTTTTATAAAAAAAAGAGATTTTTTTATTTTATGACTGTTTTGCGTTACATATCAAAAAAGAAAATTTAATATTTATTGTAAAATTATTTAAAAAAAAATTTTTTTTTGAATAATTTTTAATTAAATTCTGGAATGCATGTACGAGTAATATTATCCTTCTCTCGTCGAAATAATATTAATTTTATTTTTTTATTTTTTATTTTACCTCTGAATTTTATTTTTAAAAGAAAATATAAATTTACTTGAAATTTTTCCTGCTTTCAATTTTACAAAGAAATTGATAAAAATTTTATGAAAAAGTTTTTTGTTACATACGATTATTATGATTAAAGAGTTATTTATTACCAATTCGTAAGAACGGTAATTGTGAAATTTTATTCCTCGCCTTTTTTTTTTTTAATTTCATTTTTTTAGTAAGAACATTGATTATATTTACAGCTTGAAATCATATGGTCGTTATCAATTTATCAATGTAACAAGTTATAAAGTGAGTCATTGGGAAATGCCTGATGGAGCTAAAATTTACTAAATGTTGCTTTCAAGAAAGTTTTAGTTATCCAAAAACTATAATTTAATTATTGTAATTTTAAAAAAAAATTTTTTTCAGAGATCTACGTATAAATTTTAAATTTTATTTTATTTTCTTGTTGCAGCTATCGATTTGCCTTTGCTTACTAAATGGATTTCGACTTTTCTTTTGTTCATATTGTTAATAACTCATTTTATAAATTCCTTACATGTACAGAAGAAAAGATACCTTTTAGTTTAAAATTATTATTATAATAAACATGAGTTACAGAATGCGAACAAATCAATTAACTCTATGGTATTCTATACATTCCGTATACCAACTTTTTTTTGCCTCAATTTGTATTGAATACGTTGAACAAAAATTTAAATAAAAACCATTTTAAAATTCATTGTAATATGCCTTTTAAAAGAACATATTATTTTTACATATACACGTGTATAACATAATAATACACATGCTGTGTTATTTGCATTTTGTATAAGTTTTGTTATTATTATCTACATACACATATTAAGTAGAAAATTTGTATGAACACAAAAATTTAATGACATGCATTTTGTAGTGTACTTGTAGTTTACATGTTTAAATTATTATTTTGTTTTTTTGTTTACATTGTTTATGCGAAATATGTAAAATATTGTTATGCATTCAGAACATACTTACACACATATTTTATGCCTGTTAATTTTTTAGTATGCATTTTTTTAACGTTAAAAATGTGTACTCGAATATTTTTCTCATGTATAACAAGTACATACATATGTATGTTTAAACCTTTTAAACGCATACTGTATGTACGTGAAAATTCCAAAATAAACATACATACTATAATGTACGTATTTGAAAAAAATTTATGATATTTTTTTGCACTTTCTATGGAATGCATGGTATTTTATAGCTTTTAAAATGATAATGCATGTACATATCAATAAGTTTTTTTTTTGTTGACATTTTCCATCAATATAACAGTTTAAATTAAAAATTTAATTTTAAATAAAAAGTTTAGGAAAAATTTTTTATTAGGAGACAACTTTGTTGTGGTATTTAAATAAAAGGAAATTACATTTATAATTCAATTAATAAAATTTATTATAATAATATTTCTACTACAGATATCATAATGGTATAGACATTTATAAAGAAAATTTTTAAATAAATTTTGACAAAAATTTTTTTTGGTTCTTTTTTTTTTTAATTTTCTTAAAAATTACAAATATTAGAAATTTCTTAAAAACATTGATGTTCTTAGACCGTGAAATAGATGTGTACTTAGGTGTAAACAGTATTATAATAGAATTTTCGATAATATTTTCATTTGATAATGTGTTTTATTTGTTGTGTATTGTTTCGTGATTATTTGAGTGTGTATGTGTGTGATTATGATATCTATTTGTTATTTAAAAACGTTTAGATAAATTTTAAAAGTTAAATTTATTTTTTGGTCCCGCATCCCATGGTAATTATATTTATGTTCAGCATTAAATTGACATCGTTTTACAGTTTTTCCCTTTTGTTTGTTTTTATTTCATCAAAGTTTACCCATTTGTATTCTAAATTATATTTCATAATCTTTTGTATTTTTTTTTTCAAAGGATTTTCATATTTTTAGTTTAATTTTATTTTTTTATTTGAATTTTAATTTAAATTTGTTTAATTGATATAATTCTTTTTTGTCCACAGTCAATTATGAAAGTTAAAAATAAGAATAAATGAAATAATGTTATTTTAAATATAATCTATGTAGGAGGTCATTTTATTTTAGTTTTTTAAATATTTTTATTTTTTCTTCGTAATTTAAAATTCTAATTTCTCTAGAGAATGGAAAAATGTTTAATTATAGTTTGTAGTTTAATAATTACTAAAAACTATTTCTGTTATTTTATGATACATGTTTTCATTCATTTTATATTTCTATATGTATTTAGTTTTTTGCTCTGTTTATCTTTACAATAAATTAAATTCATTTAAATTTTTATTTTTGATGCTTAAAAATGAATACATACATACATATGTATGTGTACTTGTCCTGTGCGTTCACAAACACACATACTATTTGTAGTTACATTTTTTCTTCGCGTTATTTCTTTGTATTTCTTTATTAAGCTGTTATATAAATTTCTCTTTTTTTCTTATGGCATTTTTCATATACAATATAACATAATGCCAGTGTTATTAAAACAGCAATTGTTACTCCCATACCAATGCTAACCCATATAATTTCTTTATTAATTCCACTATACGATCGACCTATAAAGAAAAATTTAATTAAGTTTTTAGTTATTTTTCCAAATGAATTTTTTTTTTAAATTATTTTTTAAATGTCCATAATTAAACATTATTAACTTCTTGTGTTTGTTTTTTTAAAGGGTTTTTTATAGTAGTTTGGAAAAATGAATAGGAATACTAATAAAAATCAAATTAACATATAAATTAAAAAGAACAAAGCTGGTCCCAAAAATGCCTTAAGAAAATTAGGAAACTAGTTTTCTCATTTTCATTTAATAATAATAAATCAGTTTAAAAAAAAATATAGTTCCAAAAGAGAAGACCTTAATTTAATCTAAAATATGTACGAGTATACTTAAACAGTCATTTTAATTTCAGGTTTATTTTCAAAGTTCTAAATATGAAAAGGTCCCTAAAGATTCAAAAAAGTTTAAACAATAAACAAAAAATAAAAAATAAAACGACATACATACTATGTAGTACATAAATGAAGTAAAATTTAAAGACTTAATTAAGAAACCATAAAAAGTAAAAAAAATATGAAAATTTAAGCATAAAAAATACCATAACAAAAACAAAATAAAAATCGTTATTATGTATTAAGTTAAAATTATTGCACATCATATCCCAACAATATAATTTTACTTCATTTTAAATTTAATAAAATTTAAAATTACTCACCAGTGTAGTAACTATTTGAATATCCAAATTTACCAGCAACTCTACCAGCTGGCATTTTAATGACTTTAATGATTTATGTACAACCTAAATGTTTTAGCTAATGATGCTGATTTTGATTGATGAATGGTTGGAATTGTTTTAATTTATCCCGTAATTGTTTTTATTAGATCTCTTGTCTATAATATTTTTCAAAATTATTTTATAATGTTCTTAACTAAAACTAGTTATTAAAAAAAAAATAAATAAATAAATAAATAAATAGTATGAAAATTATTACTATAAAGTTTTATATCATTTTATCATGATTTATGTAAACGATATTAATTATTCTTATTATTTATAATTACTTTTAAAATTCAATTAAGGAATACCAATTTGTTCGGTTTAATTTAAATTAATTGTCTCATTTTTTAAAAATAAATCGTTTCTGTCACGTTGGGAATTTTCAAAATATGTACATATACTATGTGTAATATGTAAAGGATTATTCGAATAGTACAAGAAATATAAATTTTAATCAAGTGAAATGCAACAGGTAATTATAATTTACAATATTTAGCAAATTCCGATAATTTTCGTAAAATTGATAATTTTTGATAATTATTGTATTAAATAATGTTCATATTTTAAATTATCGAAAAAAAAAAATTAGAACAATTTTTGTTAAAAATAAACCGAACTTTAGGGAAAACTAAACATCATTATATCATTCTGAAACACCTTGTTTTGCGTATTTTCTCAAATTTTCATTATTTATTTAAATTCGACATTATTATACGTTACTGGATTTTTCATAAATGACGTAATAACAAAAGTGAAAATGGAATACAGGAATGAAGCGCTAATACTTGTACAGAACTTTTTCATTTTTTCAATTTTTTTTCTTTCTTTTTTGTTTTTACTTTTCAAATTTTTCTTTATTTTAAATTAATATTTTCGTCCTATTTTAGAATTATATTTTTCTGAATGCAATATTTTTGATATTTGATAAATTGGACAAATTCAAGGGTTTCTTTTTTTTTTGAAATCAAGTTATTGTCTACTGAAAATTTTTAATGAAAGTGAATTGTTTACATTCAATTACATTTCACACTTTACTCATGCAAACGATTTTTTTTTTATGTATGTAAATTTAAATATCATAAATAAAATTTTAAAAGCACTTAAATTTAGTGTTTGAAAAAAAATAAATATATTTTGATAAAAGAAATCACTGAATTTTACCTGTTTTAAATAAACGAATAAATTTTATGTAAACTTATACATAATTCATTGTAAATATTTTTCAATTAATTGAATTTGACGCTGATATAAATTGATGTCATAATCATTTTTAACTTGAATTAAATTTATGTCAAATGTAATTTATTTATATTTTTATTTATTTGTTGATTATTAGGTGTAAACCGTATTTTTAAATGTCGTGTTGATTATGGTATGTACGTATTTTTGAAAATTTGAAATGTTTAATTTATAAGTGACCTAAATCCATTTTTAAAACATTTATCTATGTATATTCAATTCTGAATAAGAAAAATGTAATGTGATTTTTTGATTTTTAAGTAATTTTCATTTTCAAAATGTTCGTAATAATTTTTTCATAAAATTTATAATTTATTTTTATATATAATAAAAAATCTAAAATTATGATATTTTTTTCATTTCAATTTTTTGCAATTTATTCAACATTAATTATAAAATATTTAATAAATCATTTTTAAATTTATGATAAATTTGAAATTTAAATGAAAAAAAATAACGAATTTTCATGAAATCAAATTGAAATTAAATTAATTTTTGCAAAAAGCCCTACTTACACTTATTTTTAATTTTGTTCGCAAATTAATACATGCTACACAAATTTAGCAAAAAAAAAAAAAAAAAATAAGTGATTAAAATAGGGAAAATATTCAACGTAAATTGAACACTTTTTTATTTTTTTTTTTATTTTTAAAAAAATTTTTACCTGTTCATTTTCATTTAGTTATTAAAAACATGTTATGATAAATACATAAATTATAAAAATTTATGACTTTAATTTTGAGTATACACTCGTAATTTTAAATATATGTATGTAGGACAACAACAAAAAAACTCATCAATTTTATTATTTTTTATTATTTTTATTTAATCAATGTTTATTTTCGCACATAAATTATATGTATTATGCTAAGATTATACCGATTATGTTGTAAAAGTAAAAATAAATTCAAATTCAAATCACGTTTTATTTTGAAAATCAACTAACATCTATTTTTAATTCATTATACATTAAAAAAACAAAAATTTAAACGATAAATTTTTGTCCTTATTTTCTTTCCGTGTTACATATTGTACAATAATTATATATGAGGTTGCTCTTAAATGACAAGAGATCTAAACTTTATCAAGTCTAAATGATGACTGTTTACAAAAATCATGAGGGATGCATTTTTATATACATATGTATGTAGTTAAAAATTTTGTGAATAATCAAGTTTCAGAGCATGCTTTATCCATACCTGTTTTAAATGGGGATACGTATACAGGACTTCACTATGTATACAGGCACTGGTTAAAAAAATAAAAACAAAAAACAAAAAGCTTTTTCCGTACGGCGGGAATATGATAATGTTTATGATTCTTAGGGTTACCATGTATGAAAATTTTGTGAAAATATAATTTTATTCGAGTAACGGCCTGATTTTTCAAGCTATACATGAATGCAAAGAAACTATTTGTATCGTATCCTTTGAATCATAAAATGAAAATTTTATAAAAGATGTTCTGAAAAAAAGCAAAATGTGCTGCTTTAAATTATACATTAATTTATTAAACTAAATGTTTTTATTTGATTTTAGAAAAATTCTAAAATTTATAAATTATCTACACTGTTTGATTTAATCTCTTTAATTGCTAGTTGAAATAGTATACATATATCAGTACATACATACATATGTACATACATTTATAAGTATGTGAAAAATTTTCATGTCAGCTTAAATGGAAAATAAAGTAAAAGTATTAAAGATAACTTGTATTATGTTTGTGCACATAAAATATACATAAGGAAGTCTAATTGTGTACATATAAATACATATGGATATATGTACATTTGCACAAACAGTGATGTAAGGGTATGGGTATGTTCCTTAGTACTCTTTTTTTTTTTGTTTTCTACTTAGCTATTCTGAGAATATATGAATAAGAATAATGTACATAAACTAATCTTTAACTTTTATATGTAGAGTGTACATATATGCACTTACATGTGTATATTTGAAATCCTTTTAGATGATTTCAAAAATGAATTTGATGCTATCATTATCAGATATGTGACTTATCTTTCAAATAATCTTTATTCTGTATGTATAATAATTCTAGGCGACAAGAAGTCATCAAAAAATAAAAAAAGAAGCTTCATATAGTAATATAATTCGATAGAAAAAAACGTACATACAAGAAAATCAGAAAGTAAAAAAAAGATAGTACGTACATACATGTCACACACATGATTCTATTTTGTAGGTGTAGTTTGGTAAAAAATATCTTTTGTAAAAAGAAAAAGAAAAATGTTAAATAATCAAAATTACCTAATGATTAATAATAAAACGTATTTTCATTTTTTATGATAATTTCAAAAGCTCGATTTTGTAAGGACGCAGAAAAAACTAAAGAGGAAAATAATTTAAAGCAAAATACCTAATTTTTATTTCGTCCTTTTTTATTTACTAAAATATATGCGTACATATATATGTACATATATGTATGTACATATGTATAATGAAAAAGTTTAGAAAGATAAATTCTTTTATGAAATGGATTGACGTCATTCTATTATATTTTTCGTTTTATTTAAAATATTTTCCTACTAAAAAATTCATATAAATTGCTAATGATTTTTTATTTCGTTTGCTTTATACCAAAAAAACTTTGTTTTCTTAATTTAAGAACTTTTCTTTCTTGAATTTTCTTTTATTCTTATTTTTTTTTAATGTGCATGACTTTCATAATAATCTGATTATAATTTTATGACAATAAATATCTGATATCTAAATATTTATTTAAAAACTAAAAATCACTGAAAGTCATCAAAATTATTTATTATAAGAATTATAACATCTGTGTTTTAGTATTACTAACAAATATACAAAGTAAAAAAACAGTACACATTTATTTGTGTTCGTACTTATTTAAGAAATATCTTGAAATGATAAAATTTCATCTATTTTTTTATAGATAAAACTTACAATTTTTCTGTTTGTTATCCTGAAAAGCTGTTGATTTTTTAAAAGCATTTTATTTTATATCAATTTAATACTCAATATAATTTTTTCCCACTTTTTTTTAAACAAATAATAGATTTTTTTTTAAACAGTTAAAAACTACAAAAGTAGGTCATATATTGCAAATATGTACATATGTGTGCTATTTATTTACTTATTATTTTTTCGGTGTGAACTGATATTTTAGTAAAAGCTAAAATATCATGAAACTCTTAATTAGCGTGAAAACAAAATGGCCAAAAAATTAATACTTTCAAATTCTTTGAATTTATTTAGATTTTTGGGCTGTTGGAATAAAGTAATGATTTTGATTGATTAATTCAAATAAGTCTCGGCTGTTTTGAAGTATACTTTTGTATATATCCTTTTGGCGAATTTTACATATACGTATGTACATATGTATGACAAAACATATTGTGTTTGATTAATGTATCGTTTGTTAAGTGATATCTATATACATTTCTACACACATACGTATTGGCCTTGCATGATATACCAATACATCGATACATGGAATTCCATATAAAAATATATCACATCACGTATGTAAGTCTGTATGTTTTTTACTTTATCCTCGTGAAAGAAAAATTCTGAACACGTATGAACAATATACGTTTATTAATGTTTACAAATTTTTTATTACAATATTATGCATTCATTCGTACATACTATATAAAAATACAGACATATAATACATGGTCTATAAACATACAAAACAATAACGGTTCGTACGTTATAGTTTTCCTTGATCGATTTTCAATTATCATCTAAAAGATAAACGAATAAATGTAAATATGATAATAAAATTTCACTGCTTTTTCAATAATGCATATTTGTTAACATACATATTTAACTTTACTTAGAAAATTTGCTTTCTCATATAAACATTTTTATAATAGTAAACGTAATTTTTCATTTTTAAAAATTTTAAATTAATTACGTGATTTTATTGAATTATTTCTCATTTTAATTTTATTTCTTTAATTTATTTTTCCAAATTAAAATTCATTTTTAGTCCTTTTTATATTATATATGTATTTAGGTATAAATGTAATAAGTTAATACATACGACAAATGTACAATAACATGTGTATGTATGTTTGTATTCAAAATTTATTGTGTTATAAAAATAACACATACATACATCCGTATATATTTTGCTATAAATAATTATACATTTTTTTTATTCATTTCATATTAATTCAAATGATTCCGCATAACTACTGTTTTCGTTATTACATACATACATGCGTTATATTATTCTGTTTAAATGTTCAAGGATATGAGTTTTCTTTGTGATAAATAAATAAATATTTATACTAGTAATATGAATTTATTTTACGTTGCGCAAATTTGATATCTTTTATAACGAGCATTCAATTCTCATAACTACCAATTAATTATTATATTTCCTTTTTTTAATAATTAGAACAACACAAGATAATTCAAATAAATGAACGTTATTTCATTTTTCCATGTAATCATTAGTGAGAATTTCAACACATCAATAAATTTATTTTATTTATTTTTTATTTATTTACTTTCTTTATACTTTTTTTTCAATAGGATTGATAAATAACATCAACAGCAACATTTTATATGTTTATATGACAATTCATCAAATACGAAAATACAACAAATAAAAGAAATATGTGTATATTTTCTTTTCTATTAATTGCTTTTGATTTAATTGTACTATATTTTACTGCAATCAATTTTCAATTTTATTTGTTTTTAATAATTCATATCCATATCCTTTTTATTTGCTAAATACAAATTTGTTCTTTTCATTTCTTTTCATTCTTTCAATATTTACATTAAAATTTTAAATAAATAAACTGTGTTTAAATTAATTATTCCTTTTTTTTTTTTGTTAAAAAATGTTGGTTTAATGTTTACACATACCCATATTATGTCATCAATGGACGATAAACAACATTTTTCAATTAATTTATGGATACTTAAATACATTTGTATACGTGCACGCATGATATCGTACGTGATCTTACAATACTGAATAAAAATAAAATAAGTGTACGAGTACACATTTTATTTGTATTTTTTTTTTCCCCCAGATCATTAAGTAATTTTTTATTAAACACATAATTTTTATGTAATGTCATAAAACTAAATATATCATATAAAAGCATTGTTGTTTGGACGTGTGCATATATGTACATATGTACGTAATTTATCTCAGTCTCATCGAAATTAAATTAAATAAAATTCGATTATTGAAATAATATACGAGTATAGCTAGGGACATACATTATATTTTCGATTAAAAATGTAAATAAATAAAATTTTTACAACGATGCAATTTCAATATAATGTATTAATTTTCAATTACTGCTTTTGTTTAATACATTTTTATTTACTTTAATATGCACATATGCGTATATAATGTATGCATTTGTATACGATTATTCAATTTACATTTTGGTTTTTTTTTTTTTCATTTTCATTTAAAATTTGTATCTGACAGGATAATTTTATTTTATATATTATGTATTATTATTTAATGTTAATTTAAATTTTTTATATGCTTGTACTTAAATAAAAATTTAAGTAAAAATTTAAATAGAAATTTATATTGTTATGTGTTGTGTTCGTATAAATTTGTTTTATTTTTCTTTTCCTTTTTTTAAATTTTTTTTTGTATGTATATAGGATATATGGTGGGATTATTTCAGATTTCTGTTTAACAAGAAAACAGGTTAAATAAAAAATCAAAATTATTTTAAAATTATATATTATTATTATATTATTAATTTTAACTTCCTACATTATAATATCTTCTGTATGAGTTTATATATTTTATTTTTACATTTAGAAAATAATAATAATAATAATCACAAATAAAACAAATATAGTAGAGATGATCAACATTAGAATTTGTGATATCAATTTTTCTTTTATAGAATTACACAATTTATAAGTACGGTCAATCCTTCTTAAGCACAGTAATCTCTCTTTACAAAATATTCACATATAATTTGGTGTAAAATTGTTGAATGTTGATGATAAATACTAATGAATACTTGTTAAATATTACAAAAAAAATTAATAATAATAATAATGGCTATCTTCAAAAACGCATCACTGCCTATTTGATGCGATACTCTGTGTACTATGATCTAAAGCTGAATATCGCATCAAATAGGCAGTGATGCGTATTTGAAGATAGATACAAACTAACTCTAACGGTTAATTTAACATCTATATATTTGTCTTATTGGTGTTACACATAATTGAATACATAATCAAAGATACATATATGTATATGATTTTTTATTTTGTTTATTGATTTAAAATGAAAAATATATAGAATAGTAAAATATTGAATTTTATCCTTTTATTTTATCTTCAATAATATTTAGTAGAATTTTTCATCGGTTTTTCTATTTTTTGTTCTATTTTATTTTTCTATTTTCATATTATGGTACATTTTTATTACAGATGTGTATGATTGATTTTATACTTAATTTTAATGTTAACCATAAAAATTCATAACACGATTTTCTATTTTTAATATTTTTTATTTTTTATTTTTGTCTTTATAAATGTTTTTAAACAGGAATCATTGTTAATCATGAAGAATATATTTATAAAAAAAAACTTTTAAATAACTTTCTAGTAAATAAATACAAAAATTTTGATAAAATTTCGAATGAATTGAAATTGAAGACGGAATGTATGTTACTTGATTTTAAATTTCATTTAATATGACTTTACTACATTTCTTGAAAAATCTATTTTATTTATTTTGAAAATTTTAATACAATATATTTATCATTTGTTTGTTTGTTTTTTTTTTAATGATATTCTTTTAACTGTATGAAATACATATATAGTATAATACTAATAAAAATATTCAAAATTTATCACATTGTAAATATAATTAATTTTTACTACGTTTATTCGTTTTTCTATAACATCATATATTAATAGATACATTTATAGAATTTTTTTTTTTATTATTATAATATTTCGAAATAAATTTTTAACAAAATATTGTTAAATTTAAGATTAAAAAAAAATTTATTTAAAATAAAAAAAATTAAAAATAAGTTAATAAAAAATTTAATTTATTGTTCAATTATTTAAAAAAGTCGAAATTTATGTAATACTATGTACAAACACGCGTACATACATGGAAATAGTCTAAATCGAAAATATTCAAAAACGAATTTGTTACGTAATTTACTACATTGCTAGTTACAAAAATGTATATTTAAATTTCTAAAAAATCGTTTTTATTTTGTTTTAAATAAATAAAAATCACGAATTTTCAATAAAGTATTTTTCCTCCTTTTCACGCAAAACATAAAATTTAAAATATTTCGGAACTTATAAAAATTACTTACTTTGCTACAATAATTACTCTGTTCGCTTAGAGGTTCACGATGGAACTCGCAATACCATTTTTTAATTAACAATTAATCACTTAATACATGTATACGTGGGAGTACATGTATGAAAAAAAAAACACGTGCTATTTTGCACATTTTTGTAAAATTAGGCATCATTCATGGCAAGCATGAATTATAGCTTAATATAAGACAGAAGTTTACATTATCATTCAAAAATTACTATTCATTCAGAATAGTTTCTGTTCAAATTTTTTGACGGAAAACAAAATTAATTTTTTATTACATACATACATACATACATATGTAAGTTGATGTACAATCATCCTGTCGAGCATTCAAGATTAGTACGTCATGTAAACATTTTACTGTGTAATTTGGCCTAAGAAAAAATTTGAAAAATCGAAATCCATACATATAATGAGATTATCATTATTATCATACGCATAAGTATCTTGACGTTTTTTAAAAAATTATTTCTAGAAATAAACATCAACGTAATGCTATGACGCTATCACTATTAGCAGTCTAAAAATAAAAGCGAACGTATTCAAAATATTCGACTTAATTTTAATAAATTAAATTTTAATTATTATTACATTTATTAAGTTTTAATACAAATTTGTTAAAATTTTTATACATTGTTCCTCTTTAAATACATACATACATACATAATATATGTACATTTTATTAAATAATCATATTAAATAATTTCAGTTTAATGTATGCTTGCATAATTTTACGTTAATTAAAATACATTCAAAATTTTTCAAAAATAATAGAAAAAAAAAATTAATGTTTATCAGCTATGCAGTTACATAATATTCACGTCGCTTTTGACATTTCTCTCTTGCTATATAACATAATGCCACACTTATTAATATAGCAATCACAATACCCATTCCAATGCTAACCCACATAATTTCCTCATTAATTCCAACATATGATTTACCTAAAACAAAAACAACAAAATTAAATGTACATTTGAAAAAAAAATAAAATAAAAATGAATGAAAATTTTAAACAATTATTGTACGTGAAAATATCATACCATCGTAATAATTATTTGAATATCCAACTTTTCCTGCAACCCTTCCTGCTGGCATATTTATATTTCAAAATAAAAGTTCACAATATGTATACGAGACTTGTTGAACAATTGTCACAAACACAATAGTTGATTAAATAAAATTAGAAACAGTAGGATTTTTGTTTTAAATTTTATTTTTATTTTATTGTGTTTGTTAATATTTCAATTTTTGGTTTTGATAGTTGGTAATTCATTCAAAGTGGTTTATTTCATTTTTTATTTTATTTTATTTTTCTTTTTAATCTGAAAAGAAAATAAGAGTAAAAATTAAATATATTGAAATTTAATGTACATACATGATTAATGAATTTTATAAATTTAATTAATTATTCATTATTTTTAAATTAACATCTACACCTACTATTTTATTAATAGTTCAAGAATTTGAAAATGTACGTACATCCATATGATGGTATGGATTGTGTAAATATCCTACGCAAATACAATGCATACATATTATTTCAGAATCAATTAAAACATTAATAATGTATGATCAGCCTTCAAGGAGATTATTTCTAAAATAAAGAAATATAAAAACAGATACTTCACGCAAATTGAATACTAGGAATAGTAGAGAGTTTAAAAGCTCAAATTATATCTTTTAATTGAAAAATGACAGAAAAAAAATTATTTTTTCAGTGAAAAGTAACAAAATAGTCATGGAAATGGACGACAAATGAATTGTATTTTCAAACCTAACTGAACAACTAATAAAAATTTATTTGTAATAAAAAAAAATTATTTACAGAACGGGAAATGTATCTAAATACGTTAACGTTATTTTGTAACGTATTCTATTTTTTTACTTGTTCGACGGAATAAATATAGAAAATAGCCAAAATATTAAACTTTAATTTATTTTTAAATTTTAAGTGATGAATTCATTTCTAAACGTTATTGATTTTGTAGTATTGAAGGATTAAGTATTATGTAGAGATTTAATTCGTTATTTTATGATTATTTTAATCAACCAATTGCACAAAATATGGACTAGGATTTTTAAGCATTTTATTTAATTTATTTATTATAATGTTTTTTTTTTTGACTCTAAAGTGTAATTTTATTTTTTTTATTTTATTTATATTCTATTAATAATTTTTAATGCACCTCTTATGGTATTGCTCATTGACATTGCATTATTTAGGGAACACAAAAATTCTATCCTTGTTGTAATGGAAATGGTCTATAGAAAAATAATTCAAGACACAATGTACGAAAAGCACCTTACCACGTCCAAAATGTAAATGAGCTAAAATATCATTTCCAACCATTAATGTATGTTCTATTGCTAATGCCAGGGCCAATTGCCGAATAGTTATGCTACTATACTACTAGTACTATGTCCTATTGTTATATATACCAGAACCAGATCAGTACACATGAAACATAAAGTGTATAAAAATATGAAAATGTAAATGTAATGGTAAATGTATCTTGAACCAGATCCTGAAATCAGTCTGCATAAAACATGAAAGTGAATATTTTACTGATCTGGTTCTGGTATACACAACAGTAGGATATAGTACTATAGTATATAGCATAAGTATATTAACGTAGATAAGTTAAAAAAGAACGTTAAGAATTACTGACAAATGTTGGTATTATACATATGTACATTTAGTTTTATTATTCACTTAAAGTGTTCCAAAAATTATTTGTGGCACTGTATATACTCGTATATTATCACTTCTTTAGACTACTTGCTCTCAGGAAAGTTTTTAATCTGTATGTCTGTATACCATCTGTTTAATTGATTTTTTTTTGTCATAGAAATATAATTGCATATGTACACAATCACAAAGATATACAAAATTATGTATTTGTAATTTAAATATTTAATTACATTTTAATTGAAGAGTTAATCTAGAATTCAACGTTAGCATACAAAATCATGAAATTCTTATAACGTCTTTATTAAAATACATTAAATAAATTTTCATGTTTCATGATTTTCACAATTATTTCATTTAAATTAGAAACAAAAAATGCAAGTACTTTTGACTCTTTTAAATAAAAATAACATTAAGGATTTGTTTAAATTATAAATTGAAATTTTTAATTTTATTTAATAATTTTCAAAGTGTATGTATAAAAATATGTAACAATGACTGGTGAAAAAAGAAAAACGATTATACGCTGAAAAATAAAGAAGATAATACCCAAAAATGATGATCAGATACACTTCAATAATGGGTATACTTAGTATAAAATTAAAAGAAAACAAGAGGAAAATGAAAATATAAAATTATTTTCTTTTGAATCAATAATAGAATATATTTTATATTTTCTTCAAGATCTCTCAGCGTATATAACAAAAAGAAATTACATATTCTATCCACATAATTTTCAAGAATTTATCCTTATTAGGTTATTAAAAACACGCTTTCTTACTACATCATATAACGTTCATATTTTTCATTTTATTGTTATGATGTACAAAATGCAGGTACTTATATATAACTCATAATATCTGACAAGTTTCTTTATAACATGAAATTATTTTTTCCTCTTAAAATTTTTTATATAAGAAATTCTTTTGAAGTAAGTATTAAATTGAAAATTTGAATATTTAATATGCATAGATAATCTGCAAAAATTCACTATTAAATAATAAATAGATTCAAGAATATTCTAAAATTGTACTTCAAAAAATATCGCGTATTACAGATACGTAATAATTTTTGTTTTATTTAAATTTGAAACAATTATTGAATAAAGTTCTTTTTTCTTAGTTAAAAATTCAAATGAAAACATCTTAAATATTTATCTTCATCTTAAATATCTATTTCTCCTTATCAATGTTAATTTAAAAGGTAATCGCATCTCATTTTTTTAGCAATTTGTACATTCACTTATCATATAATATAGTCAAAATTTGCGGTATTTTAATAAGAATTTTATTTTTTTACTAAATTTGTTTTGTTGTACCAAAAATTTAAGAATCTTCTGGAATCATAAGTACCAAAATGCTTATTTCAAATAATTTTTGGGTGTTATTCGGTCAAATTTATCTCATAAATCTACAATCTACATCCCAAAAAGAAAAAAATTTATGTGGAAAGTACAGAACAACATTTTGTTACGCGAAAACCCTGAACTATAAGAAAAATGTACATTGTGACCTTTACTAAAAAGTACCCTGTATGTATATGTATTTATTCGAAAAAGTAAGTGAATTTTAATGTCCCATAGATGACATTTTCCAATTACAAGCAAAATTTGCCAAATTATTAATCATAATCAAAAGTCATGAAAGACATGTTAAAACCATTCATTTGCATATACATATTTATGTAAGATACCAGATACAACAATTATTACAGATACCAGAATATGTAGGTACATGTCATGTATAGTTAAAAACGTACATTGTGTTTTTTTCATTTAAATTTTTGGCTCCATTCGGATGATATAATTTTATTAAAGCGAAAAAATGGAAAAACAAAATAAAAAAATCATTTCCGAATTTTTTATTACGTATTTAACATGGTTTGAATATCAAATGGAATCATTTATTTTTTAAATTTAAAAATTTTAATATATACGATATTTTCTATTTTTGTTTAAATCTTTTTCTACTGATGTGGAAATCTTTAAATTATTTTCAATATAAAATTTGATAAAGTATATTTTTATGATTCTTTTTTAAAAAAATAACGATAATAATAAAAGAGGGATTCTAGACGAATAAACGGATGATAATAAACAATGAAATAATTTCAAATTTATTTTATTCCATATTTAAATTAAAAAACTTTAAATTTTCAAAAAAGTTTGAAATAAGTTTAAGTGAAGCATTATGTAATCACAAAATCTTCATTGGAAAAAAAAATTTTCCTTTTTTCTTTTAATTTTCAAACAAATGTTCATAATTTGAAAATTCACAGCTTGTATAGAATTAAAATATGAAGTATTAATAACAATTAGTAGCATTAATGCAAAAGTTTTATAAAAATGTTCTTTTCATAATTTAAATACTTTTCATCGTAATACTAATTATTTGTTATAAAATGGTCCATATGATAAAAAAAAAATGTTAGATCGAGATAAATGATGCCACATTAATGCTTCCTACGTTTTACTTAAGTATGATATACATGCATATACAAAAAATCTAGATTTTACCCTGTAAGAATAAAATCATTCATCATAATCATATTTTCCATTATTTACATTTTGTCAAAGATATATTGAAACCTTCATTGTTAACGAATATAAAAGCAAATAATGTATCCATAATCCATGCTACAATTTTAACAAAGATGACTAAAAAGCTTAAATTATGTGATGTAAATCAATAGAAAAATCATTACATGAAATTGTTTTCACAGAAAATAAGTAGTCTTTTTATGTACATTGTATGGGATTGTATGTACACCTACAAAGCAAATATTTTGTGTTCTTTATAATGGGGATTTCCTGAATCGTTGAATGTAGACTATTATAACATTTACAGTATATGTATGCATCTCGCATTAAATTTTGATATTTTTAATATCATTTTATAAATATAAAAATAAAATAACAATAAACAATAAAAATATGATGAGTAAAAAATACTATTTGATGATTTTGCAAAAAATGTATAAAATTTTATTTAAAATGTACTTAATTTGATAATTCGATCAAATATTAGATATACTCGTACAAATTATGTGAAATACAAGTTGAAATCATAGATCAAAAATGAAAAGTGCTTATCAAACGAAAATAAATTTTAAATTATATTTCAAAAGTGGTTATAAAATAAATAAAAAAAAAAAAAATTAAATTGAATTTCAACTACATTGCATTTAACAAAAAATTTTGAAAATCAAAAATTTTATATTCAAATACAAATTCGAGTACAATGAGTAATCAAATTATCCTATTCAAAAAATTTTATTTGATTTCACTTTAAAGAAAACAAAAGCAGATTTTCGACGAAGTCGTTAATTTTGAAAATAAATAATTAACGAATCAACTGAAATAAATTATTGACCACATAAAAATTACACGACTATACATAGTCTTTTATTTCATATCTCTTTAATTTGCGGTTTTCAAATTGGCACACAACACTTTTGTTTTCCGACTTGACCTTGACTCTTGTCGATGTCCTATATTACATCGACATCCTTGAAATAATAACATATCGTTATTCTAAAAAATGTACATAAGTATTTCTTCAAAAAGCATTTTTGTGTAACTTTTATCCTTTAACAGTTTTTGAAATAGGGAAAACATAAATATTATAAACTTTATGAGAGATTTCAAATATTGATATAAACATAAAATATTTAATTAAGGTACATACATAAATATGTAAACATACTTGAAACTTGAAAAACTTTCTAATTTTTGTTCTGAAGTATTTACTCGTAAACAAATAAACTTTATTCACTTTAATAAATTCAAAATAAACATGTATGTACATTTGTAATATATTTAAAAGTCAACAAAGAAAATTTTTGTTTTTGAAATTTTTTGTCCCTTTAAAGTTTAACTTTTTATATCTAAATTTCATGGTTTACCATTTGTGTAAATTTATCTCAAACTGATTATAATACTATTTTTTGTTAGTCTGAAAGGTATGTAAATTTTGTTAGCACTAAATTATTTTTAATTTTAACTTTGGCTTGTATTCAATGTTTTCAAAGTAAAACTTAGAACGTTTATGATATTTTTGTATTACATGATGTAAAAAGTAATCATTTTGGTCCAATGAAAAATTATAAAAAAGAAATACACAATCTTTTAATAAAAATTTTTAAAAAATAATAAAATTCGTTACTTTAAAAAAAAAAATTGCGTGGAAAAATATAAATTACAAAAAAGAAAGAATTGAATGAATTTTTAATTATTGTGAAAAAGAAGACACATCAAAGGAGGAGTCAATAAAATGTTTTGCTTTTTGTTAAAAAATTTTATTTTCATATATTTTTTTTACAATAGACATTTTTTTATATAATTAAATGTAATTTTGATTTTAACAATAAGATTCTCTAAGAATCGTGATTTTTCATCTAGAAAGTTTTTTCCTGATTCCCATATGTATTATCATGTCATAAAAAGTACAGTAAAACCCAAAAATTAGCCAAAATAGAACAAGGAATATTACATATTATAGACATATTTTTTACATATGAAATTCATTGATATTATCACTTAGATCCTATCTACTGTAAAACATAATGTGGATATATGCAAAACAATTTCATTCAGCCTGTACATTTTCATTTTATTTGTGTGTTAATCAAAATTTCCCCTAAAACCACACGATTTGTACATTTCGCATTTGTATAAAATTTTCAACAACAATATTAATAAATTCAAAGCTTATTAAATGCATGTAGAGGATTTATGTAGTGTAATTTGAAGAGGACTATAATAAACAAATTAAAATAAAAATTTTTAACCACAATATACCCATATACATGATAATTAAAAATGTATGTTTATTCTACGGTAATCATCTTTGCATGTATGGATATTACAAAGATGCAGTGGTAAAAATTTAACAATTATTTATTTTATTTTAGATCTTTACTTGTATACGAATTTTAAAAAATTTAATAAATTTACAATTTTCTGTATGTACGTCTTTTCATTTCTCATAAAACATTGTAGTTTAAAAAATTCTTGAGTATTATTTCAACTAAATTTTTATTTTTATTTATTTATTTTTTAAAACTATACTACTTTAAATCAAGTATCTTTCTCATTAGTACATAATTTATTATTTGTATTACTAGCTATTCATTTCATTTTGTAAAATTTAAATTAGTTATCTTTTCCCATGATACCTATAGTGTTAAACTTGAAACTTACGCGTTGGTAAATTATCAAAAGTATTAAAAATTTCTTTCTGTTGTCTAAATAATTTGTTTTTTGTATTTTTACATTTTATATAATAATTTCTCATTTTGCAAAATTTTTAAAAACTATTTATTCATTTGTGTTATGTAAAATGAAAACAACAATTTGAAAAATTTCCATTTTTAAATACACAATTTTCAAACCAATTCCTAAAAGTCATTTCATTAATACAATAACAACAAATTAAAATAAAAAAAATAAAAAATAAAGATAAAAAAAATAAAATGTAGTTTTTTTTGTTTTGTTGTTTGTTTAAAAACAAAAAGATGTTACAGTAAAAATTATAACAACATCATCACGTAAACGTGTAAGTATGCAATAATTTCTGTAAAATCTACAAACTTTTTAAAATAGAGAATTTTTGTAATTTCATTTTCTATTATCCTTTTTGTGTTTTTTTTTTTATTAAAATGAAATAATAAAAATCTCAATAATGGAAATCTACTTTATATTATCAACAATTACCATCTATATTGTTGTCTACTTTAGAAAATATATTTATTGTTTGAACGGAGACTTTAAGGACATGTACAACATCCACAGACTTCACAGACTTACACTATCTACACTGTGTTGGCTAATATACATATAATTTCAATATATATAGCTATCTACATATATACATACATTTACTTATGCTTGTAAATGTATAACATATTCAAATACATAATTTTTAAGAAAATATGTACACGATAACTTTCTTTTCCATTTTTAAAAGAAGAAAAAAAAAAACAAATATTTAACTTCTACCAATTATTTTATTATTATTTGCTTGTACTTATATGTTAAGGTCAAGTATCATTTAAAAGTAAATAAATAAAATTTAAAAAAAAAAATAAAAACTTTTCTTATTATGTTCATATGTAATTCGAGTGCTTTTTCTGGATATCGAATATTCAAATAAACAAAGAAGTTTTGAGTGCCTATTAGTACAAGATTAAAAACAAAAATTAATATGAAGAGGGATTGAATTTGTATGATTATGTAGTACATCATTACATATACATATATGTATGTAAATTTAAGCTTAAGCCAGTTCAACAATGAACTGTTGTAGTTGTGACCCTAATTTATAACTTACATATTTGTTCAACGTTTAATAATTTAAAATATTGTTTTTTAGTATATAGGAAATTCAAAACCAATAGCTAGAATTTCACATGTAGAATTATGTGTACATATATAAAAAATATGTATTTAATTAAAGTAATAAATGCAGACTTATGGGAACCAAGAAATTTCACTAGTATAAATTATTATAAATAAATATTATTGTTTTGATGAAATAAAATTAAGTGTGCATACTATATTCAAAATTGTTTTCAAATTCATTCATTAGCTCAACTTTAAACTAAAATAAAATTTCAGATAGAAAATATTTTTATATACACGAGTACATACACTTAAAAAATTTTTAATTACGTTAATGTAAAATCAGAAAAACAAATTTAATAATGGTAAAATAAATAAGTAGATAACAATGAAGATGGCGAAATAGCTTTATTGCAAAATAAATGTATAAGAATAAATGCAATTACAATTGAAAATTGTCTGCAAAGTGCATAAAAATGTGCATAATAGATGCACACGAGTATCATAAAATAAATTTTTTTCAAGGCTAAGCTTGCTGTCGATTACATATGTAACGCTATGTTTCGTATAAGTCTGAAAATTTTAAAATTTAATGGATAACGCAGTTTATGATTTTTATAGATAAATTTCCAATAATATAAGTATTTATGCATAAGTTTTTCAAAATAAAAACAAATAATTTTCAAATGTTTTATTTATTTTTTATTATGCCTGAAGTTTCGATGTATTTGAATCATTATATTTTAAATTTCATGAAAATAACGTATTTATAAATTCTTCAAGTCTTAGAAATATCAAGATTTTGTTATTAAATACATGTATGATGTGGATTTTCATTTTCAAACTTTCAAATACATAAATAATGTTTTTCTTGTATATCTTTTCAGCATTAAATACCAAACATAGTATTTTATTATCATATTCATAAATTTTTAAAATTTACATTTTTATGATTTAAAATTTCTGCAAGCACGAACTATTTTTTATATCATGAAAAAATTCACTAATAATAACATCCATATAATGTAGACTAGAATATTTAAATAATTTTAGAAGAAATATTTTTTTAAGAAAACATTAATAAGACAAACTAAGCAAAAATTTTTAAATATTTTAAAATAATAAAATCTGGTATTTTTAATACCACAAAAACAAAAAAAAAATGAAAAATTTTTTAAAAATTGTTCAACTTCTTTACACATAGGAAAAATTTAAATGAATTAAAGTGTATTGTGCAACAATGCAAAATAAACTTTAAATGAAAAAATATGCAAATGTAGTAGGATAGTATGTACGTTGTTATACATGTACATACATACATATGTCCGTATTTTCGTAATGAAGAAAAATCAGTATTTTTTCACTTTATTTTCTTTTGGAATTATGCTTAAATTATCTTACTTCTATAAATGTTTTATTATGTTTGTCAATTTAATTTTTTTAAAAATAAAAAATAAAAACTTCCCCATAGCAAAATAAAGGATGTATGTATTTCACTAGTATAATACATAGCATAAAAAAATTTGCAGGTGAATATTTCATGTTGGCATTTGACAAATAAGTAAATACGAATAATTTTTCCAGTGTCTCAACGACGATGACGAGCATATACATATATGTATATGTATGTATGTACGTACACAGAAAGAATAATTTAAGTGAGGGTAATTGTTTTTTTTGGTCTGAAAATTCAAAATTGAGCGGTTACATAAATTCGAAAGCATAGGAATTTATTTGAAATTAATCAAACCTTTTTTTTTTTATTTTCCTTGTCACGTTTAACGACATTGAAAAAATTCGATATTTTCAAAATCCATTTGACACACATGAAAAAGTAACATGTAATCACTTGCAAAAAATTTTTTATAGCATGGGTAACAAACTTAAGTTGTACGTGATTGTACATACATATGTATGTATGTGTATCGTGTAGTACGAAAAATTTATCAATATCTCGAACGATGATTAAATTATACTGGGTATACCGGTATACGCTTTTCAAAACCAATAAATATTCTAGCTAGTGCTAATGAATAGTAGAGATGTCACCCACATTAAAATACATTAATTGTGTTGTTCACATCGGCTTTTAATAAATTTTTTATTTTAACCAAATTGATATTTAGTATTGTTTTTTTACATTACGTACATGCATGTATCATGCATTTATATTTTGATTTGACCAGTAGATGACAATGACCACTAAAAATAACATCGTATGGGTGGATAAAATGAAGTCGACCGTTTAAATTAACATAAATTATAAAAAATTTTTTCACTTTAGAAAATTTAGCCAAAATTTTTGGACTATGAAGCTTTAATCTTAGCAGAAAAAATAATTATTCATCTGCATCATATACGTAAACATACATAGTTAAAATCTAAATGAGTTCTAGATTATGTCGGTGGAAAGAATGATGGATAATGGTAATTTTTTTTTGGCAAAGACTGTTCATTGTATTTTTATTTCTAGTTAATAATTATTATTGTCTACAAACCCATATGTCGTGGAGAATATTTAGTTATCAAGTGTAGAGCTTAAATGTATCAGAAATGATTAAAATTTTTATAAAAGATTTTATTACAAAAATTTTTTTTTCTGTAAATTCAATTAAAACATATTTTAAGCTAAAAGCTTTTATTTTAATTAATATTTATAATTTATTTTTATTTTATGCAAACTGTATTTAATGCATTAAACATATTATGCTCATACTTTTAAAATAATTGTTCATTTTGTTTAGTAAATGTATACTTCTCTCGGTATGTAATTACATACAAGTAGTATACATTAAACAGTATTTAGAGGAAAATAAAAGAAAACGTAAGTGAATATAACATAATATTACTCATATAACAAAATAAATTTTAATGTATGATAATTGCAATAAATATTCTCTAAACATGCATTATTGCAAAGAACAATTATCGTATTATGTATCTGATTAAAAAAAAGATCTGGATGTATGTATAAAGTAATATGTACATCTATTACATTTTTTAAAGACTACTTATGTACATATATTTTTATACACACTGTCATTTATGTAAGTGAACATAATTGCTTGTAAAAAAGACTGCTCTTTAGAAACAAATTCTCATATCACGCATGTATGTATATATCACACATTTCTTACAACTATTTCTAATTTTCTAAAACTCAAAAGAAAATTATTTAAAAATTAAATTTAAATTTAAATTTTAAAAAAAAATTAAACTTCAGGATTTGCGTTGTCACTGTCATTGTTTTTTTAAATTTTTGGTACTCTTTCATGTCGGAGGCAACCTTACTCTAGACCATCAAAAAATGTTTAAGTTAAATTTGTACTCAGATTAAATTCCCAAAAGCATTTATTTTTTTATTTATTTATTTTTATTTTTTTTGGCAAAAAAGATCAGCTAATTATTACTATATAAAAAATAAAATTGGGACAAATTCCAATTTTTTTTGGATGAACTTTCTTGCAACTACAAAACACTTACAATGTCGTTTTACATAGACAAAAGGTACATAACAATGAATTTTTATTTAAAAATTTTTTATTTTTTATAAGCATGTTAACACATACGATAATATGCAATATTTTAATTTTGTAATAAGCTAACATTAATATCAAGAAGCAACGAAACGTGAAGTGTTTCAAGATTGAAAATAGCAAAAATATAATATTTGGCAAAAATAAAAATAAAAAAATTTTGAAATTTTTAACTAAAAACAAAAACCAAATTATCACCAAAATTATTAATGAGATAGGTATACATTTGCAATAAGAATAAAAGAAACAGATTTGATTTTATTTATAAATTCGTTATTTTTTATGTTCATTTATAAGTGATTTATAAGTGAAAATTTATAACAAATGTCTTTTTTTTTCGCATTAGAAAAAATGATCTTGAAAATGAGGATTCAAACTAAGAAATGTAAACTTTAATTCTGATCTAGAAATTAATCTGAATCTTGGTATCTTTGGTTTGAAACGAGTAAAGAAACGTTGCTATTTAATTTTACAAAACACAACAATCGGCTATTGTGTCTCTTGGAAAGCTTGATGAATCTTTCTTGGCTTCTATTTTAATTTATCGTAGATTTAAGCTTAAATTTAAAATAAAACCAGAAATTTAAACTTTTGATATAAATATAAATGTTCAAAAATTTAAATTTACAATTTTCATAAAATTGCTTTGTAAAAAGATTTTTGGCATTTCCACATATAATTTTTTTGAATTTCAAGAAAAGTTTCTCTGTATTCATATATTATTAAAAATTTGCATCCTTGAAAAAAATTTTTTTTTTTTTTGAAAAAACAAGGAACTAAAACAGTATGAAATTTTCTTCGATATGTGAGAAAAACAATGAATATATATTATAACGTTTTTATATCTTTTCGTAGTAAAATAATAAATATGAAAATTTATTTGTTAATGCCAAGTTTTACACAACACCAAAAAAAAAAATAAAATAAAATGAAAAATATTAAAATTTTTTAAAACAAAAAATAAAAATCCAAGACAAATTATGTATTTTACATCAAGGCTATACGTTTATGCCATTATCAATTGCAATTATATCTAGACAAACAGAATACTACATTTGTGAGACAATGAAGCTATTCATTATTTCCATGTCTTATTATGAAAAATTTTGAAGTTTTGGAATTTTAGTAAAAAAAGATAAATAATAAGTGATAAAAATTTAAAAAGCATAAAACCGTATATACTTCATATGTACAAAATAACGTGCTTATGAATGACGCTTCTAAAAATGTCTCTTTTTGATTATTATTTGTGCTTTTACCTAAATGCATACATTACAAACACTTTATAATTTTTGTATGAACAAGAACATATGACAGTGATATATGTATGTTTGTTCTTCTATTTTACATACATATGTGTATAATGTGATATTATATACATACGTACATTTATTTTGTAAATAATTTTTTCTCATTTTATTCATGTTCTGCATATATCTTATTTTCATGATTTCTAGATTTTTATTTTTATTTTTATTTCTGCAATTTTTTCATTTTCTTTTTAAATCTTACATTTAAACTAAATGCTACTATTAAAAAAAAAATTCAAAAATAAAAAATATTTGGTTCACTTATTCTGTAGTAAAAAAGATTTAAAATTCATGCTATAGTGTATCATGGATATATGTAAGTACGAACTTAAAAAAAATTAAAAAAAAAAGAATTTCTTTAGATATCCGCATGTTTTTTAAACTCTACTTTATACTCGAGCTAAAATTTACGTGTATGGTTTTTTTTCCTCAACATAAAGTGATTTCAAAACTCATAATTGAAACAAGTAAAAATTGTTAAAAATTTCAACATCAAAAATAAATTACAAATTACATACATATAAAAAAAAAACACTAGAATAAAACTTTTGATGTGTTATCTTTATAATGTAGTTTGAAAATAAATAACAAAAAATTTAATTACCTACTTATAATACATATAATATTTTTTTTAATAATTTCATAAGTTGTACACTGTATACAACACTGATACTTTTGTGTATGTTGAAAAATTGTTTTGGAAAATTTTTCAATAAATTTTTTTTACAACAAATTTTTTTATAATATTCAAATCAACTAGAATTTCAGCTTCAACTTAAAAAATTTAAAAAAAATATTATTAAAAATTTTATAAGATTTGTTATTTTAACATCAAACAAAAGATTTGTTTATCTTTTTTCAAATGAACACCAAAAATCTCAAATAGCTAGCTATAATTAAAGGTTTTGCTTTCAGTTACAGAAAAAAAACAAAATGTATCATTTTGTATTCAGGATAAAACATATTTATTTGCTTTGAATATAAAAAAAAAAAAAAAATAAAAAATAAAAAACCAACTGAACTGAACTGAAAATTTTTCGTACGTACATAGAAAAAATCAAATTTGAAAAATATGATGGAAAAAATAAATAAATAGAAAGAAAACTGAATTTTTAAAATAAATAAAGTACATTCAAATTTTTTCATTCATAAATATGGTGTTATAAATACGAACTATATTTTGAATTTAATTGGAATGAAAGGCGTATGCATAATATTTAAAAATTTTTCACACACATATTTTTTTCTTTCTAATTGAACGGGTGCTGTAAAATCCATATACATGTGACTAAACTAAAAAATAGATAATATTTTTTTCTGATTCAGGTTTTTTTTATTGACATGAACCGTTCATTTTGAAGTGACATAATCACTTTTTATACTTCAGAGATACTTTACAGTTTTTTGCTTGCATTCTTCATTGAAAATAAAAACTTTAATTGCTATAAATCTGTAATTTTTAGAATTTTCCTATAAACTCTTTTCAAGTATCAAAGACTATGTCCTTGCAATGAGAATTATCTAAAGAACTCATTTTTGAAAATTTGTGACTTGTGACACTTTCTAACGATTCAGTATTTGGATTATGTTGATATACAAAACTAAATCATAAATGTGCCCATGTCTATGCACTAATTTCAAAAATATAATCATGTTTAAATTAATTGATTGCAAAATTAATTTTATTTATATGCCAGCTTTTTGTTCAAAATTACATACATATATGTATGTACAATTATTCGGAAACAAAATGATTACAACAATATCCGTAAATTATTTAATTAACTTTTACTAACTAGAAGTACATATAGTATACACAATAAAATCTAATTTTCTGATTAATTTTTATCCTTTTTAGAAATTTTTTAAAAATGAAAATATTTAAATGAAATTATATTCATTTAGAAATTTAATAAAAAATGCATTTTAGTGGCATCTAAGGGAATAAAATTGTTATTATCAATATTATTTAATTTATAAACAAAAATGTATTCGATACAATTTAATTATAAATTGCATTTATTATTTTAATACGAATTGCAATTTTCATAATTTACGAAGTAAGTCATGCATATATGTATGTACTTGAAGATATAAATATGTGTACACTTAATTAGGAGCATTTTAATTGAAAATATTTATTTTAAGCAATTTCCTTTTAATGACGCTAGTAGTAAGAAAAAATATTTAACAAATTTCAATTTATTGATAATCATGAACAATTATATTTGCTATTTAAAATATGTAATGTGAAAATCTTTCACCGTACAAAATGTACATGCATTTTAATTTTTTTTTTAAATTAAAATATTAATTACCTGTGAAATTATTGTTTTAAAAACTAAAATAATATTTTTTAAGATTTTTGCAATACTACCTATAATTAAAATTAGAACCTACAATTCAATACAGTGAAAAATTCTTAAAACACATTCATTTTATCAATTATTTTGATAATGCAAATAAAATTTTATTTAAGAAAAAGTATGAATTCTAATACCCATACCAGCTATCTTTTGTTTACTTATACAAAGAAAACTCATAAAACAGAAATGATATATACTACTTGTAGTTGTATCATTGCACTCGCATGTATATATGTTAAATGTATACACATAAATAAAAAATATGAATAGATTTTAAATGGATTGGTTGAATTTTCCATACAGTACGATACATAAATTTATTCAATATTTTCAAGTACAAATATTGTGTGTTACAACTTATAAAGTAGAATTTATTTTATTAATATCATTGTTTACATAAACATAAATTAAAATTGGTAATAAATTTTCATAAGAAAAAATAAACAAACAAACGATGTATAATGAAATTTAGAATTTCAATTTAGTTCAGTTGAATTTTCCTTTAATTCAATTATTATTTATGATGTATTTACTACTTTTGAGATATGTATATGTACATGTAATGAGAAATAAGATAAACTTCATTATCTATATACCTTTTAAATTTCAATTTTACAAAAATGATTTCAAAATAAATAATAAAATTATTTACACTTGAAAACCAAACAACAATATTGTTAATGGTCCCATAATAAGTTCAAGTACAAAATTGAAATTTATCATGGTAATTTGTTTGTAATCTTGATTCTTGTAATGTAATTAATTAGTAGAAAATTACAGCAACAAAATAGAAAACAAAATATAGAAAATATAAGTTGAAATTCGAATATTATTCTAAGAAACGTTAAAAAACATTTAATTTTATGATACAAAATTGATCTGTAGAAAAGATGAAATTGTACTAACACACAGAGGTGATTAGGTTAATAAGGATCATAAATGAACATTCGTTCTTATAATTGCAAATATGTATGTACATATATGAATATTCATCAATAAGACTAGCAGGTTCTAGTATATTTTCAGACAGTATTAAATAAATTATTAGCAAAAACATACAGACATGTTTAGGTACGTAGGAAACATGTACATGGAAAAGAGAAAATTGTATAAAACAAAAATAAAATCTGTAGCTATGTATGTGGTTGAATAATCGAACACATACATATGAGAACCAGAAAAAACTTCTAGTACATCAAATTATTAAATAAATGATCTCAAAAATAGTTGAAAATATAAGTTTTTGAAGAAGAGAAAATTCCATTAAAATTTATTCATCTAATGCTGTTGTCTAAGACATAGCGTTCTATGTCGTTATCACATTGAAATGATATAGCAGTATTGTGTAATGAGTTTTCTAGTTTGCCATTATAGTGGATGGATAGAAAATTTAGTAGAGACTTTCATACTCTTATCTACACATGAACGCACTGATTACTCCCACAAGATTCGTACTGCATCTGCAATCTGCACATAATACACAATTGAAATATGAACAACATTTTCACAAGTCATCATGTACAAGCTAAAAAGTAGGTGGTAAACTAATATAATAAGAAATAAATTTCTTATTTTTATATAAATATAAAAATCGTATTAGTATTATTTTTAAAGCCGATAAATTTTTTAAATAGAAAAATTGTACGATTTCATTTTCAATTACGATATTATCTCTTTTAAACTTTAATATGTATTTGGAAAATTGATGTAAAGATAAGACAATATCAATAATAATGGCTCATTTTTATTGTACTTATAAACAATTGTTATCTATTTTATTGTCTATTGCTATTTTATTAGAATGTCGTTTGAAAGAAAATATTCAGAATATACTCTAGGACATAAATGTGATGTTATGGGTATATGTAGGTATTGATTCAGTATATAATTTCAAATAATATGTACGACTTGAATATCACAGCATGAAATTGTACATTTAGTAGTTATTATTTTTGTTTGCTGTTATTGCAGACGAGGTTAAGTGTAATTTTATTGTTCTAAACAAAATAAACTCTTACAAATTTGAAAGCAAAAATCATAAACACTGGAAAATTTTCTATTATTCGTTTTAATATTTTCACAGTCTTGTACATATAACAAAATATGAATGTGAGTGAAATATGTACAATTTTACAAAATTTGAATATCATAATGTCACATGATTTTTAGATTCTTTTAGAATAAGTACATATGTGCATATGTATGTATATTTATATTAACTTTCATTTATGTTAGAGTATTCGACTATGAAATAAAAATTGTATGTTTCGTAATCGTTATATTATTGTTGAGAGACACATAATATTCCTGAAAAAAAAAAAACAAATTTCATTTTAGTACATATGTGCATCTTTTGTTACGGAAAATACCTAGTT
Organism: Anthrax anthrax; assembly: GCA_963971155.1. NCBI lineage: Eukaryota > Metazoa > Arthropoda > Insecta > Diptera > Bombyliidae > Anthrax > Anthrax anthrax. Next base: position 74,110,882 of record OZ020117.1, on the reverse strand, counting down.
TTGCAAGAAAAATATATTTACCTATAGTGAACAATCAAATTTGCTCAAACAATTTGAAAAACAACATTTCCGCAGAAAATATAATTAAATAGGGTAAAATGTCAAAACCAAAGCAAAGTTTTAATTTTATTCGAACTTCATACACATACATATGTATGTACATAGTGTCGACAAATTTTCACTTCTTTTAATTGCATACGTGCGTGCATATATATATGTATGTACATGAACCTATTGAAACATTTTCTAACTTCATTTAAGCAATTTATTCATCTAAATATAAACAAAGTAAAAAGTTTTTTTTTTTTTTAAAAAATCAAAAAATTTTCTAACAAAATGTATTTCATACAATTTCTGTTTGTGTATGACTTTAATTAAATAAATTTTGTTTCGACATTGATCTTTATACAGCTTTAATTATAACAAATGAAAATTGTTGTTGTTTTTTTTTTTCAATCAAAATTTTATCATAGTGAAGTTATCGCGAAAACTTTTCCATTTTCTCAAATTTCTATCTACACTTCAAATGACTGCACTTGTTTGAAATATGTTTATTTTTTCTTAAAGTACGTTCTAACCGTTTTACATAAGGACCAAATGAGCGTACGTACAGTTTTTTGTTATATTTTTTGTAAAAAATAATTTTAACAGCCGACATTCAATGGAAAATTAAACTTAAAAGTTATCATAAATTAAAAGAAATTTTCAATAAACATATTTAAAATTTAATGAAAATTTTAGTGAACGGGTGATTGTCAAATTTTTACATTCTGAAAATTTTGAAAATTTTAAATTTTCCATCTTCAATCAAGCATTAACGAATTTTGGCTAATAGACAAAAAAAAAAAAAAAAATATGTATGTACATACATATGTATGTATCTTTGATAGTGAAAATTACAAAATTGATGTCACGTTCAAAATTTCAATTTTTTGTCAATTCAAAAACCAATGGGAAAAACTAATAAAAACTCGAAAATTAGAAAACTATTATGTGGTTTAAACTATCTATCACTAACAAATTAAAAAAAAATATATTCTAAAAACAGAAGGGCATATAATTAAAATATGTTATTCAAGAGGATATTTGTATGTACATACATACATACATATATATGTATGTGTATTCGGAAATAGAAAAAACAATCAATGCGAGAAATTAGAATTTAAATTAGAATATATCATCTTTTGCAATGTATACGTTTTTTTAAGTATTTCATTATTCAAGAACAAAAGTCCTTTAAAGTATTATAAGACATTTCCAAATATAATTTTGCTTTTTTTCAAAAACTACCAGCATTATAATTTAGAGGTTTACTCTGTAACTTTGCACATTAAATCAAACAGTACACATAAATCGTTTATTTTTTTAAATAATAATTGAGGCATAAAAGCATCCCAATTTATACAAAATTACATCAATACTACATTTTTATAAATCTTTCTCTACTTTTCGTAAATTAATCCTTTTTCATTACGTTTAACATAAGATACTTATTTTTTAAATAATTACAGTTGAATACTTTTCAAATAGAAAAAAGAAATCAAAATTTTTTCAATAATTTTGATAACAGTAAATGTGAAAATAAAGATACATATACGTTATTATTAAATATTCAGATCATATATTGTATTAAATCTTTACTCTTATCAAACATGAAACGTGATTATATTTTTTTATGAATGTCCAACTAAATCACGTACATATTAAAGTATCAATGGTTTGAATTTCTGTTTTTAATATGTAACGTATTTTGTGTGTGCATATACGTTCACACATATGTATGTATATTTATGTTTTTGACATTTTGCATATGTATTTGTATTTGAGGAATATGCTAAATTTTCATTTGTTTTTTTAATCAAATTTAGTAAGAGAACTAACGAACTACAATACATGTAGTAACGAAAGTTACATAAATGTATCATCTCTTTATTTGATTTTATATTATTATCATTATTATATTATTTGAAATAATTCACATACAAAATTAATTTGAAAAACTTTTGTTTTGTTTTGTTTATGATCAATTTTTAATAATTGACTTAACACACAAATTCTCATTTATAAATTTGTTATGAAAAGTTTTCTTTTTGTAAATCAATAAAATTCGATTAAGATAATTGAATTGAAAATTTTATATTTTAAACTAATTTTAAATAAAAGTAATTTATAACTTTTCTTTTAGAATGTAACAAAATTTAATGATTTTAAATGCGGTTTCCAAATACTAAAAAAAAGAGAATATTGATTAAAACAAATTTTTTGAAAATAGAAAAAATTTGGTAATAATTTTGGAACATCCTATATGATTAAATTAAATAATCTTGAATGTCTATTAATAAATTCACGTTTATCCTTTCACATTGCATGAAAACGTGTTATTTTTATCATTCTTTTATAAGCAATCATCGTTTTTCGTTGTTCAGAACATATTAATATGATATATTTTTCCAGCATATCATATTCTTTCATGAAATAAGGAATGTTTTTGTCAAGTTCTTTTGTAACAAATTTCAAATTTTAATAATATACATATTTTTATAAATAGAATGAAATTGGATTACAAAAATATAATTCAAGAATTTTTCAGTAGGTGTTCAATACAGCAGTATTAAATACAAAAACGATTCATTTACACGCACATTCTTAAAACGTGTACTACATGTTAAAAAGCTTTCATGTGTTATTAAAAACTTTATTGACAATACTTTTCTTCAGTGATAACAGATACCTTGCTGATGATAAAATGCACTTACTTGTACATGCATGAATCTAAAAATCAAATCTTCAAAATTCAATAACATAACAATAATCATCATATAATTTTTATATTTATCTATAAAGTAGTTTGATAAATTTATCAATGCAAAATATTTTTCATTTTTTCATGATATTCGTGTTATTTTATCAACGTCAACTTGACTTTTAACATGAAATATTTAACTTAAACTGAAAATATCTATTTTTACTAACTCATGATGAATTACATTAATATGAAAATCGACTTTTTCATTCTCCTAAAAAAATGGATAACTTACAAGTACTTAAATAATAAGCACTATAGTTTTTACGGGTATCTATGTAGGTATCAGTTCTTCTTGTTTTTATAAAAGTTATTGTGAAGAAGATGTATATTGCATGAGAACATTTTTAATCTATAAAATAATGCATTTTGATCCTAAAACTTAAAAGTTCACATATCACATCGGGTAAACAAAAAATAAGTAACAAAGTATGAAATGGTAGGGAACCAAAAAAAGCTAGAATTAAAAAAATATATATTTTCAATATCGACAAAAAAAATTCTTTTGAAGCAAGAAGAACTTTTTTTAAATATGAGTTTTAGAAAGACAAGAAGTATTTATGTAAAAAAAATACAGAAAATAATTTGTAGTATATGAGCAACCTAGAATGTCATTTGTTAACTCAATATTTTGTTTTTTTTTCCCACAAAAATAGTTTAAGGTAAAAAAAGGACGTCCTATCATTTGAAAATTGAACAGAAATTTTTCAAAAAAATTGCCTTTTTGTTTGAACGAATTTACAAAATTTAAAAGCGTCAATAAAATTTTGTTCAGTACATGAACACAAAAAAACGCATTTTAAAAGAAAAAATTATTAATTTTTTTTTTTTAAAGTAAAATGCAGTTATTAAATTTCACATACAAAAATTTTTAATTACATTTTAAATAAATTTTTAGAAAGATATTACAGTCTAATTATGTAATGTATTATTTACGTTAATAATCTTCTAAAAATTTACAAAGAGAATTTCACATACTACGAGGATGAAGATATACGTGCATATATGTATACTTATAACAAGCTTCAATTAAAGCAGTACTTCATTCAATTTACTTTCAAAATTGTAAATAAAGAAAAAAATATGTATAAAAAAAAAGTTTCATTTAAGTACGATGTATTATATGATATTCATAGCTGTGTTTTCCTATTTTATGTAGCTAAATTTAAAAATATTTTTAGTGAAGAATAACTAAAAGTAGTTTTAAAAATGAATAATAAACAAATTTGAAAGTATAATGTGTGCTTACGAATATGTTTTTATGCGATACATATGTATAAAAGAATAAAAATTTGTGCATACGAAGAAAACTTAAAGATACATCAGAGGTATTGAAATCAAGTTATCGATTTAAAAAAAAAAAATAAAATATAAAATAATAAAATGCACAAAAAAAAATAACAATAAATAATGTGAAACATGTGTAAGTTTTTCAGAGAGTATTTGCCAATTTAATGTATGTACATATAATTTTATATTCTATTTTTTTTTTATTATCCTTTTATAAACACGTCTATAAAATTTAAAATATAACTCGTTTGGGAAAAATCCAGGTAAAATAATAAAATTTATTATAAAAAAAATTTTGGTAATGAAATTTTGAATTTTTAAATATTAAATCAAAATAAAATAAGGTACAAAAAATAAATAAAATAATGAATTTATTGCGAATTTTCGTACTTATTTCTTAAATTTATCGTCAAACTTGTATGATAAAAAAAAAAAAAAAAAATTAAATTGATTTTTGTTTTTGGTCTGAATTTTTGTTCGTTTAATTTGGATAAGTAAACACTACGGACTGTAGTTTTTGTACAATAATTATTTAATTTAATGTGTAAATAATTATAAATTTTTCTTTCAAATGTAAAAGAAATATAATTTGGTCACAAAAATTCTCACATTTAAATTTTGTAATTCAATTCTAATGAAAATGAAAATTTTTTAAAATAAAATTATGAATTTTATAAAACTTTATGACAGATTCTAAATTGCTAGAAAATAAAGAATAAAATAAAAATAGAAAAGTAAAATAAGAAAACACACAAATTCATGTGTTATAAATGGGCATTAAAAAAAACGCTTTTTATAATGAGTCTTTTATTTAACTTTTAATTGCATTGTTACATAAAATAATTGAAATCATAAACTTTGGTACATAATTTTAAATACGAGAATGTAGATTTATCAGTACAACAAAAAAATTGATTTCACTTGCAAATCCTTTATTTAAATTTGAATGTAATTAAAATAACAAGTTTTTTGTTTTTGTATTTTTACACATTTTTTAGAAAATGTGTTCAACACAAATTAAGAACAAATCGCAAAAATAAATTAAAACAAGCAAAATGAAATAATAAAAACTTTAAAATTATCTTTAAAATTCTAAAATATATTTTGTAAAAATATAAATGAAAATAATTTAATTATAATTCTGTAAACAATCAAAATATTAAGTTTTAAAAATATCTTGAATAAACTTTGAATGATATTTGTTAACAACCTTTTAAAGATGAAAAATGTCCATTTTTGTAATTATTTAATTATTGCAATGAACTTTGTTATTACCAAAATAATTATTTGTTAAGTGGACAGTTTCATTATCGTCATTAGGTCATAAAGTAATTAAATTCAATTTGCTTTTGAGAAGTTAACTTTCATTATCATAATAACTATGAATTTATCAAGACATTTCTATTACTTTTAAATTTGATTACAAAAGACAGATAAAGCTAATTGACTTCATTCACAATTAAAACAAAAGTGTACAATGCAAATTTCTAAAATGAAGCATATATATATATAATGTATGTATGTACTTTAGTTTGATTCAGAAATCTAGATTGAAAGAACTGAAATTCAAATGAAGTTTTTTATTAGAATACAAATAAAACCATAGATTAAAATTTCAAAAACAAAAAAAAAAAAAATACAGAAACAAATAAGTAAAAAGTTAATTCCTGATTCTCAATTTGGGTTAAAGTACATAATATCAATATGTACACATGACCCCAACAAATTCCCTAACGCGGACAAAGAAAAATAGAAACTTATTGTTCAATTTACAATAAAAGCGTATACATATACACATAATGTATATATTATAACGTACACACACATACAAAATTTTGCATATATCATACGCCCAGATGAACAATAGAAATAGAATGTTTATTTTCATTACAAAATTCAAAAAACAAAAATAGAGTGGAAATAAAGATAAATATATATTTTTTCATTATTTCCATTTTTTTTTTTATTTATTTATTTTTTAGTAGTTTTTTTTCTATTTCAGTTTATTATTAAAGTTATATTTTAACATAGTGAAAATGCTTTTGAACAATACTTATGTTGAGAACAAAGTAAAAAATTAATAATGAAAATTAAAGTAAACATACATATAGCATAGCTGAAGCTGAAAGCAAGATCCAAAATAAAAAAATTGAAAAATTACTTTTATAGCCAAATGAATAAACTTTAATTGATACTTTAAAAAATCTAATTAAGACGAAAGGATTTAAGGGATAAAGTGAGATCGTTTTGTAGGAATAATTCGAAATTTTAAGAAAAATGGAATTAGTGGCATCTTTTTTGCAAATGTTCTCATCTGTATGCAAATGTTTTAAAATTACTAGTAAATATTTTTAAAGTACTGTATGATAAAGTTTCGAATTTAAAATGGTTAAGAAATTTTTGCAAAGATTTTTATAAAACCACCAATTTATTCATTTGCTACTGATTACATATTGACATTCTGTGGCACATTCATCTATGTACCGATTTTTCGACCTATAGATAGACATTTGATATTGATTTACATTTGCTACATAAGTTCATATATACGTACATACATACATACATATATTAGGTTTACATATGTGTATGTGCATACTTTGCCTTTGTGTACATTATAGATAGGTAGCTGTTAGAACAATCCTGTTAACTTGAGTAATGCATAAATCAACATTTGCGTAATTGAGTAACTATCATGCATATGTACACATGTACATATGTATGTAACTACTTCTAATTTAATTAAATATAAAAAAAAAGTAAAATTTTAATCCATCCTTCGAAAATGAAAAATTTGACAAAATAAAATACAGATTGTCATGGTATAAATGTCACAAAATGTAGGTTTTTTAAAAACTCAGAGTTTTTCTAAGAAAATGTGATTATACAGAAAACGAACATTTTTATTCTTCTATTCTCTTTTTTGATGTTATGAATTGAAAATTATTAGACACATGAACATCTTAACGTCATTAACTTATTATTTTATTTACCCCTTTGAAAATTGTCTTCAATTCTAAAACAGATTTGAAAATTTATGCGATGTGTACATACAAAAGTACATAAACGGACATACATACATACATACATATGTACATATAATGTTAAATTTTACCAAATTTTATTGTTTATCAGAGGCAAACACAGGACACAGGATACAAGCTATTTACACAATTATACAATTAAGTACACAAAATTTAAAATATAACTTATCAAAATTATTTACTGTATTTTACCATATAACTGAATACTATGTTTATCTACAACCATTCATACATACATACATACTCGTACATATACTACGGAGATTTCTACAAAACACGTTATGTTATTGTTTTCAAAATCATTGTACAAAATGATATTGTGTGGGCTAAAATGTCTTTCCCTACAGTGTATCTTTTCAAAAGGTTACAAGATGAATAGATTGCTTCCAAATTAAAATAGAAGCCAGTAAAGCGACTTTAATAAGAAATCTAAAAGATACAAACAAGGATCCATTAACATTTTTTATACTACATTAAAACATTTCTTTTATCTTTATTTGACATGCTATACAAACATTTTAAATTGTCTAAATTTAACATTTTACCATTTCTTTTGTATATTTTTTTTATGTTTATAGAGTTTTACGTTGAAAAACGAAAATATACATTACATCCTTTCTGTCATTGTTATTTGAAATTACAATTTTTAATTACAATTTTTTAATTGATTCATTGAGTTTTTTTCAGAAAATTTTGAAATTTAAACAATTTTTTTAAAATTTTTATCACAGTGTTCTTATTGTTATATTATTGCATTTGTACATACATACATAATGTATTACTATATTCCCATATGTAAAATTCTGTTTAAATTAATACCTTATCTTTTTTTATCATCATATTATAAGGATTAAAACCACTACATTATATGTAGATAGTTATTTAAAATAATTAGATATTTAATATTTTCACTTTCTTCACTATGTAATTATGGTAGTGGTTAAATAGAAAAATAAATTGATTTTATTTTATTTAAAAAATTTCTAATTATCGTACACACATTTTAAATATTCAATAAATGTATAATTAACATGATTGTGGAAAATTACAGTAATTATCAAGATTATGTGTGGGTTTTAATTGAGATATTATTTTTTTAAAGTTTGTCATATATACATAGTTGTACATATGTATGTATGCAAATGAACACAATCTACCTTACAGTAGGACTGATGTACAAAATTTTCTTGCAAAAAAATATCTAATTACAAGAAAATTGCTCGTTTAGACCAGAGATTTTAAAAACATGTAATTCCTTTTCATTACACAAATTCTGGCGACGAAGATTAGTGAAAAGTCGTACGCTAAATGAAGTAGAACAGAAATAATGAAATTAATTAATTCACTCAAAAAGAAAAGTGTGTTACGAAACACAAATAGTTATATATGCGTGTAGAAGAAATTGTACAATATTATAAATTATATAAAAAATATTTTGAGCGAAAATTTTCATTTTTCCTATCATTTTCTTATGATATTCTATCCATTCGTACAATTATTGCACATTCATACAATCTTCAATTGAGTTGATGTGTCCTATAAATTAATTCATTTATTTTTATTTTTACTCTTTATGTTTACACATTTTGCCATTATAATATAGCCGTTAAATTATGTGATAACCATAATTATAATGAAATGTACATATGTATGTATGTATTTATCTGATATATAGGTATACTTATGTACATATTATATAATATGTCGATAAATAAATTTTATAATAATAATAATAAAATTTTTCATCATTCTTTTTTTATTTTGGTTTCCTTAATTTTGAATATAATAAAATATATTCATATACTATCAAAAAAATATATTCATCGTTATTTTAGTTATTTGTAAATTTAAGAATATTTGTACAGAAAGAAAAAGAAAATCTCAAAAGCAATGAGAAAATTTGAAATTCAAATTTAAATTTCGTATACATAAATTTATAAACTGTAATAAAAATCAGTGAATAACTAACAAATATTAACAAATAAATCATCATAAAAATTAAAAATAAATAAAATTAGAATTCTAAAAAAGGCATGAAATAAATGAATTTGAACAACATAATTAATTGACGTCATGAAAACAACGATTACAAAACACGGAGGAATTTGAATTTTTTTTTCTTTCTCTGTACATTTTTTTTTTGTTTTAGAGAGAAATATTTACATAAATGAAAATAGTTAAAAGGCAGTTATTTAAATAGAAATACCAATAAAATAAATATGAATGGTTAACAAAGTGAAAGCATAAAACCACAAAACACTGTATAAAATAAATTTTTTGTTAAACCTACAAAAAAGGAGAAAATCTAAAAAATAAAAAAAAATTACTGTATTAATAAAAGAAAAATTTTCCAACAAATTAAAAATCTTTTACACATTACTGTCTATATGGGCATTTATAATGTACATTATACTTTTCAACATTTGTTCATGTCGGCTTTTTACCCAACGTATTAATGGTCGTGATATTCTCATGAGATACACTTATTAAATTAATTTTTAAAATGTTTAAAAAAAACCAAATTTTATATTTAATAAATCAATTGTAATTGTGAATATACATGGACATTCAAAAATACTTATGATCTTATAAATTCAATTTAATTAATTTTACTTACATGATAGGCCCAAAATCACAAAATAAACATATTTAATTCCTCTTTATATACATGTGTACATCAGCTACAATAAAAATAAATTTTTACAGTATGTATTTAATATTGTTGAAATTTTAATATCCCATTTTTATATATTTTATTAAAATAAAAAAGAGATTATGTGTCGGAAATATTAATAAATTTTAACATATGTTCACTATTTTAGTAATTAATGCATCTGTATCTATTATATACATAGCGTATTATTTACACATTTTCACGTTACCGTGTATACATCATATTACACACGTTTATTTTATTTTTATTTTTATTACATTCTATGCAGTTCAATATTTATTTATTTTTAATTTTTAATTACAATGCACAAATTTTTATTTCACAATTATATCATTCAACCTTTCAATTCAATTTCTGTATAATAACTAAAAAAAAAAGAATGCTGGGCTGGTCCTATCAAAGTTCAATGAAACAATATTTTGTTGTTATTTTCAATAAGTGTTTGTTATTTTAATTTACTTTTATTTTATATTTTTTTATTTATTTACTTTTTATTTTTCTAATCATATACAATATGCGCATGCTATTCAAATAAAAGCTCAAAATGATTTCCTAGACAAAAAGTAATATACAAAGGATTTTGTATAAAATGAAATTTGAAGCTATTTGATATAAAAGTTTATAAAACGACGAAAAGTTTATAAATGTTTTTAAGTTTTGTCCTTATTTATGCTAGAAATTGAAGAAAAAAATTAACTTTTCAAAATCGACGGTTATTTATTTAAAATGATAAAAACACGTTACATTGAAACACATTGTGATAAAAATTAAAATTGTAAAATAATAAAAAGTTTAAAAGTAAATGATAATCAATACGAGATGGCATGAAGACGTAACTAATTTCATATATCCTTAGTTAACCAGATTTTCAGCTTAAATTTAAATAATAAAGGAATTGGATTTTTATGAAACAACAATTAAAATTTACATCAAAAAAAAATTTTGGTCAACTGTTTTTGAAAAATCTTAATAAGATGAAAAATAGAGAAATTAATTTTCTAATGTGAAAATTCTAAACATTTTTTATTTTTTTTATATGGATTTCTATTCTTATTTTTGAATAAAAAAAAATGTCGAAGTATATAACACACCAGAACTAAAATTAGGAAACATTAGAATCACAATAAAATAAACGTTTGATTTATATATTATGCTTTATTTATTAATTTTTTTTTTTTTTTTTTGTTTCACATCAATTATTATTTTTTATTCATTTATTTATTTTATTTTTTCTAAACATACATAGTACATACAACGTCGTTATAGTCCCATTTATTTATAAAGGAAAACAAAAAAGAAATTAAATTTTCTTCGATTTTCCTTTTATTTTTATTCTAAATAATTAGGTGTATCATAAACAAAAATCTAAAAATTTTCCTTATTCTTTACACATTGTAATATGTTCAATAAAATTCGTATTCCAATCTAGTATCATAATTAAATTGTTAATATAAATGCGATTTAAATTATATGTACATATATGTATAAATAATTATTTTTTCCTTTTAAAACTGTCATTTTTTAAATTTTGTAAAAATACTGGTTGAATATCAGCATACCATGAAATTTCTTCATGTTTTATAACTGGACCATCTTTACATGTTAACCAGTATGTGCTCATTAAACCTTTACCCTATATTTAAATAAACAAAATTTATATTTATCAAATAAGCAAAATGATGTAACATACGTCAAATAAAAATAAAAATACAAACTTTAACATCAATTAAACCACGATGTTCTGTTTTAAATCCACCGACCGTCACTAATGCATCATTCATTTCTTGTGTTATATGAATTTTATGTGGTTCACCTGTCGATTCCATTCTTGATGCTGTATTAACAGTATCACCAAATAAACAATAGCGTGGCATCTTTGATCCAACAATACCAGCTACAACTGGTCCAGTATGTACACCACAACGTATTTGTAATGTTTCATGTGAACGATGTGGAATTTTAAAAAAGCTTGATGCATTCAATAAATCAAGTGCCATTGTTGCAATCTCACTAACGTGTTTATTTCCTGTAAATTGAAATAAAAATGATACAATCATAATTAGTAGTTACACATTCAATATGAACTTGTGTGTTGATTCTGTTTTTATAACAAGGAACAAAAAAATTGTGTAAATGAATAAATAGAAATTAAATTAAATTTCAAAAAATGATGTCCTGTCGAAAAAAAAAAATAAAAATACCAACTGATATTTGAGTTGAAACAAACTTTAAAACAAAGAGAAAATCTTCAACGATAATAATTAATATGAGTGAGCAATAGTAATTAGTAAGCGGTCCTTTTATTTGTATTTTCAAAGGAAAATAATTAATGATGTAATCATTTTATTAAATATTTAATTGAAATTTAAATTTTTTGTAAATGTGACTTTAAAGCAATTTGTAGTTATTTTTGTATCCATAATGTACTTAGAGACACTACTTATTATTTTTTCTTATTTAGACGAAAAAGTTTCTCTCCCCACTTTAGACAATTAATCACAAATTAGACATCTGTACAATATTTATATAAGAAGCCATTTAGCAACATTTTTCATACCATCCTGTATGAATAAATAAAGATAAAAAATATTGAAAAAATAAAGAAAAATAGCTGACATGAAAAATTAAACATTACATTTTGTTAAATTTTTAAAAACCCTTTGGCAGTGTGTAGTCACAGTTGGATATAACATATAATCGTGTTATGTAAAATATAACACACTTTTATTTGCGTTTAAATGAATTTTTTTCTTTTTTATGTGTAATACAAATGTATTTATTTTGAATACACTTCAAATTTTTTTTTTAATTTCAAATAAAAGTGATTATTTGCTTGATTTAAAATAATTTGTTTTTTTTTCTTTCTTGTTGATAAAAATAAATTTGATAAATATTAAAGCAATTTATAAATTTAATACATTCTATACATTTCTATTTAGAAAATGAAGAAAAATTTAAATAATGTTTATAAAATTAAAATAGAATATTTATTTACCATTTTTAACTGGTAATCCTGATGCTACCATATAGGAATCACCAATTGTTTCAACTTTGTAAACATCATAACATTCTATTCGATCATCGAAAACTTTATATATTGAATTAAGAAATGTAACAACCTAAAAACAAGAAAAACAATTTAAAAAATTCCTTTTAAAATTTTTTAAAGGAGTAATGAAGTACCTCTAATGGAGTACATTCGGCTGCAATTTCAGTAAATCCAACAATATCACTGAAATAAACTGTAGCAGCTTCATAACATTCAGCAGGAACCTTTAAATTTTTGAATTGAATTTTTATTAAAAATTTTTATTAAATTATTATTGAATTTTTATTGAATTATTATTAAAAATTCAATAACAAAAAGTTATTTTAAATCTCTTTTCTTTTTTATTTTATTTTACTTTCATTTTTTTTAATAATACCACTTGAGTATTATATATGTATACAAACTCACCTGTTGCGTTTGCTTTAATTGCATTGCTACACTTGGTGGTAACATTTGAAATAATAAAGAATCACTTTTACGTTTTTCTCTTTTTAATTCTTTAGCTTTTTGAGCTAAATTCATGGCATAAAGCTATAAACGAACGAAATTCATTTAAAATAAAAAAACACATAATCAATATTTAACGGATATAATATGTTATCATTAAATTTTATAACATTTTATAATCGTACTTGAATTGTTGATGCAGCATTTCTTACTAAAATAATGATAACTGGTGATACCAATAAAACTACAACTAATATTGCAATACCTATAGCTTCTCTATTGCTTGCTTCATTCAATGCATTCTGTACATAATTTCTATGACAACAAAAATTTAAATGTATTATGTATTAATCTGTTTGTTTTGATTAAAATAATAAATTCACCTTATTTTATGACGTAATTCACTTTGTAATGCTCTTAAATCATCTGAATATGTTGCCATTAAATCATAATAATCGATTGCATCATCAACTCTTGGTTCAATTTTTTTATTTTTCAATATGATTGAGCTTCTATTGGATGCATTCATGAATAATAAATATATTTAAAAAAAATTTTAATGCATAAATATATTTTGTTTATATGTAAGAAATTTATTTATTTTTGTATACATGCATACATACATACATGCATATACTTACAAATTTTTTAAATTTGTGAAATTTGTTGTATTTAAAGTTATATTATGATATAAATCTTTTAATGATGGTACATAATTCAAAGCTGTATTTAATAAATCTTTACCTAATACATGATATTTAATATAAGATATATATGCATCTGTACTCAGTATTCCACGACCAAAATATTTAATACCAAATGATGATGCAATACCCATACATTCAATACTTTTTAATAAATTTTTAAAACCAATCAAATATCTTATAAAAATGAAAAATGATATAATTATTATTTTTTTTTAAATATATAAGATAAATTAGAAATTAATTTTGAAATAAATTTACCTCCAAACACCACTATTATCAGTTTCTTTTATTTGTTCAGTTAAATGATTTAGCATAGCTTTATTTATATTTGCATACCATTGCATTACCTCAGATACACTACTTTCTTCAGAACTAATTTTTTGTCTTATAATGAAATAAATAAGAAAAAAAAAATATAAATTCAATTAAATATTTAAATATGTTTAATCATTATTTAAAAGAATTCAAATTCAATTTAATTTTTATAATTAAAACAAATAAATTTAACCATTTACACGATAATTAATTACTTAATATAAAATGAAAATTCATAGGTCTTTATTTTTTCTACTTTTTACCCCTAAAATAAAATTTAATAATCCTTTTGCTTCGTTGAGTTTAACAATATTTGTTTATACGTCATGTCTTTTAGAAAAAGAAAATAATCTTTTCATCTATCAAAGAAACATAAATACGAAAGGCCATTGGACATTATAAATATAAAATCTCTATAAATTACGGGTCAATATACAAGGACTTAACTTCAAAATTTTCATGCCCTAAGAAGAAAAAATACACAAAGATCCTTTTTTATTATTTTTATTTTTATTTTTTATCTATGTATATTTACCCAAAATTTAGAAATATTCGCTTCAGTTATAATGATAATAATAAAAATAATTCCTTAGGAGATGAAGCATAAAAATATTGTATATATAAAGTATATAAAAGAAAATCCGCTTGTACAATACAAATTTAAAATACATTTTTATGAATATTATATATAGTGTGTATGCATACTCGTATGTAATTCATTTTATGATTTCAAGTATAAATACAAATATATTTGTATCCAAATAAAAAACTTTCTATTATATTCGATCTATGCTAAATATACTTGATTTTATCTTTAAAAAAAAAAACAGTAATAAAAGGAATTATTTATTTAGAAAGTATTAAAATGTAAGAGGTTGGCACACAGCTGTACAATATGAACTTATAAATGTATATTTAAAAAAAAAAAAAAAAATCTATAGCAAAATAATCTATAAATTGAATAAATGTTTACTTTGAACCTTCCTGTTGTCTTCCTTTTTATTTAATTTTATTCAAAACAGAACTTAGATAAAAGAGAAGGAAAAAAATTAATAAATATTTAAATGTTTGCGTTATGCTATGATTTATTTCAGTAAGGACATTAAATATTTGATAATGTAAAGGATTTGCCAAATCAGCAATAAATAACGCAAGCATATTATTATAAGTAGATGATATGAAATTATGAATAGGATTTAATTTTTTTATAGGTTATATGGTTATATTTAGTTTTACTCGTATTCAAGTCTTTTCCTGATTTTTCCAATTAAAAATTCATCAAAATTTATTCAAATGCTATGTATATTGATTTTGCTTTTGAAGGATTTTTAATCTATGTTTGTCATTTATTTTTCACATTTCCCACGAAACCCACTTTATAATTTAATATGACCATTATTTATTATTAATTAAACAGAAATAAATACAAAAATTGTATTTAGAAAATTGTATTTATAAGGAGATATTGAGTAAATGAAATAAGTAAAAAAAAAATAGATTGGAATACATACACACACGTGTACATATGTACGTTTATGTATATGTTTTATATTTAAATAAACGTTTGAAAAATACTAAGGGCCCTAATAATCGTTTATTAAGTTGTTAGTGATGACTTAGTCTTAGATTTTTATATGAGATTAGTCCTTAATAACGAGTTAGTAACCTGTTATTGGTAAAACCCTAAGAAAACATTCATAAATAGCAAACGATAAATAACAGTCTTTACCTTTAGCTATAAAATTTATAATTTTATTTAAAGACACAAATTGTTTTTTTGTATTTCATTCACCCATATATAGTAACAGAAAAAAGAATTTTAAATTCAAAAATAACTATTAAAATTTAATATTTTTTAAGTGCTTAAAATGTGTACGTAATAACTGTGTACATTTTCTATTATTACGTATAAAATACGTATACAATTAAATTGAAAATACAAATTCAATTACGTAGAACATAAAATTTTTAATCCAATGAACGTGACTATAAATTCATAAATTTTTAATTAAATTTTTAAAAATTTATTTATTGAATTATTCTCGTAACAATTTTATATAGCATGTATGTATATATTACTTACGTAGAAGAAATAAAAAAAAAATGTTTTTTCACATAGGTAAAAGAAAAACTACTTACCGAAAATCATTTAAACGACTTTGAAATTCAGTTCGATTCAACATAACTTCTTCAACTACATCATCATATGAATTATTTGGTGGCATATTAACTTCGCTCCATGTTGTTAAATGATTTAATGCTTGATCAGTAATTGCAAAACGTTGTGTTAAATTTGTTCTTAAGTTAACAAATTAAAACAAAAACAAAAAAATTAAATAAAAATTTGAATAATATCGATTACACAAAGAGATGTGAAAAATTTTGTTAAATAAATTTTGTGTATATTAATTTATTTTATTAATTGCATAGGTAAACTAACCTTAAGGTACTTCCATTTGTAAATATAAAAAATGCAACTTCTGATCTTTCAATTTGTAAACGAGTTACGACTTTACCAAGTGCTGTTGCAATATTCACCTGTTGATAGACAAAAAAAATATTTTTTTTTTTTGGTTTTTTGATGATTTTTAAAAATTTAATTTTTTCTTTCAGAATGAATGAACTTATTATTATTCAACTGAATGGAAAATACAATTTTCAACTATATATATGGTTTTTTGAAAATATTTATACCACTAAAACAATAAAAAAAATTTAAAATACACAAACTGTATCAGGTTGAATTTATGGTTCATTTGATATATTATTTCTTTGACTATACATATGTAGGTATCTATGTAAATGTATCCAGTACATATACAGTGTTTGCTCATACTTACATATATGTACATATGTCTGTACGAAAATATTAATTTTACTAAATATTTACAGTACATTTAAAAAGCTTTAATATACACATGTTCTTGTTATAATATTGTTATATCCTATAACTTTGTTGTCAAATCTAATTAATGTTTAATATCATTTAATTCATATTGATATTTCATAAATATGATGAAAATTCATTGCAAAACATGTGCGAACACATATGTATGTATGCGTGTATGTTTTATTATCGTGATTATTATGAACAAATATTTACCTAAATATTTAGTATACATTTTCTTAAGGCTATAAATATCTTTATTTATTAAATTTTATTATATTATCTCCTTATATTATTCTTATATTTCTTTTGTATGAATACAGTGCAGTAAGTGATTAATGGTAAGGTTGTAGAGTTACCTTGATGAATTTTTTATTATTCAACTTGACACGTTGATTTTATTCAAATATACAAAACTAAGTTGATTTAAATTTATACTATTATTTTTTTTCTATTACTAAATTTTGTGATTAAAATACATACATACAAGATTTAAAGAAAACTGATTTGTACAATTTTATTCTTGAAAAATATAATAAATTTTTTTTCCATTTTCTTTTCATTTATTTACTATTTTATAGAATATTTACATGAAAGAAAGATATTCCACTATAAAATTGTATAAATTTTTCTCATTTTTATTCTTAAAGTATCACGTTCACATCAGAATCAATAAATTTTAATTATAAAGAATGAAGTCATTTATTTTATGTGAAACATACACATAACTAAAAATCCACATACATATTTACATGTACATATTGCGATAAATTTTTACATGTAAACTTTTGTACTTATACATACCTGTGTTTCAATATCTGCAACTTCCTGACGATTAATTAATATATCGCGTAATATAAGTGAAGTTTGTACAATTAATGCCAATATCGGTATAAATGGTAGAATTATCATCTATATAAAAATAAAAAAAATATGTGGTACTAAAACAAATTATATTATGTAAATGGTAAAATTCGAACACAATTAAAGAATAATAAAAACAGATAATGTTCTTAATTTGTATTAACTATAAAAGAAAATAATTTTCTTCAATACAAAATGCATAAAATATTTTTTATTTAAGACAAATAATGAAAAAGAAAAATGTTTGAATTTTAACAGTAAAACATAATCAAGAAATTGACCATAAATTACATTTCAATGATATTCTTAATAATACTATTTTTTTTTTTTTTTGTTTTTGTTTTTGAACAAAATTTGTTTACTTAATTAGAATATATTGTCAGGATTAAATCGAGGTATATTTGTTTGTTACGTAATAAAAATGTATACATAAGCACATAAGTTACAACATTGAATCTGAAATAGAAGTTATACTATATTAATTTAGATTCTTTGTTTTCATTAAATAAGCAGTGTTTATGTTCTCTATTAAATTCTAGAATAAAATCGTGTACATTATATAATGACGAATACATTTTTTTCAAGGGATATGAAGTTGTCTGTTTTGAGAAATTCAAAATTTCAAATATTTTGTAAATTATATCACTTTAAAAACTTTTTTAAAAAATAATAAAGAAACAATTTTCATCAAGTACGGACGGGCTAATTATGCTATATAATTTACCAAATTGGTTTTTCAAATATTAATTACCCAAAACTTTTCGAAAACTTTAATTAGAAATTATAATTAGAAGTTTCAATTGGCTTAAATTATATATTTACATTTAATTTTCTTATACTTAATATCTGTTAACCTTTTACATTTTTTATTTAAAAAATAATAATAATGACATACACATACATAAGTGGAATTTTCTTTGTTTAACAGAGAACAAAATTATAAATATTTCCCAAGACAAAAATTATAAAAGGATTTATTGATTAATGATTTGATTTAAAAAACCCAATTTGTGAAAATTTTTTACGCTAATTTTCGTTTTGGGAAATAAACGAATACTAGTATTTTTGAAAAAAAAGGATGAAATAAAGTCTGTAAAAAAAAGTAATAAAATAAAAAGCATCAATGTGAACTAAATTTTTTCTGTAATAATAATTAAAGCAAATGTTTTGTAAGCATATCGATTTTTAATGTTTTCATTTTATGACAATATTTTAGCAATGATAATAAATCAATCAAAATAAAGTAAAAAAAAAACAGAAAGACAAAATAAGTAATTTTACCCAATATGTAACAATTTTTACCTTCATGTGTATAGGCATGTGGGATCACCAACACAACGAAAAAATAAATAATAATTATAATTAATTGAATCAAAAAAACAGTCAAAAATAGCATTCAAAATTCTTTGTAAAAATTTTTCTGTTTAATTCGTTATTATGAAATCATTGGAAATTACTGATATGTATTTGTATGTGATATTATGTGATAACAATTATAATTTAATTTTATATCAATTTATAACGAAAAATAAAAATGATAAATAACGAACTTATAAATTATATTTTATGATTGTTACACAAAACATAATAAAAGGATCCAAACGTTCTGTAACCAGGGTAACATATAGTACATTACATGTACAATTATTATGTACATTATGTGTACTCTTATTATTCAGAATCACATTATATAAATTCATTATATTTTTAATGAAAATAAACATTGAACAATCACTGCAATATAATGATGATATAACTAGGCAACTATCAGAAGTTAATTTATATTTGACCTAATTTTTTCTAAATCAGAAATATAAACTAAAATAAATAAAAAATGTATGTACAAAACTAAAGTGAAAATCAGAAAAAAATCCCTTTTTTATATTGCTTTTCATTATGGATATTCTTTATTCAGTCAGTACACCATTGTCATATCTATATACATCCATGTTTACGTATGAGATAAGGCTTATGGGATTACAAATTTATAGGCGCTGTCTATTTGCAGTTTTTTATGTATGCATAAATTTTCCATATTTTGCACATAATATAAACGACGAACAACATACTAGAAAATATCATATTTATTTTTACGTGATAAATTTGTAAACCCACTATTCATGCAGAAAAATAAGGAATAAATTTAATGTATGCATACGTGAATGTCCGTAAATTTTAGCTTTTACCATTAAAAATATACATACATACATGAATATGTGCAATATAAAAAATGGACAAAATTGTATAATAAAAGGACATACAGAATTTAAATTATACTACCATATATTATAATCATAACCATTCATAACTTTCCCTTCATTAATATTGACGTATTGTAAATTACATTTTATATAAAATATTCACCTACACATGTACTAAACATATATTTAACAATTTTTTCTGCATTTACGAAAGCATTTATTTAATAAAATATAAATTACTACTATGTAACATTATGTGATATAAAGTAAATTTAAATAGTATGTACATACATACATATATAATAACATGTAAATTGTATTTTCAAATGAAAATTTTTTATAATAATGGAACTGTTGCATTGTAATATAACGCAATGTTTTTAATAATGGAAAATGTATAACTATACTCAATTACGAAATGAATACAAAACAAAAGAATGAATTATTATGTTTACAAGGAAAACAAAATGTTAATAATTAATTTTCCCATTGACACAATTTTTTTTGTTTTCATTTTTTCTAATTATATTAAAATAAAACATTAAAAAATATAAAAGTTTGCATCATCAAATATTATAATATAAATAAAAATTACCTGAAATAATTGTATCCTTCTTGCCGTTTTTATTGTTGGACTTTTTGCTGCTGCATTACAACATTTAATTGTTTCATCAACATTACCAGATACATCTTCAGAACTAATTGAACGTATTGAAATAGCATCTGATGACGCTTGAATTTTATGATTATCCATTGTTGTTATTGAACGACAATCATTAATTATTATTGGTGATCTTTGTATATGACATTTACCATTCCACATTGTTTTTATTATCTCGATAAAATTATTTAAAGTTTTATTATTTTGATTTTTATAACTTAATATTTTTCTTATTATTTTTTTTTAATCGATCTTCTTCAAATAGAATATATTGTTTAACTGAATAACTGTAAAGATATAATTTGTTAAAAATTAAATGAGACATTAAAATGAAATCTAATAGATATTATTTGTTGATTATTCTATAAGTTGATCTTTATTTATACTCCATACACTAATTTGATGCAGTTAAAGTCTTATGGAAATGACATAAAGTAGTACCACTTTCTGTCGCTGTATATTGATATTAAAAAAATTCATCTCGTATTATATGGATAACTTTACAGATTGTGATAACACTACTAGTGAGATGATACTATTAGAAATTACGAGAAAAGAAAAAGGACACGTATACTATCATAAGATCTTAACTGCATCGAATTAGTGTATGAAGTATAGTGCTGTGCTTTATTTAACACATCAGTGTTAAATAGTATTTATCATTTAATTAAAAAGGTGACATATTGTCTCATATATTTGAATCATATTTATATCAGGTATAGAACATAATATACTATATAGTGTATAGAGTACATCTCATTAATATTTACGGTTTTTTTAAATGTCATACGTATACTAATGAGTATATGACTTAATAAATGTTGATAGTAAAAACTTTCTAACTAGTAATAGTACAATACATTATATGGTACATACAAACGATATGTGTGACAACAAATATAATTTAAAAAGTATATAAAAATGTATCTAACTACACACATACGTTTTGTTATGTTACATCAACGCCTTTAACATATCATTAATTTTTTCGATTAAATCTTTTAACTTTCCTATTATGTAAGCGTGAAATATTTTTTGTTTAAATAATTTTCATGTCTCATATACAAGACAGAATGGTTTTAAATCTCAACAAACATTTTTTATAAAAAAAATAAAATAATCTTATGATATTTGATAACATAAAATCTAATTTACAAAATTTTCTCATTTTTCTCATGATAATTCACATATACTTAACTTTTTAGGAAATTGTTTTTAACTTACTTTTCTTTGATTTATGTAAAAAAAGAATTTCACAACGCATAAATTTTTATAAATCACCAAAAGATTTTTATATTCTTATCATTTTTCAAAATTACATATTTAAAATCTAACTTTCTGCTTACTTTTATTCAAATTTTCAATTTTAGCAATATTTTCTTATTCAAAAAAAAAAAAAAAAAAAAGAATGTTTTATCACATTTTGTACGATAAAAGTATTACAAAAGTGTAAATCATTTTTATAGTGATTTTTTACAAATAAATATTCCTAAATTATCTATTTTTTTTTGTAAAGAAAATATCTTGTATATTAAAACCCTCGTTCATATTATTAAAGCAAAAAAATAAGCTCCTTTTCAAAGGTGTTTTAATACTAAAATATGATTACATGTGATAATATTGTATGGACACTCTATTGTGTAATTTTTTTTTATTTGAATATTATTTTTTAACTACATGTCCAAAGAACACACTAATATAAAAAATAATTTTTGATTTGTTATGTAATGTAATTATACACAATTTTTTCACTTTCATTTTAAAGTTTTTTTTTTCTTTTTTTTTTTGTAAATGAAAAATATATAAATTTCTGTTTTTTTTCATACATAGAAGAATAGTACATATCTATTTATATGCATGAATTTTTTTAATTTAATTTGAATATAAAACAGAAATCAGTGCTTTTGACGTAATATTATATTAATGTATACGTACGTTGCATAGAAACGTACGTATAGGTAAAATAGATTACACTAACCAGTGTTTACACATCTGAACAATTTCATTTTCAGTGATTCATACGTTCATTCGTAAAAATTATTTTCATCGTTGTTTTTTTTTTGAATGGAAAACACTGTAAATTACCTGTGCTTTTTTTAAATATGTAGATATGTTGGACCTTTTTTTCTGTGAATATTTTTACACTGCGTGTATATGTGCGTTCAACGACATACACGTTAAAAATGTGTATATTTTGTACATTTTTTTTTCATCCTTTTTATCTTTTTAATAAAAATGATAATAATAATTTGTACAAAATAAATGCACATAAAAATAATAAAAAAGTACTACAAAAATTCTTTAACGCCATTATTTTTACACAAAAGAATGTATATTTTATTATGAATTCATACATATGTACATATGTAAATTTAAAAAAGAAAAAATTTTATTTCAAATAAATTTGATTAAAATATACATGTAAACTGTATAAGGGTGTTCCACTTACGCTAGATAGTCATTAATAATCATTTTTCAAAACGAACCCTTAATTTTAAGATTCAAAAAGAAAAAGGAAATTTATTTTTAGTATTTGCGATAAAATGATGTATAAAATTAAGATTATCAATTGGTTTTCAAACAGTAGAAAATATAATTATTTTTAAATATTTTACTCTAATTATTTTTATTTTAATTGGACATTTTTCGATCAATTTTATCCTTCAGCAATTTTTTAATTCAACTAGTTGGAAAAATGGTTTACTTTTAAATAAACATTTAATTTGTATGTAATCATACATACATACATATGATAATATGTCTAAAGCTTAGTACAATTTTTTCAAACACCCTATTTCACTAGATAACAAATTTTTATGTGTACTAAATCATTACTTATTTATTGTACAAACATAAAAAATAATAATTTGATTGCATATCAAATATTTATACCCTCTTTTTTTTACTTTAAACAGTGTTAGCTGTTAATACGCATGTATAGGGCGATTCTTTTTTTTTTACACAACCGTCGGCAAGTTACATATAAATTTAAATAACAATAATTAAAAATAGTCTGAAGGGAATAAATATTTATCATTTATTTGCTAAGGGTAGTTAAAAAATTTTCACATTGATAGTAGGTTCCATATAATTGTAACGAATATTTTGGATTTTTCAAATATTCAAAATAGTCATCTTAGTTACCCTGTGTAATTTCTATTGTTAAACATTCAAGATACTTCACTTAATGATGAATAAATCTTTTGTAAAATTATCTATTCATTCATAATAAATTTCAATTCAATAGTAGAATTTTTTTTTTCTGAATTTTATTCTGCAACAGCACAATAATACTCCAGATACATATAATACACCAGATACATATTTTAGTCTCTTTATTGTCAAATTCTAACTTTTGAAAAGACAGAAACGCATGTCGATATCTTTCATTTTAATCATTCTGAAATTTTCATATAACAAATAGAGATACAAAAAAAAAACACAAATATATAAAAAAGATACTTATCTGTAGCTGTACCCACCCATTCCCATATTCTCTCCCTTATTTCTCAAAGTAAGAAATAATCTAGATAATAATTTCTTCATTTTCTAATTTGATAAAATTAAATCGAAAAAATAATAATCATTCAGTGTCAGTAAAATTCCAAATTATGGTACACATTAAGGTATATTTGTACATATGTATGTACATACATACATATATGTATATGCACTTTACATATTGATATTGAAATGAAATAAAAAAAATAAAAATAAGTGGAATATTTTTGTACATATGTACATACATACAAATGTACATAAACAGATTTTTGGGTTATTACTTTTGTTTGACCTGAATTTGTTAGATGCTATCATCTCTATATTATAATCATTTTCATTGATATGAAATACCTATGATCTAGAACTAGAACATAATTTGTATATAGAAAGTGTCTTTAAAAAAAAAATCTTTTTTATACAATGTAACGAAGATTACTTTTATAATAAACTGCGCCTGTAATACATGTAAAAATATACATATTTATTTGTGTTTATACATTTTTCGAAAATTTAATAAATAGACAACAAATACATATAGTATAGTTATCAATTTCTTCTTTGTTTTTACTTGATTTTTATATTGATTTGATTTTAGTTTGATTAAAATGATTTGTTTAAAATACAATTTCATTCGATAAATGATAAACAAGAAAAGTAATATAAACGAATCATTTAATAGATTTGATAAAAACCATTCTACCATCACGAATAAATCTTTACTTGTGATTTAATATAAAACTGATATGAAAAAAATAAAATCAAATAACTAGATAAAATTTGAATTTGATTTTTAGTTTTAATAAATTTTCGAATCCAATGGATATCAAAGTTGTAAATTTTAATTATTGATCAATAGATATTTTCTGCACATTTTTCATGTACTTTTGTCTGTAAAAAATTTTTTTAACATTTTTGGTAGCGATAGCATTGGGGTCTCAAGTGTGATAACTGATAAGTTGTTCAATAAATTAACATTAGTAGCCGTACCACAATTTTAATATACGAATATTAAAAACCAAGACTTCATCAAGACTTGAAGATATATTTTTTTTTTATGTTAAAATATGTAAAAAACTACATTAATTATCTATTTGGAATATTTAATGAAATTTCTGGGAAAGGACTAAAAATCACGAAAATAAAACACAAAGTTAATCTTTAAAAAAACAAAAAAAAATTCTTTTTTATAATTTCACGTAAAATGTAAATTAAGTCTAGAACAACAACAATTTTATTAAAAATATTGTAACTACTTATATATGTACATATGTTTGTCAATTATTATTATTAATGCATAATGAAACAAATAAAAAAGATTCTTTCAATTCCATGTATGTATGTACATTCTTTCGTTTATTTCCTTTTTTCATGTGTATTTTATATGTATACAATTTTCATTTAATAAAACAAAAAAAAATGTATTTTGTATTCATTTATGCACGTATTTATACGAAAATTTTGGCATCAAATTTTGGAAATTATTTCTTCTATTTTTGTTATTATTATAAAAAAATTCTTTTTTCGTTGTATTTTTTGTTTTAGGATTTCTCATAAAACAGATAATGTACTACAAAAAATGTTTTTGATGTGAGTATAATATTATGAACCATAAATATAAAATACACATATACATATATAAAAATGAAATGTAACAATTTATTGATGTTTGTTCCTTGGCCTAGTATATACAGTATGTACATGTAAAATCATATAGGCAATAATTTGCAAAATTCATGGTATGTACATATTTGGCTATTTTGAAACATTTCATCATTTTATTGTTTTTTAGACATTTTTGATTTTTTTTTTCTGTTTAAAGGACGACAACAAAGAAAAGAAGTTTTATCATTCAACTTTATCAGCGCTATACAGAGTAATTTATGTTTGCATATCAATGTCTTATCTTGACGTGTTTGCAAACCACGCTGATAATATTATTATATTCACTTTTCTTGTCAAATTTATAATTTTAATTTTTTTATGCAATACAACCAATGTATAAAGTTTTTGTGCAAATGGCATCTAGTGATTGGTCTTGATAAACTTGAATCCTCCAAGTCATAATATTGAAAAAAGCGAACATTTTTTCAATGTTCTCTATTACCCAACATCTATTTGTTTTTTGATTCAGTTTGGTTGTATCATCAAAGTCTATCAGACAGAAATCGAACTACCCTACATTTTTACATAAAATTGTCTAGGAAATTTTATTTTTAATAAATGTACATATTTTCAAGGACGAATTTGAAGTAATGAATTAAAACGGTGCCTTAAAAGGGAGTATCTGATATATTGTAATGCTTGTGCGTAATATGTAAAAATGTTGAATTATACAACACATGATTTGAAAATATAATAACTAATAATAATGTAAAAACATGCTATTTTAAAATATGAGTAAATAAATCTAATCTACATGCTTCGCTAAAGGGTGTTTTTTTTATACAAATGTATTCTTGAATAAATTGAGAAATAAAGTAAATCACATGACATTAGTGAAAATCTGTCTTCAAACCCGCCGTTTTTAAAATAAAATACAAATTGCAAAGTTTAAAATTTATTAAACGATTTTTTTTTTTAGAAAATATAGAATTTTTAAACTTTTTTTTAAACCTTCTGAACATAAGTTCTATGTAGTAAGCTTAAATGTATTTTTTTTTAAAATAACTTTTTAAGTCGAAGTAACTCAAAGAAAAGAAAATTTCAAGTTGAAACTGGCAAATCAGTGCAAGTCAGAGTAAAGCTACTAAAACTAGGAAACATGGAATATTAATTTTCATTCATATTTTTTGAAGCACTTTATAGGAAGTAAAGTATACGTTTCAAACGAAACACTCTGTATGAAGTTTGTTTTATATGAATATTTTATTTTATTTTTTTTTTCGGATTTTATTGGTTTATTATTTTCTTTTTTCTCGACAAGTTGACAAATCTTAATCTTATTTTGATTCACTGTTATGCATGTACACGTCTATGTATTTATATGGGTACGTGTAGCAACATTCTCGTTCACATATCCACGTATGGATATGCTTGTATCAATTCCACTCTACGAGGACAAAAACACAACTTCAATCAACATACATGGGTATTTGCAAATGTGATTGCTTTTTTTCCATCATTTTTTTTTTCTTTACTTTTTTGTTTTTATTTTTTTCTATTGATATAATTTCAATATAAAATCCAATAATCTCTCATCAATAATACACTGTCAATAACTTGTATTTTTCCTTTATTTATATATTACTTGTTTGTTATAATTTTTTTTTTGTGAGTACTTAAAATATAAATTAATCGTAACTTGAATATATGCAGGGATGAAAATTTAAAACCGTGTAAAAGACAAATAGAAGGAAAATTTTGGATCTATAGCAAATGATTGCAAATATATGTAATAATTAACTTTAACTTTAAATAAAATATCTTTATTTTTTTGTAAAAAGAATAGAAAAAAAAATTTTTGTTTGGAAAAACAAATTATGTTTCAGACTTTGAAAAAAATTGTGTAAAAATTAATCACGTAACTTCTTGTTGTACCCGATGTTAATGATCATACACAATACGATAGCACCTACTGGACTATTCGTAATAAAGAGAACTTTTACCAATACTCAAGAAATAAACGCAAATGTTTCAAGTACGATACTTCAATGAAACTCAAAATATATTTACCAGAAATTAAAGAATGCTATGGTAAATCGGATGAATGTAAAGAGTTGTTGTTAGGTAAATTTAATGAAAAGACCGGTAGAAAGACCAAAAATAGATGGCTCAATTGCGTGACGTAAGACGTAATCGTGTGTATCTTGGAAAATTAGAAGAAAACTTTCCTAAATCGAATTACTTACATATTTGAAGGAATAAAATAGAAAAGGCGAAGATTCAATTTATGAATTTTAAAACCGACTAAGCCTACAAAACATTTCATTTTTAACATTTTGACTAATATCTTTTCTGTGTAGGAGAAAAGTTTTCACGTATACGACTATATAAAAAATACGTACGTATTGTATGTACATATATAGAACTAAAATTTGATTAATTTTCCAAATAATGTATGTGTACATACCCAACATGTATAGAATGTAAATTTAATTTGTAAATGACGGAAAATAAATATTAGAAAGATCTAATCAATCATAAACGAAAAATAATTTCAAAATTATAAATATTTTTAGAATGAACATGAAATTATAAGATATAACGAAATTAATAAAAAAAGAGTATGGTTATTGATTATATGGTATAAACATAAACGTATATATGTACGTACTTAATTTAGAAAATTAGTTTCTTGATCATAATTTTATTTACATATTATTAATTTTATAGCTTCTACAAATTATGTACAATTAGAAAAAGAGACTAAAATTTCATTATTTTTTATTATCATTTTTCAATATTGTCATTTGTTTTACCTGTTCGTTATTAATGAAATAAAAATTTTGCATCTTTTGCATATATATATAAATAAAACATGAAAATTTCTATAATATAATGATTTGATTGAGTATATGAATATAAAATAAAATATTTTACTCTAAATGCTTTTAAATAAAATTATATATTCGTATACATATTTATGTACATATGTATGTACGTATGTATATGTGCAAAATAAAATTTATTTATAACTCATATTACATATATACATAAATTTTTAAATATAATATGATGATGAGAAAACTTTTATAATAAATTATTCATTATTATATTTATCATTTTTAGTTTTGTCTACCTACATACTTTATATTCATTCTTGTAAATATAGTTTTATACAATATAAATGGCAAATAAACATATCACATCATATCATTGTATGTGTTATATAGAATGACTTAAAAGAACTCTTTTTAACAATGTAAAATGTTGAGTAAAAAATAAATTGAAAATATTTCATATTTACATGGTGTTACATAAGACTTAAATTATTTTTACAAAATTAAAAAATAAATAAATAAATTCATCATATTACAATATTTCTGCTCAATTCATTTCTAACTAAAATAACTATTTAAATTATTTAAATTGTTCTGTATTACCAAGTATTACGAAGAAATAAACTTTATTATTAAATACTTTGAAAATTTATTCAGTTATTTATTTTTCTACGTTAATGATATTCAGTTTTGTTCATGTTATATAATATCTGGTATTTTATTTAAATGGAATTATAGAAATAAAAAAGAAAATTTTTTTTCAAATGATTATAACATTAAAGAAAATAAAGATAAATCATCTATTTTATATGCTTTTGTTTTTTTAATCCTTCAAATTTAGCCACATTTAGCTTGTTGTAATAGAATACCCTGTCCATGTAACACACGTACATAATATATGCTTATAAGAATGTATGACAAATATGTTTGATTAATATTTTATACAATACATTTCAATTACATGTAAACGATGAGAATTATTTTTAATTTCAAATTAGTTTTAAAATGTTTTCAATAATATACATTTATACATACATATGTGTACATACTTACATATGACCATATTATGAAAGAAAATGTTTGTAAGTAAAATGTACAAGCTATTGATTGTACATACACTTTAGTACTTGAATAGGTGCATGCATATACACATGTAATGTGAGTATTAAAATTTGAATAAACAAAATATGTCATAAAATAT
Source organism: Anthrax anthrax (assembly GCA_963971155.1). Lineage (NCBI taxonomy): Eukaryota > Metazoa > Arthropoda > Insecta > Diptera > Bombyliidae > Anthrax > Anthrax anthrax. Next base: position 74,080,796 of record OZ020117.1, on the reverse strand, counting down.
GATATAATTACAAAATTATAATATTGTTAAGATAAATTTCATCTATTTTTGTCAAAAACTAGGTCAAGATTTTATTTTGTTTTTAAATTATTTTATTAATTGGAAAATTTAGTTTAAATTACCAATATAGCTCAACCTTTCTATTTGAATATTTATATAATGAATTATGGGTTGACTAAAAGAAATGATATATGTATATATAAATTTCTATACATATATACATAAGTCTGTACAAGTGTGTCTTTATATATTTCTTTGATATTTTGCATGAGATATTATTTACATTAGGAAATGATTAACTCAAATTATTAATAAAATTACCAAATTAAAGGATTATAAAATAGAACAATACAAAACTTTCACATTCATTCCAAGAAATATTTTATCATCTTTAATATGTATGTTCTAGAAGATATTACAATAAAATCTAATTCAAAAGAATTTCTAAATCCTTTTAGGGGACATAAAAGAGGGAAAGGAACCTCTATTCATCTTAATGAATTATGTTTCATATAGATAATAATAAAGTAAATTACTTTTTAAAAAATGTGATTTTTATTTTGTCGTTATATTCACGATCTAGTCATTATACACGAGTATCATAATATGTAGTAGCCTATGTACAAATTCTTTAATACATAATTCAAAGAAAATTGTATAAGATTTTGAATATTTAAATGAAAATTTTCGTTATTTTTTTTTGAATGCATAAAATCTGCGTAAACTAGATTTTAAATAATCTATATTTTCAACATTTTTTAAATAATGAAAATTTAATTTACATTAATTTTTAAAAATCATTGATCGATAAATGACCATCCCATAAAAACCATAATTTTACAAAAAATTTATTTTTTATTTTAAGGACATATAATAATTCGTTATTTGAAAATTCTTCTTTTAAAAAGAAAATCAAAATCCTTTGAATGAGAAATTTTAAAAATAATAAAAATATTTTATTTGTTTCTTTTAGAGTACAATTTTATAATATATTATATTTATTGTTATAAATATATCCTTATGTATATTTTTTAAAATATGTGTATATATGTAATATAAACAAAACTTACATGCTTGTAAACTTTTTTTTGTACTTACAAAAATGATAGTTAAATTTTACTGCATTAAAATTTTTCTACTGTAACAATTATAATTGTTTTGCAAATTTGTTTTTTGTCCTTAATTCAAGTAAAACACAAATAAAAAATGTGTATTTTCAAATTTTCACTTTTGTTCAAACGCATTTGTTTTTATTATTTAAATTTTTTTTTTTTGAATTTTTTATTATTTATAAATGTTTTATTGTTATAAACACAAACGTTTTTAAAAATCCTTAATTTTCAATTTTTTTTTTTTTTCAAACATATAATTTTTTCACAAAAGTAAAATTGTGATGTATTCTCACAGGATGCACAAAACTAACTAAAGTTAACCTGTTGAATGTTGAATACTTTATTTGAAAAAAATAGAATAAAAGCAAAAATCAAATTTTATCATAAGGAGAGTTTTTCTGTATCGTGTTTTCGCTAGGAACAACAAGATGGAAATGAATGAATTTTCCTTTTATTCAATTCACACAATACAAAATACGTATTGATACTGGGTATACGCAGATATACTACATAAATATATGGCATTGATTCTATATATTGTAGCCATGGAGTATTAGAAAATAAATATACACGTACATGTACACATACATAGATATGTATGTATTTCGGCACTCAGGATATGTAACGCTTCGTACATGAGTGAAAATTAAAAAAGAAAAAAAATTATTTAATTTAAACTAAAGCAATATATTTGTCGAGTCTAACAAAATGATTTGACTTAAATACGTCCTTATTATATGACAAAATAATTTTTTTTTATTATTTTTACGAAAAATTTGATTTTGCATTTTACAGGTTTTCACACCTTGAATGATAATGTCTTCTTGTTTTATCTGTGTAAATGTCCTTTATATTTATTTTTCATTTTGAATTTGAAAATACTTGAAAAACGTTTTATAGATATATTAACTTCATAAAAGTTAAATACACATTTCTACATATTTGTTTGTAATTAAAGAAAAATCAAAATAAAATGTAAATATAAAATATGTATGTAATATGTAATTTAAAAAAAAAAAAGATCATAATATCTATGAAAAATCCACCATCATCTATCGTCTGCCTGCCGCGACAAAAATAAAGAAAAAATTAAATTCATGGAGAAAAAAGGATGTATCATTCCAAAAATAAGTATCTGTCTGTATACGACATGTACATGTCCTGTAATAAATGTATGTGCGCATTTACCTTATGAAACAAAAATCTCAGACGCACAGTAATTTCCTTTTGAAGTTTTTAGACAAAAGTTTCATAAATATTTTGATTGAACACAATGAAACAATTGAAGATAGGAATCCTTTTATTTTTTTATTTTATACCTTACCAAGAAACATACACATAAAATATAGAAAAATAATTTTTGATTTCACCATAACTATCAAAAATGAAAATTTTTAAAGAAAAATAGAAAAATTTTATTTGATAAAATAAATTTAAAAAAAAATATATAAAGTTTCATCTTCATGGATTTTTAGTTTCATGCTGTAAATGCGAGCCATACGTACCATTCTAGGCTTGTATTGTGAAATATAAAATGATAGAACATATAATATGTAAGTTTTTGTAACGTTCATAAAATAAAAGGATCATTGTTTACACATGTGATTTAACTTGAATGAACGAATAAAATAAAAAGGAGAATTTTTAAACTGTACGTGTTTATGGAAAAGCTTTTATTTCTATATGCTTGTATGTATTTACATGTGCAGTGTAGATATATGTACTTATGTACGTATGCATGTGGCATGTGTTATGTATGTTACATGTAAAGGGTGTCTCGTTTCAACCTCAATATACGAATTATTTAATGAAAATTTCTCGTTATATGTATATTCATTCTTCAGTGCAACTGATTTAGAAATTTAAAATTCACGAAATTCTTATTCAAAAAAAGAGATTTTATAATTTTATGAATTTTAGACGAGTTTAATTAACAATTAAATTTTTAATTAGATGACATTCAATTAAGTTTAAAGAAATATATTAAATTAAAGCATTTTAAAGGCATTAGAGACTTTCAAACGAGACATTTTGTGTATACCATGCACTTACACATACATACATTTGTGCACACATATATTTACATAAACATACATATGTACATTTATAATGAATATTTATTTTGTATAGAAAATTATGTTGTCAATATTTTCCTATCTTTTTAATCTTATATTCACATATTCATTTTGTTTCTGTAACAATACCACATAGAAACTATAACGCGATTATATCTACATATGTACATGTGTATATGTGTATATTTACATGCGTTAGAAAATTAAGAACTAAATAAGACTAATTTTCATAATTACATTATCATCATTATCATCATCATCATTATCCATAATCAAGCAATCATTATTAATGTTACGATTATCCAATTTTTATTTTATGGATTATTTACATACATAAATTGAACGAATATTGAAGTAAAAATATTGATTTTAATTACATACCTACATTGAATATTTTAGCTATTTTGTGTCTGTATAGTTAAATTCGTATTAACGTAACTATTATAAAATAAGTTTTACTATGTTTTATATAATCGGCAGTAATAAATATAAATATGTATAATAGACACATTTTGTTGTAATTCGAAGATTATTTGGAAATCTGTTTTTTAATTAAAAATTACAAAAACAATTTATTTTAAAATTGTATATGTTTATAATTATATGAAGTGTTTAAAATTTCATTAATTTTGTACTATTATTAAATAAATGCAGAAAAATAACCGTCAGTAATATTTTTATACCAATAATTGTGTTTGATAATATGATACTTATATTGATAAATTAATTGAATTTTTTTTATAGGTATATTATATGTTTCAACGGTCGATATTACACAAAATATATAGATAATAAAATTGCAAAAATTAATTGGTTATTACCAATTTATTACACATTTGATCCTAAAAGGTAAACATACAAAAACACATACACCAAAAGGATCATAATTGGGATATTAATAAAGTAATCCATAAAAATATCAATAATTGCATCAAATTACATGTTAATGTTAATTTTTAATTTCCTTTATGTACTTACGTATTTTTGCGTAATAAATTTGGATTGACAATATTGAATTCAGTGAAAGAAAAAAAAATATTTTAATTAATTATATTAAAGAGAACTGTATTATTAAATTTATAAGAAAATGTACATACAATGCATATCAAGGCAAAAAAATATTTTCGTAGTAATTCAATTTATAACAATTCCTATGTAAACAAATATTTATTGTAAGCAAATTAATAATAATTTTATGAAGTGGAAAAATCCAATTATTGATAACATTGAGAAAAATGTACATACATACTTAGATACTTATGTATGTGAATATCTGTTGTACACACTTACAACCACTGTAGTGTAGGATATATACATACATACGTCTAAAAATATTTTATTATTACTTATAATTAAAAGAGGTGTGGAATATGAAACAGATACATACAGATATCGTATAGTAAATTTTAATTTTTTGAATTGACATATTAATATTTACAGCAATAATAATGGTATCGTTTATACATACCGACATCATTCAAAGCTAAATTTCTAAAAATTGCTGCATAATACCTGCAATACATACATATGTATATCGACTTACAATATTGGATAATAATAAAAGTAAACCAGCCATCTATTCTAATTTATAAGTATCTTTTAATTTCTACATATTTAATTGATAAAACAATTTTTTTACTTGATATCTAAATTCACAATTTAAAGAAAAAAAATCATTTTTTTTTTACAGAACAGTAAATACGACACACTCCATAAGTTAATCAATTCATAAATTCATAAATATGAAACGATCAATTAAATTAATTCAGCACACTAAGATACATAACTGAATATTTGCAACTGATGAATTGATATAATAGTTTGTACCTGACTGATAACTAACTGATAACTGATATTGATAATGACAAAAGAAATTATGCACAAAAGGGAAGGAAATCACAAAAATAGAAGAAAAAACAAAAATCGCCTGAAGATAACCGAACGAAAATGCTAGTAACAAGAACAATATTCGTCCAGATTGTCTTCTATCTTTACTTTAGGTTCTAAATCATATACTCATCATTTGATCCTTTATAACATTTTTTTAATCGCCGGTTCCTTGAAATGCAAAATTTTTAGCGTTACCCACGGAGCACCACTTGTAGATGAGTAAATATGATAATAAAGGTTTTGTACTTATAAAATTCTCTAAAAGTCTCTTTCTAGCAAAATCAAAATGAAATTTCTAATCGTAATATGTAATAATTAAATTTATTTATTTGATACATTAGTTTATACATATGTAAATAATACATAACTTTTATTGTTCCATTTTTTTTCAAATTATTATTCAAGTAAATGCACTTTTAATACCATTAAATTCAATCAACAACGTACATACTTACATATATGCATATATTGTACATCTACACATGTACATATGTGCATGATGTACATTGGTACATAAAATAATAAATTAAATTTTATAATATAATTCCTTTATGCATTATTTTTTTCAATTTAAAAACTCTAATATTTTTGTATAGTCTTTTGAAAAAATTCTATGTATTATATAAAATTTTTTTTCAATTATATGTATATTGTATTAGAATTTCACCAAACAAATGGCAGAGTTTTGAAATCACAATAGGATTACTTTTTATTGTTCATTTTATTTTATTTTTAATTTATTAATTATTCAAGATTATTTTTTAGTTTACTTTATATTTAGAAATTTGAACAAATCTACTACAGATATACATAATAATATAGCACAACTAACTATACATACATATATTTCAATAGATAACGTTATTAATTAGATAAAAATAAGTTTAAAATTTTTTCCTGTAAGTACGAATACATTTTTATGTATATGTAGTATGTAACATCAATTTAGAATAGAATTTGAAAATTTAATTAAAATGCATTATATATGAAAAAAAATTTTCTTTGCAAAATAATTTTAAATTTATATATTTTTAATTATATGTGAAGATTTCATTTTACAAAGAAAATTCAGAATAAAAAATTATTAGTTGAAAATAGATTTTTTCGCTTATACTTATTTTTAAGAGAAAAATTTAATTAAAATTTCGAAGATATGTTAAAGTTATTAATTTATTGTTATTGATTAGTTTATTAATTTTAGCTCTTGTTATAGATTATCGATAATTGATCGAATAGTTTTCAAATCCTTTCTGTTTAAAAATCTAAATTGGTTCGATCATAAATGTTTATGATGATTTTCAATTTTACAATTTATTCAACCATTTATCAAAAGTCAAACAAGGCTAGTTATTTTATTTTATTTTTTTTTATTTTGTTAATTTTAATATTATAATTCTTTATCAGGCACTTGTGCAGGATCTAGGCCACACCTTTTCATTTCAACAGCAATTTGAAATAAATAATCATAGCATTCAGTCCTAAATGAATGTAAAACAAAGTTATATATTTTATTATACAATATACATATCATCATGAATATTAGAGTATGTAATGTAACATCATCTTACATTGTTTTAGCTTTTTGCCATGTATTACCCCATACATAAATTCCATGTCGTCTAACTAATATTGCACTTGTACCTGGATATTCGAGCATTGTTTGATACATTGATTCAGCCAAATCTTTTTCAAATGGTGTATTCTCAATTATTGGTACAATCAATTCTTCGTCATATCTTAAATTTCCATTCTTTTCATGATCAAAAATGCCCTATAAAACAAAAACGAAATACTATTATACAGTATTTTGTTTTTTATTTATTTATTTTTACTTTTATCATTTCTAAATGTGTGCAACGAAATTCTTTCCCTGGCCATAATAACGTTGCCATAACAGCATTTTGCGAATGTGTATGTATTACAGCGCCAGCTTCACGATGAACATAAGCTAACATAAATAATGGTGTACATTGACTTTTTGTTAATCTTCGATTTTTTAATTGTTGTTAAATTAAAAAAATGACAAAAAAATTAAATAAATATGGATTAAAACAGTAATAAAAACAAAATATGTTGCATGTAAATTAAAAATTTATTTACTTTTTATATTCTGGAGGTAATTGTAAATCTTCTCCATCAATATTTTGAACAAATAAATCTTCTGGTTGTATACGTTCTTTCTGTACTCCAGATGGTGCAATATAAATATCATTACTGGAAGAAATAAAAATAATTATTGTAATTTTATTTTAAATTAAAAAAATTGAGATTACATTTAATAATGAATATAAATTAGTTTTCAGTTAAAATTGAAATATTAATGACAATTATATCTGTATGTATGTATATGTACAAACACAAAAAGAAAAACAAAGTAAAATCAGTTCAAGGATTTGATTTTAATGTACATAAATGTACTTATGTATGTATAGAGAAAATATAGCTTGATGACAATTTTAATTTAAATTAAAAATCTATTTTTTTATTTTTATTTTTAATAAACAAAATGAAAAGGTTTATAGCTTCAAAACATTCTGTTTCCAAACAAATTATTCTTATGATATTCTCTACCTTTCTTTTTTATTCTTTTTAATTTCTTGTAATAAAATTATAAGTTTATATAATTATATACTAAGAATGATAAAAATATCACATAATTTCTTTAATTATATTAAATTTAAAAATTTAATTTTAATGGTATGTTATTTTAACAAACAAAAAAGAAAAAAAATTTCGACAGGGAACTTAACTTTTATAAAAATTTTTAAATAGAGAAATTTTTCTATTGTTAGTCATTTTAAATTGTTATTTTTTAATTTGTTTTAAATATAATTATCATTTTTATATATATTTTATTCTTATTATAAACACTTACTCTAATTTTATACTTATTCCGCCACCCGTCCCAGTTACCCATCCAAGTTGATAGAATTGTCGACATAATTCTGGTATTAATTTACGAGGATGTTCCTAAAAGTAAATTAAAAATGTAAAATAAAATAAAAAAAACTCTTCATTTTCGCTTTAAATATGAAAAATTTAGTGAAGTGTGAGATGTTACTCATTTAAATGATTTTGATGGCATAGTATCCCTTTTGTATTGTGAATTATAATTTTATTGTTCTGTTAATTATAATATGTACATATACATATACTACAATGTCACCTCAATATGTTGTACGTGTGAACCGTGAATGAACCATTTACAGAGTGGTTCATTGAAACGTGTATATAAACCGGGATGAGAAAAGCCACAGAAACGCAAAATGGTATGGTCAAATAAAAGAAAATTTCGACTTCCTGTTGAAAAAATATAATTAGCATCAAGAGTTTGGTGAAAATTTCTAAAATTTCAAGGTTTGAAGACTTTTAACATTTACAAATCCCTTTGCCAATATGAATCACCCTCTATGTATGTTACGCCTATATACATATGTACATATATACAATACATTTATGTATGTATGTATGTAGATTTATAGTACCTAATACCTATATTGTATGATACGGACGTATACGTATGGATACATTTTCTCTGTATATTTTAGATGATTTTAGTCACATGCAGAGCCAGAGATATCATGTGTAAGTTTATCTACATATTGGGATATATTTTGTTTTTCATGAATTGTTGGAATATTTCAAGGACAAGGATAATAAGAATGTGATACATAAATGTTTTTGTTGGTTGACATATACGTATTTTGTCTGCATGTAACATGTTCTTAATTAAAAACATTGAGAGAAAGAATTGAAAATGACAATTTTTTTAAAAATTTATTTAAATGCATGCATGTTCATACATATGTATTACCAGAAATCCGTATTACATTCTTTGTTAATATTTCATAATCTTCATTTTGAAAAAATACACGGAGTTTATTTTCAAAAATGCCATAGGTTGTAATGTAAAATGTAACCCATTTATAATTTTATTTTTTGAAGTAATAAAAAATAATCGTTAATGGATTTCATATTACCAAATTTTACATGTACATAATAGACAATACACACAAGTACCTAAGTACCTACATAAATGCTAATTATTTTAAATCAAGAAAAGAAAAAGAAACAACTTAGTTATTACCAATTCTATTGGGAATTACCTACCTCCGGTAAATCTTTATAAATAGACATTTCGTATTGTATTATTTTTATTTTATTATTTGAATAAATTTGTTCAACACTTCTTGCACTAGTAATTTAAATAAATAAATAAATTTGCTTCTAAAAAAAATTAAATAAATAAAAACAATCAACTGATTTTTTTTTTTGAAAAATCACTTTTTAAATTCGTCAAACTGCTAAAATACAAGTTCTTATCAAAGTTCAAAATCACTAATAATTTATTTACACATGCATATATGTACCTAATATAATATGTATGTAGCACAACGTACAAACCAATTTGTTATCAAGTCAAACCGCAAATGCAGATAAAATAATTTACAACACCACAACTCATAAAAAAATAAAATCAACCAACAAAACAATTGTGTTGTGTGGTTTTATGTATGTTTTTTGTTGGTAAGCAAGTAGGTAATCTGTAATCAGTACAGTAACCGTCATTACCAGCTGATAAGGCAACAACAAATATTGATAAGAAAATATTTAAATTAAAAATCATAATTTTATTTTTCTCTATTCAATACATGCGTTTTTTAAATATTTTGTTTCATTCTTTCTGGTACATTTGAATTCGGATGCAAAGAAAAAAGTACAGGTAGCTGCGGTCAATGCGTTTATTCTATTTTACATTCGAGTCGATTTCCAAAGGAATCGATTGAAATTCTTTTGTGTGAGAAGAGTGGAATGTGTAACAGAATTATCGCAGGTAAGATTTTGGTATCGATACTGAAATGAAACTTCCATACTATTCGTTCAACTTCGTAGTTCGTTTTCTTTGCTAACGATTGATTTTTTTTTTTTTTTTTTTTGATTTTCTTCTAATGTACATACATATGTATGTAGAAAACTCAAAAAGCGGATATAGACCATGCAAAAACATTAATATTGTATACTGAAAGATATCGGAATCTATACTATGATACTCGAACATCAGTAGACTGAGTAGACACTAGGCAGTAGATAAATAGTAGTGCAATATCAACATTTTAATTCTACTGCCTTGCTAAGCTAAATGCTTGCTTGTGCTATCTGGATTCAAAGTGCTTTGATCCAAATATTAATTTATCATATGTTGTGGTTAATTTCTAATTACAATCCACAATTCATTACAATAAAAAAAATATGTGCAAAACATCAAATTTTGAATTTTTAAAATTGAGGTTATGGTTATGTTGACTTTGATAGCAAACGTCATATTAAAATTCATGAATGTAGTTAAAGAAAATTATTGTGTTTTTAATTTCTCTTTAAAATTTCTTTAGCGAAATTAAAATAATTTCTAATTAATATGGGTAAAGAAAAGGAAAAACAAAAATCTACAACACAAGAAACAACAGAAAAAAATAAACCATTACCATCAGAAGATAATCAATCATCACAACAATCAACAAATGAATTATCTCCAGAAGAAATTGAAATAAAAGAACGTGAAGAAATTGATAATTTTATAAAAGATTTGGAAACAAAAATCCAATTAAAATTAAAATTACGTGAGGAAAATTTAAAATGTATTCGACCACCAGAAGAATATTTTTCACGTTTAGATTCAAATTTAAAAAAGAATACAGCATTTGTAAAGAAATTAAAGCAATTCACTAGTGCACAATTAGATAATCTTATGAAAGATATGATCGGTTTAAATTTAACTAAATACATATCAGAAATATGTTCATCAATATGTGAAGCTAAATTAAAGATGACTGATGTAACAGCCGTTATTACATTATGTTCAAAATTAAATCAAATTTATTCAGATTTTAATTCACAATTTTTTGATGCATGGCAAAAAATTTTAACAATAAAAACCGGTGAAAAAATTTCAAATCCAAGTAAAATGCGTGTTGATTTACGTTTATTTGCTGAATTAATTAGTTCTGGTGTTATAAATTCAAAACAGGGTTTATCATTATTGGGTAACGTTTTAACAAATATTATATCACAAGATAAAGAGGATCATAGCAATTTTTCAATAATATTATCATTTTGTCGACATTGTGGTGAAGAATATGCTGGTTTAATACCAAAAAAAATGTTACAATTATCTGAAAAATTTAAATTAACAATACCAAAATCAGGATTTTTAACATCAGATAAACAACAAAATTTACGTACATTATTAAAAGATTATTTTAAAACATTATGTACACATTTATTATCTGAATATTCAGAATTACAATCGATGACACGTAATATACGCCGTACAATGGAATCAAAAGGTGAAGTATCAAATGAGAAACGTGAGAAATGTGAATTAATGCAAGCTAATTTTGATAAATTATTAACATCGGCACAAACATTATCAGATTTATTAAATGAAAATTTACCAGATTTACCAAAAGATCAGGAAACTGGTACTTGTGGTACAGTATTAGATAATTTAATTGATGAAAATAATACTGGTGAATTAGATCCATGGGGTGATGATGAAACAAAAAGTTTTTATATTGATTTGCCAGATTTACGATTATTTTTACCAAATTTTTCTGCACCCAAACAACAAGTAATATTTTGTTTGTTAAAAATATAAATATGATTTTTATTAAAATTGAGAATATTAAACTATTGTAGGAATCTTCTGAATCAACTGAAGAACCAGCTATGACTGAAGAAGCGTTAGATATGGAAATAGAACCAGATCAATTAGAAGTTGATGATCCACCATCATGTTCATCTGATCCTCCTGCAATTTCTGGATCACCTGAACCACCCGAAATTCAACCATTGTCAACTTCAATTGTAACTACCGCTAGTACTACATCTACTACTTCTGTTACTTCTATCTCCACTGCTTCTACATCTGCCAATACCACTCCTATTCATATTCAAAGCATATCAACATCCACAACCGGTGGCAATATTAATTACAAACAACAGTTTGAACATTTCTTACAAAATTTAACAAATTGTGTTAATAAAGAATTAATTGATTCGGCCGCAATTGAATTTCTTTTAAATTACAATACAAAAAATAATCGAAAAAAATTGACAAAAAGTATATTCGGTGTTCAAAGGTATTTTAATTTAAAACATTTATCAGTTTAAAATTGAAATAAAAAAGTTGTTTTTTCATTGCAGAACTCGTCTCGATCTACTACCATTTCTAGCACGTTTTGTTGCTATCATAAATTTAGTACATCGTGATGTTGCTACAGATTTGTGTCATTTGCTTAAAATGGAATTTAAATGGCACATTAAAAAGAAAAATCAAATGAATATTGAATCAAAAATAAAAATTGTACGATTTATTGGTGAAATGGTTAAATTTGGTTTATATCAAAAAATTGAAGCATTATTTTGTTTAAAAATATTATTACATGATTTTCAACATCATCAAATTGAAATGGCATGCTCATTTTTAGAAGTAGCTGGACAATATTTATATAACTGTCGTGATACACGTTTACGTACAAATGTTTATTTAGAGCAAATGATACGTTTAAAAACTGTAACAGCATTAGATTCACGTCATTCAGCACAAATTGAAAGTGTTTATTATTTAATTAAACCACCAGAATCAGTCACGAAAGAGAAAAAAATTCGTTCACCATTGCATAATTTTATTCGTCATTTAATATTTGAAGAATTACATAAGGGTAATGTTGAGAAATGTATTAAAATTATGAGACGTTTAGATTGGAATGATCCAGATACTAATTCATATGCTTGTAAATGTTTATCGAAAGCATATTTATTACGTTTTCCAATGATTAGATGGTTAGCTGATTTAGTATCCGGTTTGAGTATATACCAAGAAAAAGCTATAACAAAGGTTATTGATACTGTATTCGAAGATATTAGAGCTGGCTTAGAAATTCATTCACCAAAGTTAGCACAACGTCGTATTGCAATGGCTAAATATTTAGGTGAATTATACAATTATAAATTAATTGACTCATCGAATGTATTAAATACTTTATATTCAATAATATCATTGGGCGTATCAACTGAGGAAGGTGTTTATTCACCATTAGATCCACCAGATAGTCTTTTTAGACTAAAATTGGCTTGCGTCTTATTAGAAACTTGTGGACAATACTTTACAAGTAGTTTAAGTCGTAAAAGGTAAAATATTTAAACATTTTAAAAATGTAAATTCATTTCTAATAATTTGTGTTTTTTGGATTTTTTAGGCTTGATTACTTTTTGGTTTTCTTTCAATATTACTACTGGTATAAGAAAAGTAATCCTATTTTTAGTCGTGAAAATACATCAGATTTATTCCCAATTCTTATTGATCACATGTACAAGGATTGCCTTGCAACTGTTAGACCTAAACTAAAAGTAAGTACATAAAACGATAGCAACTAAAAATTTGTATTTCATAAACATGTTCTACTCCATCTTTCGTTTCTCAGCTTTATAAAAATTTTGAAGAAGCGAAAGAAGCTGTTGAAAATCTTAAAAAAGAATTGTTCCCACAATTATTTGCTGGATCAAGTAAAACAGGTGATAGAGACAATGATTCTCCTGCAACAGTAACAACGGATGATGCTGCTCTCGAAACTATTCGTGAAGATAGTGAATTAGATGATGATGTAATTTTTTTCTGCTCAAACTTATTTTATTTAGTTGAATTTTTATTTAATTGTTATATTTCTTCTTTTATTTAAAGGGATCCGAAGATTCTTCAGATTCAGAATCCGGTGGTGACGAATCAAATCATGATAATGATGATGATCAGGAACAAGATCAAGATGATCAAGATTTAGAGCAAGAAAATGAAGATGAAGACAGAGAAGTAAGTAAAATTTGTTAAAATAAATCTGTAAAATAGTATGTACAAATATTATGTTTTAGTCTCCAATATTTGATCAAGTTGAACCAGAAATACCGAAAATACATGAAAAAACTCAAGAAGATATTGAATTTGAACAAATGTTTGAAAAGATGGCAGCTGACAGCTACCAAGAAAGATTACGTGAAAGTATAAAGCCAAATACAAAAGATATACCGGTACCAATGATGGCAAAAAGTAATAAAAAAACTTATGATCAATTACAAGGTTCTACTTCTAATGCTAGTGAAACATCGCCATCATCATCTGATAATGATGTACCATTTGTATTAATGTTAAGAAGTTCAAAAGGTGGTAAACAACAATTTAAAACGTTTAAAGCACCATGTGATAGTCAATTGGCAATAAACTTAAAATTGCAAGAACAAAAAATACGTGAAGAAAATGAACGCGTTAAAAGGTTAACATTAAATATAACTGAACGTATTGAAGAAGAAGATTATCAAGAATCATTATTACAATCACAAAAAGCTCAAACACAAAACCGTTTTTCAAAACAATCAAAACAGCCAAAATTTAAACATCAAAAGGGTGCACCAGATGCTGATTTAATTTTCAATTAACAAAAAGAGAAACAAAAAAAAGTGCCTACGAGTATGTAATAATTTTGACAATAATAATAATGGCATAGGAACTTCAAATATTTTCAATCAATAGAAAATAAAATGCACGGATTGTTTTGATATTTATGTATGTGTTTTTGAGCAACATTGTTAGCATGATAGCCATGGTGGCGAGGAAGGTCATTTATTTGGAGAAAAAACTATGTAAAAAAAAGAATTTGCTATTAAGGAGATGAAACATAAAAATAAATAGCAAAAAAAAAAAAAAAAAAAACAAAACAAATTAGTTACGATGAAAGTAGAGGTATTGGGAAATATACCAATTTATTAAATTTGGATAAATTGAAGGTTAAAGAATCGTACGTATGTACAGTACATATAAATTGATCATTTGGAGATCAAAAATTTTGCCTTTTTGAATTATTTTCTTAAATACATAATTTCTCATTTTAATATTTCTTTTCAAAACATTGATAAAATTGGAAGATAATTTAAAATGTTTTATTTTTGAATAAATTATATTAATTTGAAAAAAAAACAAAAACTAGAATTTTTGTTTATTTCTAAATAACACATACTCAGAAAAGATCAAACAAATCTTATTCGTCTAGCCTTTAGGTGCTAGAGATACTGAGTTAAAAATAGATGTAAGATGGTTAAAATGGAAGATAATTTTGATTTTTATGAATGAAAGATAAGCATGTATAGTTTTTTAATACCTATTTTTTTTATTTAAAAATAAATTTTCTATATCATTTATTTCTTTACAACATTTATCTGTAAGAATTTGAATTGAATCACTTGATGTAATTAAAATATCATCTTCAACTCTTATACCAATTCCTCTAAATTCCGGGGGAACATCTTGTCGATCCGATGCTATGTAAATTCCTAATTTTTAAAAATATGTGTATGTCATTTTATTTTGAGTTTAACAAAAAAAGAAATTTAAAGAGATTATTTACCTGGTTCTACCGTACAAACCATACCAGGAAGTAATTTTGTACTTCTTGATATTAATGGTGTGTCATGAACATCCATTCCTAGATAATGTGATACATGATGAGGACAGAATGTGTAAGCAGCCTAAATAAATGGAAAATTCAAATATAATTCATTTAATTTTCTCAAGTAAAATAGAAAATAGTATTACTTTAGCCAATTCAAGTTGACTTAAATTATTCGGTAACAATCCGATTTCTCTTAAGTATTTTCCTAATTTTAAGCACATTGTATCAAATAATTCATCTAACGTCTTTCCTCCTTTTTTTAATAGAGTATCTATTAAAATATTTAAAGTAATATTTATTAATTCTTGTACAAAAAAACAGAACTGAAAAGAATTATTTACAAACCTATCAATTCTTTCTGAACAGTTAAAACGACTTCATATAATATTCTTTGATATTCTGTAAATTGACCATTAGCTGGCCATGTTCTTGTTATATCACTACTATAACCACCATATTCGCAACCTTTAATTAAAGTAAAAATTTTTAATTAAACAAAGAAAAATTTCTATTCAAAATTTTAAAATATTTTAAATTTAATTGAATTACCAGCATCCATTAGTATAAGATCACCATCATTAATTAATTGTGTATTATTAATATAATGTATTATAGTTGCATTATGACCAGATGCAACAACTGGTGGATATGCCAAATGACTAGCATCTCTCATACGACATTTAAAATCGATTCTAGCAAATACATGATGTTCACTATCACCTGGTTTTGTTTCATAAATAGTTTCATTAATACATTCTGATGCAATTTTACATGTATTTTTCATTAATTCTATTTCTGATAATGATTTAATAACACGTAATTTATGTATAAAAACTGTTGGTGATTCAATTATATTAATATTTTTATCTTTTGCACAATTTTTAATTATATCAGAATATCTATGTAAATCTGATGATTTAAAATCATACCATAGTACAATAGAATTATTATTATGAAAATATCTTAAAAATGAAAATAAATAAATAAAATAAAAATTTAAATATGAATTTATCATTATTAACTTACCCATATAGTAAACTTTTAAAAAAATCAATATCATACGCTTCATCAACACCAAAATAATTAATTGAATTTTCAACGCCAGTTCTGGGACCATCCCATAATTCAGCATTTTTATCTTTTGGTCTCATTAATAAAATTGATTTAATTAATTCCTTATCATTAATTGTTAATATTAATATAGAATCAGGTTCTAAACATCCAGTTAAATATAAAAAATCAGAATTTTGTCGGAAGACATATGGTATTTTATCACTCATATATTTTTTTGTTGATGATGGTATAATCACCTACAAATAAAAATCATTTTAAAAAATTTCATTTAACTGATAATTATTTTCGAGTCATCTTTAACAGATTGATGTATATATACGTGTACTTACAATATGATTTTTTAATGTTGATTTTGTGTTTATCGCATATTTAAAAATATTTTGCATTAATAATGTACGGCGTAATTGAAATTCATTTTTTGTTACACCTAATACAATTTCATCTGGTTGTTGTAATAAATGTGGATGAGTATAATATGTTGGTTGACCAAATAATTTTTTTATTTTTTTATTATCTGCATCAATAGACAGTTGTTGTTGATCAACAATTGTATTATTTTGTTGTGCATGATGATTATTAAATTGTGTTGAAAAATATTTATCTAATAATAAAATTAAAATTTTTAAAAGTTTTTTATAATTTTTTAAAATTTTTGATTACTTACGAAAATTATATTTTTGTACTTTATATGTTAATGGTATACATAATTTAGGACGATGTAAATAGTGAACAATGCGAAAGAATACCATTTCTCATTCTATAACTACAGGATTTTTTATTTTTTTAAAAAACACAAAAAAATAAATTTTGTAAATATGATAAAAAACGAACTAAAATTTTGTACTTTGTACACATATGAATCCAAAATTAATTAAACAAAATATATTGACCAAAAATCAAAATAAGTACATTAATGATTAATATTAATAATAAAAATAAAGTAACCACTAATCAGCAGCTTTTACACACTATGAGTTACATAAATGCAATTGCAAATTAAAGAACTTTACAGGTGGCAGACGTAAGAGAACGGTCCTCTTATGTTGTATGTTTACATATGTATACTTTAATTAAACATTGCGTTCACAGCAAGCTTGAATCACTGAAAGTAGCCATTGTCATACAGAATGAACATTAGAAAATGATTTGTATAATACACAGTACACACTAAGTTCATCTTCATTTTTCATTTATGTACTAGTTTGGTTTGGTTACTGGTATATGGTGTATGCCGTATGGTATGTATAATGTATATATAGCAATAGCAAACAGCATACCAGTTTAGCAGTCTAAAGTCTAGTCTACTAGTGTAGTATAAATGAGGTTGAAAATCAGTATTCAATTTAATTGTTTTTGAACGTAAGAGCGGTAGAATGTGTTGTGTAGCGGCTCCTGAATTTTATTTTTGTACGCAATGGTTTAACATACTAAATATCACATTTAATTTATAATTGACCGGTATGAAACAAAAAAATTGTTTTTTGATTTTAAAATAATAAACAATTATAGTAAATAGTGTAAATTAATTATTTGTTGCTAAAATAATTAAAATGAAATTTGATTTTCTACTACATACCAAATTAAATGCATGTGCATTTGTATGTAATTTTAAAAAGCAGAATTTTCATCGAAACAATCGTATTGCCGTATCAGATATCAAAAAGTAGTAAAAAAAAAACTGAAATTGCAACAAAACGATAACACTGTGTATGTCATGTGGTTGTGTCATTTAATTTAATGTCATTATCAAATTGAATTGGCCGGTTATGTCAAATCAAAAAAAAAGGTAGAGTAAAAATTTTAATAAAATAAAATTACATCCATTTTAATTTTAATATTGTAACAAAATAATTTATAGTTTATTTTTATAAAATAAATTGTGATGAAAAAATAAAAGTAAATGAAAATCAATGGTGAATCGTGATATTAAATAAATACGTAACTGAAAGGATTTTACGTACATAAATTTTCAAAGTACCACACGTATGCATATACATTATGTACTTATGTACTACTTGAACTTGATAATGAAAATTAATAGAATTTAATACATATTTAAATACGATTTGAATCACCATTTGGATATTTTTTTTCCTTTTATCAATTTATCACACGTAATTATTCTAATTAAAATTATAATGAATAAAACACGTGTGTATTTAATACATTTACCTGTGATTTAGTAAATCTATACTAATTTTTTATGAATATTTCATTAGTCTACTCCTTTATTTCATTAGAAAATTAAAAATAAACATTTTTCTACTTAATTTTGTTTTTTTAGATTGACTTAATAACTTCAATATGCACTTAAAGGAATTATTTCTGTTTATTTGTTTTGTTAGTATAAGTTTAAGTGTTGATCCAAATAATTTTAAAACATGTGAACAGAGTAGTTTTTGCCGGTAGGTATATTGCATTATTTACATTTACAGACAGTTAAATTATAAGTAAAATGTATAATATTTTATGTGTTTTCTTTGTGAACACTTTAGACGGTGTCGTAAAGTTCAACCTGGAAATTCTCCATACTCATTGGTAGCTGGAACTTTAAATACGTATTCAGATTCAATTACTGCCGACATTATTAATAATGAAAATGGGAAATTTTTCACGTTTAAATTGGAAGCTCTTAATGTAAGAAATGGAGATTATTAAAAGCCAATGGATTTCAAATTTTTGATTTTGTTTTTAATTTTAGGGAAACGTATTTCGTGTTCAAATTGATGAAAAAAATCCACTAAAACCGCGTTATAAAGTCACCGATTCTTTGAAAGGAAATTTAACTCCTGGAACGTAAGTTTTGTTTTTATATTGTACAATTTCATTTTCTGCGTTAAAATTCTAATGTTTTTTTATTTTTCTTTTTTACAGTATTAGAGTTAATGATCAGTCTGGTACAAATTTAGAAGTAATTTCTGGTCCTAATAAAGCTGTTATTCATGCATCTCCGTTTAGTATTGATTTTTATCAGAATAATGTAATTTCATTGTCTATAAATGCTAAAGGTTTAATGAGAATCGAACATATTAGAATGAAACCAGAACCACAAGAATCTGCAAATGATGCAAATGAACCTGTAGGTGATGGCCAACAAGAACAAGAAGAAAACCCTGCTCCTCCTCCACCTCCAGTACTTAAAAAAAGCATTGAAGATGATGATCCAGGTGCATGGGAAGAAAATTTCAAATCACATCATGATTCAAAACCGAATGGACCAGAAGCTGTGGCACTAGATTTTTCATTTCCACAAGCACAAGTTCTTTTCGGTATTCCCGAACATGCTGATTCTTTCAGTTTAAGACCAACGTCAGGAGGTGATCCATATCGTCTTTATAATTTAGATGTATTTGAATACGAACTAGATAGCGGAATGGCTTTATATGGTTCTGTTCCAGTTCTTTATGGACATGGTCCTGAACGCACTGTCGGAGTTTTTTGGCAAAATGCTGCTGAAACATGGGTTGATATTCATAATCCGAATCTGGAAAAGAATGTAATGTCTTCAATAGTTAATTTTGTAGCTGGATCACGTCAATCAGATCCTCCATTGGCTCATTTCATGTCTGAAAGCGGAATAATTGACACTTTCATTATGTTAGGACCTTCACCTTTAGAAGTATTTAGACAATACTCTGATTTAACAGGAACAGCAAATTTGCCACAATTATTTGCCTTGGGTTATCATCAGTGTAGATGGAATTACAACGATGAACAAGATGTAGAAAGCGTTAGCAAGAAATTTGATGAACATGATATCCCTATGGATACAATGTGGTTAGATATAGAATATACTGATGGAAAAAAATATTTCACTTGGGATCCACATAAATTTCCACATCCTTTGGAAATGATTAAGAACTTAACAGATTTAGGTCGTCATTTAACGATTATAATTGATCCTCATATTAAACGTGATTCTGGTTATTTCTTCCACAATGATTGCACTGATCTTGGTTATTACACGAAAACTAAAGATGGCAATGATTACGAAGGATGGTGTTGGCCTGGATCAGCAAGTTATCCAGATTTATTCAATCCCGAAGTCCGAAAATATTTTGCCGATCAATATCTGTTAGACAAATTTAAAACAACTACAGCTGATGTTATGATTTGGAATGACATGAATGAACCATCAGTTTTCAATGGGCCTGAAGTTACAATGTTGAAAGATAATATTCATTATGGTGGATGGGAACATCGCGATGTACACAATTTATATGGTCATATGCAACTAATGGCAACATTTGATGGTCTTACACGCCGCGATCCGAAACAAAGACCATTCATCTTAACTCGTGCACATTTTGCTGGATCACAACGTTACGCAACAGTTTGGACGGGTGATAATAAAGCTGATTGGGGACATTTAGCTGCCTCAATTAAAATGTGTCTCTCTGAATCTGTTGCTGGTATTTCATTTTGCGGTTCTGATGTCGGTGGTTTCTTTGGTAATCCAGACGGTGAGTTATTTTACAGATGGTATCAGGCTGGTGCATTTCAACCATTCTTTAGATCACATTCTCACATTGATACAAAACGGCGAGAACCTTGGCTTTTCCCAGAAGATGTAAAATTAACTATTCGAGATGCAATTCGAAAACGTTATAGTTATCTTTCATTTTGGTATACAATGTTTTATGAACATGAACGATTCGGTTTACCTTTAATGAGACCATTGTTAGCACATTATCCAAAAGATAAAAATGCTTTTGCAATTGATCACGAGTATCTATTACAAGATAAGCTTTTAGTTGCTCCTGTGTTAGAACAAGGAGCAACAAAAAGAGATGTATATTTTCCATTAAAAAATGATCAAAATGGAGATATTTGGTATGACATTGATACGTATGAACGTTTTGATAAACCAGGAGTTGTTTCTATTCCTGTTGATAGTCATAAGATTCCAGTATTTCAACGTGGTGGCATAATAGTGCCAAAGAAAGAACGTATTCGTCGAGCTTCGACTCTAATGATTAACGATCCATATACATTGATTGTATGTTTAGATGGTAATGGATATGCTAAAGGAACACTTTTTATTGATGATGAAAAAAGTTACGAATATCGTAACGGACACTATATATATCTTGAATTCGAATTTAAAAAAGATACTTTAACAAATCGGTAAATTTAAAAAAAAAAAAATTTTATAAATTTTTATCTTGATTTTTTTTTGTTTTTAGGTTTTTGGATAAAAATGCAAAGTACGCAACTAAATCATGGTTAGAAAGAGTTGTGATTGCTGGTTTAGATAAAGTACCAAAATTTGCTAAATTAAAAACAGATAATGAAGCCCAAGATTTAGAAGTACTTACACGTGAAAAAGCGATCGTTATTCGTAAGCCGGGAATTAGTATGTTAGATAATTTTACAATTACGTTGAAATATTAGAAATATGTAATTCAAACATGTAACTCTTTTTAGTTATTTTTTAATTTTTTTTTTTTACATATTTTTTATTTCTAAAATTTTAAAATAGAAGTCCAAACTTTTTTCTTTTTTTCTTTTCAAGTAGAAAATTTTGTTTTAAAAATTTAGATAGTTTTCCAAGTAAGTGAACGATTTACAAAATATGAAAATAAAAATCTAATAAATCATCTCTACATATTGTTTTTATTTTTTTGTTACCATAGTTCCTAAAAATTATTTAGATCGCTAAACAAACAAATGTCAGGGGTGTTCAAGTACAAATTTTTTTTTTGAGTATTTATTATATGTATAATTTTTTAATATTTAATAAGATTATTAATTGGAAAAGAACGTCGAATACCCATACATTTCTCACGATCAATAAATAATGTATCCACTTTTTGTTTAAAATCATTTTCAAGATCTGATTTTAGTTTTAATAATTGTTGATGTTGTGCTTCAGCCTCTTCCAATTTATTATGTAGAAGTTTAATTATATCATTAATATCATTAACTTCCTTAACAAGATTTATATGAACAACATCTCTGAAAATCATAAAAACATTTTTTGTTTGAAATTAATCAGCTGATAAAATCAATTATTAGGTAATAACCTGCATAATTCTAAACCTTGACGATGTCTTCTAGCTTCTAATCTTGTATGTGATACTTTTAATGGATTTGTTTTATCTTGCATTGCTTTTTTAATAAGATCAATAACTTTTTCAATATTGAAAATTTCATTTTGTGTTGATATTAAATTTGTTTGGATTTTATTTTTTGCTTCTAAAATTTCATTACAACGTTTAGTAAATGCATTATTTGTATTATTCCAATGATCCCAAATTGATACTGCAACATCATTTATAATTTTATTTATATTAATTCGTAATTGGTTTAAATTTTCTCGTACTGACATTGCTCTAAAAAAAAATAAAAGCCATGATTTATTTCTAAAATTTTAAAATCTCTTTTTACTGAATTTTTGAAAATGACCATGAGCTATTGGAACTGAATTTCAGATGGTCCTCTATAAATAACGTTTTCTACAATCATGTTTAATATATTTTGCCATTAATACATGATATTTTATGTAATCTTATCATGACGACTTTAGAAAGACTCAAAAAAATTTTAAAAGAAGTTTTTTCTGTCGTGTGCTATTATCAAATTCATCCACTATTGTCGACAAAAATTGTATCTATTATCATTGAAGCGGAATTTTTCCCAAATTTTCAGATACGTTATAAAGGACATTCCAAAATATCATTAGAAAAATATTCAGTTCTAATAGCTTGTAATCATGTTATACAAGTTTATTTTAGATACGCTTTTTACTTTCTTATACGATGTTCGCTGGCTTCAGACCAACTTTTTGCATTACTTGTATGTGCATCATATTTTTCAATACCTCCATAAAAATTTATACCGCGACTATAATTATTTAATTGGTGTGAAATTTTATCAATTCCAATAGCTGACTCCTTGTGTGCAATGTCTTCTTCGAAAGCATGCTGAGCAGCTCGAGAATCGAGCATCAAACGGTCAACCTAACATATAGTACAGTCATAGTGAAACTTATTTTGAAAAGCATGTCCTTGTGTAAGTACGCGTGTACGTTTATATGTGAAATTTTTTTTTTACCAAATCCAAAAGTCCGTCGAATTTCTTTGAACTATTTCGAAGATTATCAATTTCTACTAGAAGTGCCTTTTCAACAATATCATGTGCTTTTTCAATACCTTGCCTTCTTTCTCTATGATAAATACATTCTTCGGCAATATGAAGGATTGCTTCAATATCTTGTATTGCTTTTGTGATATCATATTTTAAATTCATAATTGATGATGTTTCAGTTTTTAATTTATGTAATGTATCATTTAATTCATCACGCCAAAATGATATTTCAGTTATTCTTTCACCTAGACAGCGTCCACTTTCTTTTTGATCACATACACTTTTTTCATCAGTTTCACGTAACAAACGTAATACATCGTTTCTGAGACGTTCAGAATAATTTCTATTTAAATTATATAAAAAATTTATTTTTCTCTTATACATACTATATGTATATACATTATATACGTTAAGTAGTTTTCTATTTTATTTCATTTTTTTTACCTGTTTAAATCGTTTGTTTTATATCCAGATTTTAAATTATTTAACCATTCCTCATTTGTATAACGTGTATATAATGCAGCTCTAGCTGAATGTTGAGGATTCCTTTCAAATCCTGTTACTAAATTTGGAAATATTAATGGTTCAGTAGACATTGCAGATGGTGCAAAACATGGATTTAAAAATTGATTTGTAATTGGTTGTACATTAAGGGGTGTAGCATTAATTAATTCAAATCCTAATGTAGGTCTCCAAGGATGTGGTTTTGTAGTCTACATAAATGCATACATATGTATGTATGTAATAGAGATACATATGTATGTACATATGTATATCGGTTAGAAGAAAAACATTGAAAAACATTACTGTATTAAAATTAAAATTTTTGCCTACCTTATATGCTAACCCAATTCTTTGTGGTATTGGAGGGCCAGTAATTTGTTCTAAACAAGGATATGCTCCTACAGTACTCCATGGTTGTAATTGTGAATACATTATGGTATTTGAAAATTTTGTAGTAGCCATATTTACGGGAATTTACAAATGAACAATTTATATAATGTACCTAATTAGGTACGTTTATAATTTATTTTCTTGTTTAATAAATTTATAATGAATCAAAATATGAATGAAAATGAGAACAAAATAAATTTATTTAAAAATAATGCGCATAAAATATGAATAAATTAATAAATATAATAATAATTATTATAATTACATTAAAAATTCATAAGAAAACAAAAATTGTAATTTGACATGAAAATGATTTTTTAATTTTACATGACTACTTGTTTAAATTGTTAAAGGATTGAAGGGAAAAACTTTTTATCCTTTTAACTTTTTTTTTTTATTATGTTATCAAAATGAAAAGAAAATTGTTGATTTAGAAATGTAATAAATTATAAGAAAATTAGTTAAAAAATTTAAATAGGAATAAAATTATAAAATTTATTATTTAGTACAGATACATTGAATACATTAAAATTTATCATTCAGTATTTAATCATATTATTAACAGGAAATGATCGACGTAAACTCATACATTTTTCACGATCAATAAATAATGCATTCACTTTACGTTTCAAATCAGCTTCTAAATTTGATTTAGTTTTTAATAATTGTTGATGTTGTTGTTCAGCTTCTTGTAATTTTATATGTAAATTTGCAATCGAATCATGTATATCGTAGACTTCTTGTACTAAACGTATTTGTGCAAAATCTTTACATAATTCTAAATCTCTACGATGTGATCTTGCTTCTAAACGTGTCTGTGCTACTTTTAATGGATTTGATTTATCATCGATTGATTTACGTAATAGCATTATATGTTTTTCTAAATCGAAAATTTCTTGTTGCACTTTATGTAAATGTAATTGAATTTTACTTTTTGCTTCTGATAATTCTGATGAGCGACGATCTAATGAATTATTTGTATTTGTCCAACGATCCCATACTGATGTTGCAACGCTATTAATTAATGTTTCAGCATCGCTACGTAATTGTGCTGATTTACCTTTTTCAGTCATAGCTCTGAAAAATGCATGTTCGTGTACGTATATATGTATGTATGTGTGTGGTTTATTTTAAATCATAAAAATTCAATATTATCCACATATGTATTTACCTATTGATTTTAACACTACTTGCTCTTGCCCATGTTTCAATTGAACTTATAGTTGGATCATATTTTTCAATGCCTCCATAGTAATTTATTCCACCACTATAATTATTTAATTGATGGCATATTGAATCTATTCCGATCGTTGATTCTTTATGCTCAACATCATCTTCAAGATCATGTTGAGCTGCTCGACAATCTGCTAATTGTTTAGTAATCTGAAAATAAAATTATTTTTATGACTTTAGCTTAAGTCCTTTTATTTCGTATTTTTTCTTAAAATTCTTATATCGTATTGTACTTGATCATAAATTGTTCGTAATTTTTGTCCACAATTTTTTAAATTATCAATTTCCATAATAATTGCATTTTCAACATGATCATGAACTTTTTCGACACCTTGTCTTGATTCACGATGATACAAGCATTCTTGTGCAATATATAATGGAGCTTCTAAGTCTTGTATAGCTTTTGCGACATCACGTTTTGTATCCATTAATGATGCTATTTCTGATATTAATTTTTCATGTGCTGTATTTAATTCATTTCTCCAAAATGTAACATCAGTTAATCGTTCGCCTAAACGACGACCACAATCACGTTGTCCTTGTGATGTTTTTTCATCGGTTTCTCTCATAACACGAATTGATTCATTTCGTAAACGTTCCGATAAATTTCTAATCATACAAGAAAGAAAATGCAATTGATGGTGATGATGATTTTTGATTTGATTTTTATACCTGTTAACATTTGATTCAGAAAATCTTGTTAAACAATTATCAACCCATTCTCCTGGAGTAAAACGTGTATAGAGTGCTGTTCTAACGGCATGTTGTGGGTTTCTTTCAAATCCTGTTATTAAACTTGGAAATGTGATAGGTTCTGTGGACATTCCAGAAGGTTGATAACATGGCTGTATTAAACGGCTAGTTGGAGGTTGCTCGTTATATGGTTGAACATCAGTCATTTCATAAGCAAGAGTTGGACGCCATGGATACGGTTTACTTATCTTAATTTAATCAAAAACAAGAAATAGATAAATGGATACACAAAAATCAATAGCCAAGGATTTATTAGATTTTTTAAATATATTTTTTTTTTACTTGATGTATAGCACCAACTTTTGAAGTAATTGGTGCCTCAGTCCCATATTCTAAGTTTCTTGATTTTTGTGTGGAACTCCATGGCTATATAATTTAAACATAAAATATATACATGAATTTTTCATTAAATTTATTTTAAATTTATGTGATGAATAAAATTAAAATAAATTCAAAATATAATTAATTTATATAATTATACGTGTGATAGTATGTACATATGTTTCCAGAAATTGTCGATAATCATGACGTTGTGAATATGAATCTCTATTTGGGCTGCATTGATTTAATAAATTATTTTTAATAAGACGTGAATCAAATAAGCGATTTTCAAGATATGAATTTGAATGCCACTTCATAATGTTTTTACGTTCTTTATTTTAATTTTTTTTATTTTTTAATTGATGTTTAATACCCGTTTTTTTATTTTATATTTAAATTAAGGATACGTATAGTTAGTTATATGAATGGATTTTATTTATATTTTTCATTTTGTATTACAATCCTTTTTTTCGTTCACTTTGTTTTTTCTTGTTTCTGGTTCAATTGTAAAAAGGAAAAAGAAGGAAAAACAAAAACAATGAATTAAACAATAAAAATTAGGTCGAATACACACAATCGATTTTTCGTCGGTATTTCTGTGTTTTTTTTTCTTTGGATTGTGTGTGTGTGTATGTACGTTATTGTTGTACTTTTGTTTTTTACCAATATTTTATATGTTCAGGATTAACAGTAAATAACATAACATTAAAAAACAAAAATTCACGAAGGACTTAAAATAAAAATAAAAAATTAAAAAAAACAAAAAATAATGAAAATTAACAAGTTGCATGGAAAATTTGTTTTATTTTTATTTTTTATTCATGTTTTAAATTTTTATTATAATTCTGTTGTTGTTGTCGTTTTTTTGTTTTTAAATGTTTGCCCATACACATGTACATATATTTCAGTAATATTCCTTTTTTCTTTATATCATACTGTGTATTGTACATATAGCTACAATATACAGAAGGTATTGTTTATATACGAATGTTGTATGTACATAAAATAAAAATGTACTTTACGTTTGGTATTATAACTTAAATGATTTATGATAATATTTATATGAATTTTTAAATAAGGCACCCAGGTGGGTTTTTTAATTTTAATTTGACTGAATTTTTTTTTTTTTTTGTTTTGCTTTTTTTATTTAATTGAAATTTATATTTTATGTATAAAAGTATTTTATTTATATAGTTTTATTTTTGTTTAATAATGTACATAAGTCATAGTATTTACACAAAGGCTTTGTTTTTTATTTATTTATTTTATTAATTTTTTTTGTAAATTTTTGCTTTATGATATAAAACATAAATACTCACTAATGGTATACTTGATCTTTGAAGTTGCAATTTTAAGTTAATTCCAGGCGTAAAAGGAAATGGATAAAGTTTTTGTAATAAAGAATTTTTTTCATTTTGCCAACAGAGCATTATGTATATTTAAAAAAAACAAAAAAAGGAAAACACACACATACACACAGAAATAACGAAAAAAAGGTCAATTTAAAATGAATATATATTTTCATATATCACTTTTAAATCTCTTTTATATATGCATGTATTTTCGAATATATTATGTATGTACATGGAAATTAATTTATGCCGTGTGCATATTTTTAAAAATAAGAAAAATTCAAAATGAAAAAAAAGAAGGAAAATCGCAAGAAAAAAAAATAATAATAATTATTTACACGATGCAGTAAAATAAACTTTTTCAAAGAAAATTTTATAAAATTGCAAAAACGGATTTTTTTTTAGTTTGTAAAAAAAAAATATGAATAAAAAAGAAAATTTGTAATGTTTTCTTTCGTGTTTTTTTGTTTGTATATACTTTCGTGTTCCGTTTAGTAATGTATAATCTATACTGTTCTACATTCATTTTATAAAAATGAACATAAGGGAATAATGTAAAGGAATTTTTATATAAAGGATAAACAATTTTAAATCGATCAAACAATATTATGAAATTTTTGCAATATGCATTTTTATGTTTATTGTTTTTCCTTTTATTCTTGTTGTTCTTTTATTATTTTTTTTTTTTTGTATGTACATATATGCATAAATGTAAACAATATGCGTGTACTAAAGAATTGTACACAATATGTACGTAACGTTTAAATAATGTTCACGAAAATTATAAATTACCAAAAAGAAAAAAAAAACATGAATAAAATTATGTATTATTTAATCGCATGTACACAATTTTCTAAAATATTCCTTAGAATTTGTTATAATCGCAAAAAATAAAGTAATTTTTCGTTTCTTCAAGATTTTATTATTTTATCATGAATTTAAAATTTATTTTATTTTATTAGATTATTTATTTGAAAATTTTTTCAATATTAATTTATTATGTGTTACAGCAGACCTATTAAAACCAACATCACTTATTCAATCTTGAATCTTAATTTTTTATTTTATATTCGAAAACTTTTTCATATACGAGGCGAATTAAAATGTATTGATCGTATGTATAATTGATTTTCAAAATAGGATACAAGTGAAATTTTCCCATAAAGGAATTGAAAACATAAAGGGAAATCTGTCATACTTTGACATAAATTTTGTACTTTCTTTTTGTTAGAAAAAAAAAAAAACTAAATAAAAAATAAATAACTATTTGAAAATTCAATATACTCATTGTAGCCACGTATGCTATGAAAAATATTATTTCCATTCGAATCATTCTGCATTCATACAGAGTAATACGTTTTATTTGTCACATTTTCTTAACTATTTTTTAGCAATTTTTTTAAAGAGAAAAAAATATTGTATAAATTTGAGATTTTCCGCCAATACCACCTATACTGCTGCCTGTGACTTACTTTTCTTCATCTGTGCTCTGTATATAGTCTTGTAAATTTATGTGAAAAATTTATTTTTCTTGCTTATAACTCTTTGAAACTGTGTTAACCAAAAAATTTAAACACATTGGACAGGATCTAAATAATGTGTGGATATGCATGCAAATCATATTATATAAAAACAAAATTAAATTGTAAATATACCTATATTTTTTTTTTTTACAATTTTTTATTTGAATTTTTATTTAAAATTTCATGCATATATTTTTCTCTTTTTTTCATTTTTTTTTTTATTATTTTTTATTTATATATATATTATATATATATATATACTTTTTTTTAGAGGATATAAAACATCTTAAAAGTTGATAGCATTTTTATTTATACTGCAAATTTATCCTTTTATTATTGTATTTATCTTTTTATATTTTTTTTTATTTTTAATTTCGATTAAAAGGTAATCGTACGAATCGAATAGATAGTTTACAATTCACTATACATACTTTTTAAACAGATTTTTCTTTATTTTTAATTTACATTTCTATTCCAAAATTTTCTATAGCATGAAAAGAAAACATTCATTTTAATGTTGTTGAATTAACAATTGATTTTCAATATATATTACATTTTTTTTATTTTTTATTTTCTTTTTTTAATTACTTAATTTTACAATATTCTTAGAATTGATTTCATTTTTTATTTATTTAGTTAGTTACATTCTTAGAAATTAAATAAAATCCTTTGAATTTTTTGTTATATTACATATCATTTTTGAATATGTATTTTTTTTACATACATACATATTTATTTTCTAATTCATAATTTATACTGTATACTCGTATAGTAAGTTTTCTGTTTTTTTTTTTTTTTTTTGTTTCGGTTCTATTTTATTTTTCTCTCTTTTCATAAATATAATATTTTTAAATAAACAATTGAATCGAGGAATTGACTCTGTTAATATAGTATAATTTTATTACATATCATCTATTAATTAATTAATTGTAATGTAATTATGTATAGGTATTTTATATGTATATAATTTGTATATGTACGTAATATTACATTAGAAAAATTTTTTGTTTTCTTTTTCTTTTTTATTTTTATTTTTTTGTTTTTCCATCGATATGTTCTACATGTTTTATATCTACGTATATGTATACTATTTACAAAATTTAATTATTTTATTTAATTTTTCTTTTCTTATTTTACTTAACGTTGTCTAATTATTATTATCATTTATTTTTTCGTTAAATTTTATTTTCAAAATTGATATAGTGGGATATACACGTACGAATGAATTGAAAATGTGGATGAAAATTATTTAATTAACAAATAAAAAAATAAAAAAATAAAAAATTATGTATTATGAAAAATCGAAATTTTATAATGGAAATTTTTTTTGTTTTTAATTTATTTATTTAAATTTGAATTATTCATATTTTATAATTATATTCCAATAATTATAGTTTGTATGTAATTTATATTCTTGTTTTAAATTCAAGCTCAGTATTTTGTATATTTGCATTTATTTTGATATGACTACACAATCTTTATCGTTCTTCATTTTAAAGATTTTTAATTATACAATATAAATACAATATCGAAAAAAAAAATTTTTTTTTGTTTTGTTTTAATTTGACTAATTGTTTTTCTTTTGGAAAATTTTTCTAATTACAAATTTAAAAATTTTCATTTTTCATTTTTATTTTATTTTATTTGATTTTTGTTTTTATTCAGATTGGTATCCGATTTTCTTTTACACATGTATTGAGGGAAAAAAACAAAAACATAAAAATTGAATTTCTATCTAAGATAAAATTTAGTTTTACTAATTTTTATTTTCTTTTTCATATTAACACTATACATTTACAATAATACATTTTATTTTGTAATTTGTTTTTTTTTTGTTTTTTGTTTTTTGTTTTTATTTTATTTTAGTTTTAATTAAAACAAAATTAATTGATTTTTATTAAACAGTATAATTGATTAAAAATATACGTAATCTTACAAAATTTTAAATGTTTTCAATAATTTACATAAAAATTTAACAAATTTTCCTATAGATTAAAAATTTTTTATATTAGCAAATATACGCATTGGTATGTTTCATATCAGTCCAAAAAACAAAATTTGTATAATTTATTTTTTTTTTTATTATTATTATTTTTTTTTTTCAATATTTTCAACATACATATAGTACATGCATTTATTTTTCTTATCGATTCTACTGAAAATATTTTATTTTAATTATTTTTTCGATTTATAGTTTCATAGTAATTACAGTAAAAGTTAAAAATACTTTAAATTAATAAAATTTATAAATTTAATACTAAAATTTAATTTTTGGTTTAATAAAAAAATTTTTTTTTTTTGATTTTAAAATGAAACAAGAACAAAAATTGTTTTTTTTTTTTTAATTTTCCATTCTTTTTTTTTATTTTGTTATTAAAATTATTAAAAAAAATTTTTTTTTTTGGTTTTATTTAGAATAAAAATCATATTGCCAGAAACAATATGGTAATTACCGTTTTACAATATACATATAATAAACTTAATTACTTAAGTAAAACATGAATTTAAATTTTAAACATTAATTACCTATATTATTAATTTCAATTTTATTTTTATTTTCAATAATGACTACATACACATATAAATAAAATATTTTTTCTTAAAAAATATTTTTAATTTTTTCCAGTTTTTTTTTTTTTTGTTTATTAAATATATGTAGAATAAATTAAATTTGGAATTATTAAGTGGAAGGTTTTTCATTCAAGAAAACCAAAAAGGAGTTTATTATACACAAAACATATTTTACTTTTAAATTTTTTTTTTTTTTTAAAGTAAAAGCTTAATTTTGGAATATACGATTTTAATTGAAACTAATGTTTTAAAGGAATTAATTATTATTTTTTAAAATTAAATTTTTAGGTATGTAATCAATTTATAATTTATCTAAAATTAATTATAGAAATTAATTGTAGAAAAAATGAATATAAATTATATTCGGAATGGAGGTGAAATTACATTTGAATTTATTTAAATTTAAATTTATTATTTTATTTTTATTTTTCTTTACGAAAAACCAAACATGCGTAGGTACAGGTCCTACGCATTTATACTGGTATTATTAATAATTTGATTATACATAAATAAAATACAAGGAAAACAAGCATAAATAATAAATTAATTAAAAATTTACAAAATTCATAGTATAATTTTCAATTTTCTTAGAAAATTATGAGAAAATATTTTTTAAAAAATTTATATTTTAATTATTAAAATTCCATATAATCAGGTATGTAATATTGAGTTACTAATAATCTTTTGTTTTTTACTTTTTCAATGTTTTTAATAATGCATATTCGCGTATAAACGAAAAGAAAAGAAAAATGCATTAATTAATTATCTTGTAATGAAATTAGTTTTATTTTTAACAAAATTTTAGTAAATAGTTGTGGTATAGTTGATTACATCGAATTAAATTTATTTTTATTTTCAGCTTTCTTTTTCTATAGGGTTTTATTTCGCTTTAATAAAATTTTTTTAAATTATTATTATTATTTTTTTTTTAATAACTTGCATTTACTTTCCTTTCTTTTTATTTTAATTTTCCTTTTTTGTTTTTTCTTTGTGATAGTTTAATTTGAATAAGGCCACAGTTTATTTTAAAAATTATTTTTCTTCAACATATTTATATGCATACATTGTATACCTTTATCATTTTTTCACTTTTCTTATACATTTAGAAAATTTTTCTAGATGACATACAAAAATGATATTTATTTTATACATACATATATGATCAAATAAGAAAAATTACATTTAATTGTATTGATTTATTTTTTTTATTTAAATTTTTGATTTCAATTTTTGATGAAGAAAATTTCATGATTTTCTTTCATTTTTATGATGAGTTTTAAATAATAATAATAATAAAAAAAAAAACAGAACTTGATTACTTAAAAATATTTAAATTACGTTAATTTTGTTACAATAGAAAATAGTGTTATTTTATTAAAATACAAAAGAAAAAAAAAAGTTCAAAAAAAATTCAAATTATTAACATTAAACGTGTGTTGCTAATGCGCCCTTTTTAAGATTACCATTAGCTGGAAGTATAAATTGGCCTGATGGGCTAGTTAAAGTTTGTTGCTGCTGTTGTTGTTGCTGTTGTGGCAACTGTTGTTGTTGCTGCTGTTGCAGATGATGCGGATGATGATGAAGATGATTTTGTTGTTGCTGTTGTTGTAATGTTGATTGTGATGGTAAAGTACTGCTACTACCAATTAATAAACTACTACTGCTACTATTACTGCCTAGGCCGATTAAACTATTTGTATTACTATTATGATGTAATGATTGCTGATGATGATGTGATCTAGTCGCATGATGATATGGTGGTGGTGCTGGAGTTGCAGCTGGATTAGCTGTACTAGGCGGTGGTAACGGTGGTAATGATGAATTCGATGTACGTAAATATGGATTGTAACTATAACGTGGATCAATACCATTTTGTAATAATGATGATCCTATATTTTAGATATTATACAAAAATATGAAAGAAACGAAAAGAAAAAATTTAAATTAAAAAATAATTAATTAATTTGAAATTCATAAAATTTATGTAAATTTTATTCTCCTTTTAAATTTAATTTTTTAACATTTTAATTGCTAGCATGTACATATACGAAATTTATGATACATTTATTTTTTATTTTTATAGAAAATTAAATTCATTTTTCTCATTTGAATATATGAATTTTTCATTTTTCTTCACTTAAGAAAAAATAGCAACAACAAAATTATAATAATTTTAAATGAATAAAAATTCATTCATTTTTCTTTTTTCTGAATTTTATCTTCTTTGTTCTTTAAATGAAACTTTTTAATTTAATTTTTTTTTCTTCTTTTCAATAAGAATTAAAATTTTCTAATTAAATTGTACATAAAACATATTGAGCCATATTGAGCTTTAATTAAAATTAATATTGAAAATAATTATAAATGCAAATTATTACATTTTTTTTTTTTTTGGAGAAAAATGGATTACTATGTAAACAGTTTTAAATTAAAGAAAAGATAGAAAAACAAAATTATTAAGTAAGATTTTACTCACAAGAATTACATGTTATTGAAAATTAATTGAGTGTGTGCATACGTACATATCTATAGTATGCTAAATTCGTTAAAGACTTGTACAAAAATAAATTTAAAATGTATTTTTTTATATTTTTAATTAATTTTATAAATGAATACATTTCAATGTAAATTTGTATGTATGTTTGTTTTTTTAATATCCTTTAATGAAGAGATTAATTTAAAAAAAAGAGAAAAATATGTGATCAATGTAAAAAAGATTTACATTCATAAAGCATTTTCTGTAAATACAATACATACATATGGCGTGTATGCACACATATGATATTATACAAATTTTAGAAATATGTATATATGTTTGTATTTAAACTAAATAAAATAAACTAATTCTCATTGACACATAATTCTCGGAATCGATTTCTTTTATAAACATACAATATATTTGTACATATTTACAAAGTGCATATTTGTGCATTATGTAAAATATATAAATTTAAATTTCCATTTCAAAGTGTGTTCGTGTGCACACATTCTGAATTAATTAAATAAACAGATGGAAAAATAATAATTTTCCAAATACTATAAAAGCTTCTATCAGATTATTACATTTAATTTTTTCTTTCTTTTTTTTGTTTTTTTTGTTGTATTTAAATATGAATGCAAATATATTTTGCAAATTTATGCATACAATTAAATTAAATTAATTAAAGTTAAACTAAATTTAATGATAAAACTTTGTTTAAAAAATATTATGAAAAAGTAAAAAAAAAAACATACAATATAATAATTTAAATATAACATACCGAATAGACCGCTTTGTAATGAATTTAAACTACTTTGAACATTTGGTAGTCCATTATCCTGTCGTAAATCATTACGATTTCTTGTTAAACTTAAATTTCCTGATGGTATTTGACCATTCATATGAGATGTTGACATTGTTATTGTACCATTATTACTACCACTACTTGTAGTACTACTACTGCTATTACTGCTATTTGATGACAATGATGTAGCTGCTGCTGTTGTTGTTGTCGTTAATATTATATTATTATTATTATTATTGTTATTATTAATATTACTATTATTATTATTACGTAAAATATTTAAATTTTGATGTGATGATGGTGGACTATAATCACGTATATAATCAACATATGGTATATAACCGTTATTATTCTGTTGTTGATGTTGGCCATGATTTAATAAATTTGTTGTTGTTACTGCTGATGTACCAGATGTTGCTATTGTTGTTGTTATCATATTACCAATTATACCACTACTAATACTATTACTATTTGCATTATTATTACCAATACCACCAATACTATTACTACCAATATCACCACCACATACAATTCCACTTGATTTTGATGTAGCTGTTACCTGTTGTAGATGGGCTATACTATCTGAATAATCACCAGAATATCTGTAAATAATAATAAAATGATAATAATAATAAATTGTACATAAGAAAATTATATTTAAAATATTGGGATTTACATTTCATAAATTGAAATTAGATTAATTTCAAAGATATAATGCAAATACATATTAATATGTATATGTAATAAATACATGTGTATTGTGTTCGCTTGTATGCACATACATTTATAATAAAATTCATATACATATTTTATGCATGATATATAATTTAAGAAAATATTTTTTTACTTTACTTCGTTGTTGTTGTTGTTGCTTTGCTTTATTATAAAAATGTATTTATTTTGTATACACTCTATTAAAATACGTATATTATCATTATGTTTATTCATTGCATAAGTATGCAGACAGTATACGTATGTTATTTTGTTTTCTTTAAATTCCTTAGATGAAAACATTTTATCTTGAAGAAGGATATAAAAAATTTCACAAGTTTTGTTGTTGTTGTTGTTATCTTGTTTATATAAAGTAGGGTATTGTGTTGTTTCTCGCAGTTATCGCATTCATGTAGTTTTTCTTTTTTGTTTTTTTTTTTTTAGTTCTACAGAATTTTCTTTTGTTTATGAGAAAATTTTCTTGTACAAAGTATATATGTAGTATATATTTCAGTGTATTGTGGATAAACACAAAAGTACATGTACGCATATTCAAGCAGAATTTTAATGAAGGGTTCTAAGGATTCATTTGAATCTCTTTATTTTTTCTTATTTTCATTTTTCCACATATTTATATACCTACATATTGTAAAACTTTTTCTATGTTAAATAATGAAATTAATAATAGTACAACAAAAATTTTGTGTTAAAATGAAAAAAAGAGATTTATTTTTTTAAGATTTATTCGTTGTTATCACGTATATAATACGTACACGTATATTTTGATATATTCTAATTTAAGTGTGTAGTAACTAAATTTAAATGAATATTGAATTTTCCCTCTTGGAACAAATTTAATTATGCACGTGTATAATTAAGAATTTAAATATATACGAGTATACAATTGAAATTTACCTATAATCACTGGGAATTTTAACGGGTCCTGTTAATGGTAAGCCACTACCACCTGTTGTTATGCTATTACCAATTCCAATAGTACCACCAGACCCTAATACATTAGCGGCTAAACGTGTTGCTATACTATCAGTTCCAGAACATGTTTCTGAATAATCAGCTGGTTCACATGAACCAGACCTAATATCAACTTTTAAATCACTTATATTTGATGAACGATCACTTTCTTTGCAACCTTTCTCATTAATATGTAATTCTGGTATAACATCAGCTGGTGGTAATTTCTTTTTGCCACGTTTAAAATATAATAAAAATATCATTATAATCATCATAACGATAGCAACACATGACATAGCACCAACAATAATCATTAACATTGGTACACTTTCTATTAATTGAAATAAAAATATATTGATTGATTACATAATTATAATTTTATTTTTCTAAAAATTAAATTTAAATTTTAAAAAATAATTATGAATATATGTACATATTTACTTACTATGTGGTATAAAATTAATTTCAAGTATATCACTTCCGTATTCATTTACAACAGTACAATTATAACGTCCAAAATGTTTTGGTTGACTTTCACGTATAATTAATGTTGATTTAATACCCTCTGGTAATGGATCCTCCAATATGGAAAAATCTAAATCATTACTTGTATTTATTTCATGACCACCAAATGTCCATGATACATGTCTAGCTTTTGGCACACTAAATGCAACACATTCAATATGTGCATTATCACCAACAATACCAAATTGTGTACGTTGTGATGTTATTGTTGGTGAACGTTTTAAATATACCATTGCCTCTGAGATAATTTCTGGAAAGCCAATAACACTTGCTTTACAACAATAACGTCCAGCTGTTTCATGTGTAACAGTTATTGTTAGATTAGGCGATGTGCCAACAACCTATATGTACATATTTGTAGAAAAACAAAAATTCTTTTTTAATTAAAGTAAAATACAAATTATTTTTGTTGTTGTTTTTTTCGTTTAGTCAATTAAAAATGAAAAGTCAAAAATAGGACATAGAATATTTTAGTAAAATTAAAAAAAAAAAAATGCATATTTCATTAATTTAATTCCTAGTTTAGAAATATGTACATTGTATACAAACGTATAATATTCAGATTAACGTAGAAAATTTTCTAATGATATTTTATTTGCGACAATAAGTGCTTATGTACTGAATATTCACTAAAATGTAGTTGTATATGATCCTTTGATAATGTATTTGTATTGATGAAATGCAAAAAGTCAACATTCAATTTGAAAATCTATTTGCATATAAATAAAGTAACTAACAATATATACCAAATAACATAAAATTTCTTATGCAAATTTTTGTTTATGTTTACATTTTGCTATTGTATAATGTATTCGTAAAAAAAAGTGCATTCATTTATTCAAATGCATACAATAAACAGACAAGGATATATATAATATCGAAAATGTAATAAAAAATATTTAAAATTATATTGTGTACATTAAATTTCATGTGAATAAATTTAAAACTACATACAATATGTATGGGTATGTGTATACAGATTCGTAAATTCATTTTATCATTATTGTATACTTTCCAGGAAAATACTAAAATTATTCTTGAATATGATTATTGCTTGATATTAAATTGCATTCTTCTTTTTTTTCAAGTTGTTTTTGCCTTTAAAATTATTACACACAAAATTTATTGCATAATATTTCTAAATTTATGTACAAAAATTTGAAATTTTTATGAAATGTATTAAAGTTGAAATTTTTTTGTTCAATTTTATCCTTTCATAATCCAATATAAATAAATACAATTACAATCAGAATGGACAAAATAAATACATTTTCAAATTCGATAAAATAAAATTCATCTATTTTATCATTTATTTATTTTATGTTAAAGAATACAGAGTGGTCCTAAAATAAATATCACATTTATTGCATTTTTGTGAAAGTATTTTGTGCAAATTAAGATTGTAACTTATTTTGTTTCAGCAAATAAAATGAATTTTACTCAAATTTTATGTCGAAGAAATGTTCACCTTAGTTCGGGAAAATCTTAAAATATATTTAAAGTTTTTTTTTTTCTGATTACCCTATGTCTTTCGTACTTGAATTTTAATCAAATGCATAAGTATAGCTAAGCATTTTATACATATGAAAATCCTGTACATTGTAAAGTGCAATGTTATGTACTACAAAATTTCGAGAAAGTAATCTCTTACATTACACCTTTTCGTCTCATACATACTCGTATATATAGTATGTATATCAATTAATACAGTGAATTAAAATAAATTTGATGTTTATGTGTAGATCATTTTAAACTTATATATTTACTTTTACCTATGTATTATCTACATGTATACATTCATACACATTTATCTATGTGTATAAATTCATATGTTGTATATTTTATTTAATCTAATATTCTTAATCTTTGACCCTTTAACTTTTTCACATATCGTACAAATTAGTCAACCTGAACTTTATTTGATGGCCACATAATATTGTAACATTTATGTACTTACACATGGTTTTATTATAATGTAAATGTAATGTATGAATTTTATACAATATTCATTACACGCACATATGTACATACATAAATTTTGAGAATGTATAAAATGTAAATGTACTTATATAGTTAAAAGAGATTTACAAGGATTAAAAAATAACTTTTAAAATGATATGTGAATTGTGTGCTTTTTCTATATTTCAATGCAAAATGTTGAAAATGTTGAAAACAACTTAAATATGAAATTATTTTAAATCTTTCTTATATTGTATATTTTAAAATATGTGCATATATATTAAAATTTTATTTAATATTTGTATGTGTCACTTACTTTATCTGAAGCTTCATTTATCCATTCTATATCTGGTGGTGGATTACCATCAACATCACATGATAATGTTACAACTGAACCAATATCAGCTTCAACAGATTTTGGTTGATGTCGAAATATGGGTCCATCTGTGAATGTATGTCAAATAAATGTACATTTTCAAATTAAAATTTTTTTTTAATAAGTAAATTATATACACACAAAACATTTTGAGGTTTTAAAAGTTTTTTTGTTATCCTTTTTTTTTGTAATTTACACAAATACAAAATGAAAATTGAAAAATAAGAGAAAATTCAGATGTTTAAATATGGGTAATACATGGACATGTATGTATGTATACTTACAGCTTATATCTAAGGTCTCACTTTCCTCACTTTTACCAACACTGTTATAAACCTCACATTTAACGATAGCATCATGAAATTTTCGTGTTATATTGTGAATAATCTGTTAGATATGATGAGATAAAATATGAAAAAATTAAATAAAGTAAAAATTGCATTAAATTAAATTTTATTTTAGGATGCATTACGTTAAAATGGTTTTAAATCTTTTTTTTTTAAATTTAAATTTTACTGTATTTACCATTTCGGTTGTATAATCGCCAACTACAAGTTCATCATTGATATACCATCGATAATTTAAATCATTTGGATTGGCATCGGCATGGCACGATAGGCGAACTTCAGCACCTTCAGGGATACGTCCTCCAGCTAATGCACCACCAATAACTGATACAGAAACTTTTGGTGCATATTTTACCTATTTAAATAATACAATAAATAGAAAATAAATAAATTATTGTAAATGAAAATAAATAAATTATTGTAAATGAAAATAAGAGAATATAAAATTAGCCATAATTTTGAATTTTATTCAAAATAAAATAATACATGTATTCCGAAAAAACTTGAATAAAACGTGAACAACAAAAAAAGAACATTGAGCTGTAATTGTGTTTACGTGTAAGTAATTTTTGTACGTTAAGTATTTTTTGAATGGCAATTAGTAGTATACTCTATAGTCTATACACAAAATTATACCTGAACATATCATCTAAATTGATTGATAAATAATCAAATGAATAACGTACAACATTATGTATGTATAAATACTCGTAAATTAAAATTCATTTTGTTGTTATCAATTTATATTATCAATATCAACATACATATATATTTTCATTTTTATGTAAAAGGATTAATAATAAAAATATTTTAAAAGTCAGCGATAAATTTGAAAAAAAAAATGTAGGTTCAGGTGATGATGATGATGTAATAATTTATTGGTAACTTTAAGTTAACACAAATTGTAAGTAAAAATAAGGTATATATAAACTATATGTATAAATAAAAATTCATATGATGTATGAGTAATTCAATATGCACATACATATATGTATATGTGTACATAAATTTATAATGAAATACATAGTGTCAATGTAACAAGTAATAATTGAAAAATATTTTGGGTAATACATGTATGGTAGTTGATAAAAAGTATTTTTACGTTTTTCGTAACTGTTGTTATCATTTTCAATTTTTTTGGTGGATTCGTAGCACGTTTATTATTAAAAAAAGGAAAAAAAAGGCTTGAAATATGAAATGTTGAGCTATACATCAAAATGTATGTAATACACGTAAGCAGGATGCTTCACTAGTAGAAGATAATCCGCGCCAAATAATAAATCACATTTAGAATTTAGAAACGAAAAGATTGTATGACAATCTCATTCCAATCCGCTATGATCTTTTGGAAAAATTTCACTCGTTGAATGATACTCATTTATGCGTAAAAATGGCGGATAAAAATACAAAAATTGCCTTTTTAATTCTAATTACCTTTCTTTATCTTTTCATATACACACGTTCGGAAAAATGTATGTTATCAAATATATTCAGTCTTGTATTTTGAAAATGGTTAAGGATTTTGAAAAATAACGAAAGGTTGATAGAAAGAAAACAAAATTTGCAATCGTTGAGGCAAAAAAAAAGTTAGAAAAACAACGAGGGTTTTTTTTTCTTCAAAATTTAAATATTGAATTGAAAGCTTATAACGTATCAATTATTTAACATGCGCTCTTGAATTTAGCTGTATTTTTTCTCGTTTCTCGGGTATTAGTTCATAAAACACCCTGTTTATAAACCAATATGTGAAGGTACTTATGTATGTATGTGATATTGCGTAAAATGCGAATTTATATCATTTTCATATCTGGCTTGTATGTACAATATATTATGTATATTTAGAGGATAATTTTTTTTTATGTAGGTGTGGTAGCTATGGTACATATTGTATGTACATGCCACATATTACAGTATTATTGAAATGTCATATTTAAGCGTACACACAAATTTCAAGTATGTGTAAAAAGAATATACATTTACGTATACGTTACAAGCGTATTTGACAAATTTTTTTTTTTTTTTTTTTTTTAAATAAAATTCATTGCTTTCCATTTTCTTATTGTATATGTAATACATTACGAAAGTAAAGTGTTTGTCAAAACGAAAAG
Source organism: Anthrax anthrax (assembly GCA_963971155.1). Lineage (NCBI taxonomy): Eukaryota > Metazoa > Arthropoda > Insecta > Diptera > Bombyliidae > Anthrax > Anthrax anthrax. Next base: position 74,038,131 of record OZ020117.1, on the reverse strand, counting down.
CCTACATGAAATAACTTTTATTGTACATATTATTAGAATTCTTATGTGTATATGAAATATTTAGAAAAATAAAAAAATACAAAAATTTTTTTGTACATTCACGTGAATTTTTTTTTTCTATCTTATATTTTTTTTCGTCATCTTCTCATTCAAACAATTTAACGGAACAATGATTATAAGGTAGAAAAAAAGGATATAAATATTTTTTCTTTTTTTTTTTTTTTTCAAAATACATTTGTTATTTTTTTTGGGTTTTTTTTTATCTGTAGAAGTAAATACAATGTTATTTCTCATATGGAAAAAATTATTACATTTACGTTTTTCTACATTACATTACGTATCGATATTTGGCAAAAAAAAAGTATTCCTTCTTAAAAGATATACCTTCAATCGTACAATTTACGTGCGTACCTACATATATGTAATACAGATTAATCAACAGATATCAATTTTCAAATGAAATGACACGAATAAAATAATTTCATATAATGTAAGGTATTGGAATGTAAAAAAAAAAAATAAAATAATAATAAATAAAAATAATTTAATTTATACGGTGAATTTAGAAATTTTTATAAAGTTTTTGCAATTTTTAAAAAATATCTGGAGAGAATTATACATTCGTGTTGAAAAAAAATATAAGGTTTTTGTTTAAATGCTCAATGATATCAAAAATTTATACATATATATTTTTTTAAATCTTGTCACTGTGATTGATCATTGAATTCTGGACTTATTTTGATTTTGTGACAGCATCAGAGCTGGGTCTTCTGTGTTTTTCTTAATTTTCAATAAAGTAGAAAAAGAAAAAACAAAAAGTCTTAAATTTTACGTACCAATTCTTTATTAAATTCAAAATAAATATGTACCATTATACCGAAGATTACCATTGATATATACATACATAGATGACTATGTCACTGTGGTTGACCCTGATGTTTTTATTAGGTCATAAATTTCATAAATTTTTTGAAGATAATTAAATTTTTAAAAATATCAATTATATGCATGAATATTTTAATTTTTGTATTTTTTCATTAACATACGCATGTACATATGTTAAGTAACATTTTCGTATAACTTTAAGCACATACTGTATAGCTTATACATTTCCATGTAATACATAACATATTTAGTGTATGTAAATGTGTGTTATGTATTATATACCTGCATATACTCACCTCTAATAAAAGTTTTGCCGATCGATATGTTCTATCAGCTGTATTTTGTGCTTGACATGTAAATGTTGTATTATGATGTTCTTTTTTAGGTGTTAATTTTAATATTGATTTAGCAGTAAATCTTCTTGAATCAGCAAGTGGCTCCTTAACATAATCGATTCCCTTTGTGAGTACATTACCTAATCCATCAATCCATGTAATCTAAAATTAGAAAAATTTATTGTAAAAATTATATTCATAAATATATATATACATATGTACATATCTATTTAGAATAATTAAAACGTACTATAAGTATTTAATTTAATTAGAGAATATGTATAAATATAATTTTACGCTTATTTCATTATATATAGTATATGTCCTTGACATGAATTTATTGTATAATTAAAATATTGTATTACCCATAAATAATTACCTAATGTAGTATACTATTGTACGTTTATTTTCCAATTAAAAAATCAAAAACTTTATACATAATATTTTTTCATTTAATTTTTTTTTTTTTTTTTTTAAATTAAAAAAGCTTTGTATAAAATTTTCATCATTCTCATATTTTGTTTTTCAAGTAATTATAAAATAAAAAACGTATACATACTGTACACTTTATAAGAGGAAATTTGAAACAAAAACTTTAAAAAATAAAAGTAAAATATACAAAAAATTAATATCGAGTAGAAAACAAAAAAAAAATTAAGTAAATAAAATATGAGAATTACAGGAATATGAAAAATACAATTAAAAAAAAGTGTTTTGGTAAAAATAGAAAAAAAAAAACAAGAAATGTATTAATACTGTTATACATACGCCATGTACGTTTATGTGTACAAATATATGTGTGGGTATGTACACCAATGTAATATTTATAATTTATATGAAATAAATACATACATATATGTAGTTAAAATAGGATTGGTCATATTCGTTTTATTGGTTTTATAAACATTTTATTTAAATAATTTATCTCTAAAGGCATTTTACTTTGCTATTTATAAATGTAATAAAAATAATATTTTCTAGTTGTTATACTCTATAAAATTTTTTGTATTACATACATGAATAAATGTTTATAAAATGAATTTGTTTTAAATACATACATACATATATTTGCTTTATAATTAATGAATATAAAAATAAATATTTATATATTTATTGAAGTTATTAATACTTAATATTTATTTAACAATTAAAATTAATAATAAGGGATTTTTGTTTTTTTGTTTAAATTTATTTTAATTTTCTATTTATATTTAATTTAGAATTTTATGTTTAATTTAGAATTTTTTTATGATTACGAAAAAATACTTATATTAAAATTAGAAGTAAATTTCTAAAATACATACATACATATATAAAAATAAATAAATACCATACAAAAAAGCGATTGGAATTTTTATTATTTTTCAAATATATAAATAATTAGTTTGGATAAAACAAAAATGTTTACAGTCTTGAGTATGCTATGCTCTTCTGTACATATTTATGTATAATATAAGTACTTATGTATATACAGTTGAATAGCTATGTGTATTGTTTACTAGTCCATATACACATATTATTATAGATATATACATATGTATATATATGTACATACATAGATAAAAATATTAAAACCTTTTATGATCCGATCTTAATTTGGCTTTATGTACTTATGGTAAAAAACATACTTACTTCTGAAAATCTTCCTTTAGATTATTTATATTTTAATGTAATCTGCTGTTACATTAATTACATATTCATTTAGTTAATACATTAAAATGAGAAATGTGATATGTACATATTTTACGTATATATGTGCATTTTTACGTACATACTTGTAAAATTCTGTTTCTTTAGCAACAAATATGTATACGTGCATTCATGTGAACAATATGTACACATGTACATATGCACATATATAATAAAATAAATTGAACAAATCTTGATGTACATATGTACATATAAAATTTGATAAAATATTAAAATTTTAATACCTAAATGTGTGTCCTAATGTACATATATACATGTATGTATGTACACATTTGGAAGTATATGATAATCAAAAATATTTGTACACGTATGTGTATATGTGCATGCGTGTAGATTTAAATACAATAAAATCGATAAGGATATCATATACTTGCATGAATGTAATATCAAAAATTTATGTAAAAAGAAATTCTATGTTGCCCTAATTTTGTCTCTCAAATAAATTCCCCATCATAATGTTACAAAGTGATTATGTTATACATACATATGTATGTATGTAAGGATGTTTTTTTCCTATTATTTAATTTCTGGGATTTTAATATTTTTGTTTTTTTTTTCGGATTCGTTATATAAACTTTATTCCTCTGTTGCTATTTATAAACAAGCTTAAATAATAATAACAATAATATTATAAGTAATAATTGTTATAAAAAGATGAGACAAATATTTTTGTTGATGAATTTTTTTATATTTATTTTGTACTTGTTTTTGTAATATTCTTTTACAGTATTTTTCATATAGATTAGAAAATGATTTTGCTTCTATGTATGTACAATATACATACATATATGTATATATGTATGTACATATATTTTTCTCATTCTTTTTTTTATTATGGATATAATACAGGACTAAAATAATGTAGTATAAGATTTTTTTTTTGTACGTGTGTGAAACCTTAAGGATATGTGTTTATTAAATTTAGGCAATAGAAGAGAAAATCATGATTAAAAATATTTATATAATTCGCTTCTTTCTAGATTGTCATATCATAATTTTATATTTATAATATGATGAATAATAATATGAAATGTTAGAATTTTATTATATGATCATTTCATAAACAATAAATTAATTAATATATAAATATTTATAAATTTTTATTTTGTTATTTTATTAGATTAAAAAAATTACCTCAGCTGCTGGTTTTCCTCCGACTGATATGCATTCTAATTCAATTTCACGATCTTCTGTTGTTACTAAAAAATCACCTTGTACAATTTTTGGTGCTTCCGGTGGTACTAACACAGTTAACGTTGCAAATCTTGAACGTATACCAGGTTGACCTTCATTTTATATTTCATTCAATTTAATTCAAAAAACATTCAATTTTATGAATTATTTAGTATTTTGTTTGTATTGTTTTTATTATCCAGGTTTGATATAAATAAAAGATGAAATAGAAAGATGAAAAATAAAGCCAAATAAAAAATTTATTAGAAATCAAAATTTAAAATAACATACGTACATATGTAAGTATGTATGTATGAACATGTATTAATTATTGTTATAATTTGTTTTTTTTTATATTTTTAAACAAAATATTAAAAATATTTTTTTATAATGTCATCATATTATATGTGTTTCGTATGTGTGCCCATCTAAGTTCTACGTAATACATGTTCTTTGGTTCTACATATAAACGCTGAATAAAGGTAACATTGGAATTTCTCATATGAAATTTTCACTTATCGACAAGAAATTCTGTTTTTCCTAATGACAACAATGCTTCTAATTTATTAATTTTTTTTTGAATTATCTTTCTCATCATAGGTATTTCATACTGTCAAATGCTTTGTAAAGCACTTTTTTCATATATGTAATATACATATGTATACATACATATATGTATGTATATTTTATTTAATATTTTTGTTTTTATAAATATATTGTTTTATTTATGTGTACACATACGTACATGTGTTGTTTTATTTATGTGTACAAACATATGTACATATTTGGAAAATTATGTATATATTAACGTCACACATGCTTACTATATTACGAGTCCACGTAAGGTACATACCTATGTGTGGATAATAACATATAATACGTGTGTATGTGCATATATTTTATACCGATGATTATCTAACGTATAAACACATATATATGTATATACATATATGTATATGTACATATGTATATTACATATAGAATATGCATTACACATGTGTATTCTATACTTTTATTTATTCATGGTCGTATTATATAACACAAAAAGTAGTTGGCAGGTAATTTTTCATCATCTGAATTTATTTATATTCGTAATATTTTTACAAATGCGTTTTGTATACATATAAATACATATGTATTTTATGTATGTTGTTACATACATATGTATATATAATTTTTTTTCTTTATTTTCCTATCAGGATGAGCTAAAAAAATAAGCAAAACAAAGCAAAGGAAAACAATCACCAAAGAGACAAAAAACAATGAATTATAACAGGTAAAGGTAAAAGCACAGTATATGAATATAGCATGTATATAAGTAGTGACAACAAAGGACAAAAAGGATACAAAATTTTTGTTTATGTATATATCTGTACATAGTATATGAGAAATTCCAATTTGTATAATAATGGAAAATATTATTTATTTTTTTTCTTTGTGTCTAAAATACATACAAACACGCGTTGTTTAGTTATATATTTATTAAAACGAATTTATGTATTTAAACATGTGTAGATACACAAACATATATACATATTCATATGTTTTTTTTATTTCGTTTCCAATTTTTTTCCTGTTATTATAATTTTTTTATTTTTTGTTGTTGTATAATGTTATTTATAGTATATATGAACATTACACAATTTTATTTTAACATTTTATATATTTGTTTCATATTTTTATTTTATTTTTTTCTTATACGTACATATATAAAATATATTTTCTTACCATTTGGTCCTGGTCCCACCTGACATTGGTATTTCGCATCATCATCTAACATAACTGGATATATGTCCAGTGAAAAATCTCCTGTAAAAATGAAATAATTTATCATATTGTATGTGCGTCATATATAAACATATAAATATGGAATTTATTTAACGCTATATTTCTATGTTGTGCTACATACACAACGTATATTTGTACAAAGTTATTATTTGTTATTTATATTTGTATGTTTTCATAACATATATAAAAAACATTTATTAAATAAGAAAAACAAAATCTCTAAAAAATTATGTACAATTGATTGAAAAATTATAAAACTAAGAGAAAACTGGAAAAAAAAAATTAAGATTTTTTATGAAAGGAAATTATATTAGATATTATTGACATAATTTTTCCATTTTATTTTTTTTTTAAATTAAAAAAAAAAAAAAAAAAACATGAAAAATATATTTGGGATTTTTGAGATATGTTATTATTGACTAAATTGGTCTGTACTATTACAAGATAAAAAATGTCACTATGCATTATAATAAAAATTATATTACCTTCTTCATCACTTCCAATCATTGAATAACGTTCAAATCCACTTAAATTACGATGTTCACCTAAACCAAAATCATCTTTGGTCCATTGTAATGAACCAACTTTATCTATAACACGACATGGTAATGTAACACGTGAACCAACAATAGCAGTTTGATCTTGTGGTTCCATTGCAAATCTTTGGCCACCAATATTTTTACTATCTTGATTAGCTGAATTTAATAATTTTCCAGCAATACATATATGTATCCGTATTAATATGAATAAAATTGGAAAAAATATTAATGTATAAGTTTTTCGTTGTTGTGACATCATTGAATGCTTTATTTGTTTTTTTTTTTTTAAATCTTATTTTTCGTTTATATTAAGTTTTTCAATATTCTTTATTTTTATTTTTACTTTCTTTTATTTTAATACTTATTTTTCGAATTACTTAGATTTGAAATTTTTAATTCATTATTATTCCTATTGATTTTTATTCTTTATTTTATGCATTTGTTTGATTTTACTATTTTATCTTCAACAGTTTCATTATTAAATTCCTGTTTCATTATATTTCATATCTTTTTTATTCTTCGTTTTTTTTTTGTCGTTTTAATTTCGCCTTTGAAATAAATAGCATTCGAATCTAGAATTTAAAAAAAAAGAAACAAAATTGTTTTAATTATTATTTATTAAGTTAAAGGAAAAAATTTTAATAATAAAAATTTCAAAAATACAAAAAAAATAAATTTTCTTTATAGAAACTTTTGTAATTAGTACTGTAATAATTTCCACGTCGTTTAACACACATATAATATAATAGAAAAGATTAATATTTTAGATTAAATTTTTCGTTTGATGCATTTTTAGAAAAAAAATATCAATGGGTAAACTATTAGTATAGTGTTATATTCTGCATACAAGTTAAACAAATGAAATGAAATTACATCTATTAAGTACTTCGCATACATACATATGTACGTGTTAAATAAATTTAAGAAAAGTTACAATGCTTCAACATACGAGATCAATGTTTCAATATGCTCATATAACATAATGCCTAAGTTTGAAATTTTTATACAAAATTTTTATGAAAGATCATATGTTTATTAACATTAATTGTTTTCTTATATATGTATATTTTTTTTAAATTAAAATATTGGATTTTATTTCAAAATACAAATATTTACTATTCAGTTAAAATTTACATACTACATTATATTTGATATTTAACAATAATGAAATTTTATTTTCTTATTTTTTATAAATTTCAAATTTACATATGTAATTATCAACATTGTGGCTAAGTTTGTTTGTTTTTATCTATATTAACAAAAATGACCTTTATGTTTTACATTTAATTTTGTTTTTTCTATTTTATTATATTTTGTATAAAAATTAGATATAGATCAAATTTTCTGACATGTAAATATTTATAAAAACATCGAATAAATAATTTTTACATTTACAAATATTTTTTTATACATTATCAAATAAAATATGTTTGCTATGTACGTAAATATGTGTTTGTATGTAAATCCTAAAACTTGTCTTTTTTATTTTTGTTTTTTAAATTAACGATAGTACAATTTGATAATAATATATGAATTTATACATACATATATTATATGTACGTGTAAAATACAGAACCCTTGATATAAGTACATAAATGTATATGTTTATAACATATCCGTATATATATAGTATTTAGTTTGAATAAATACTTAATTAACATAATATAAACATGTGTAATTATAATAAAATGTTATACTTTGTTACGTTACACATTGAAATTTATTCATTTTCATTAAATATTCTATTAAATATTCATGAATATGTGAACTATTAAAAACTATATATGTATACATATTTATGTAGGTATGATTAAAAAAGTGTTAAATACATGCACATACATATATTACATGAGTATGGGTGTTACATGTTCAGTAAAAACATTGTACTAATTTTATTACTTAGTTACTGTATATGTATGAGATAAATATGTATGTAAAAGCGGTATATAATACATACATACATATGTATGTGTACAAAACAAAAGTTATAAATTTACATTCGAATTGTAATCTATAATAACTGCTTACAAATTTTAATACGCTTATGTGTATATCGCATACATTTACATGAAAAATATAAACATACATGTATTAGAAATTTGTGAATTATATTTTACGTTTGTTTAGTTTGTATATAGCTTGGTTCAATTTTTTTTCAATTAAAGTAAAATTCTTAATTGATTATTAATTTACTAATAACAATGTGTAACAACGCTTATTATTTCATTTGTTATTTCACGTAAATTTTTATAAATACATACATACATACATACGTATACTTTTATATGTAAATGTGTACGTAAATATACATATAGTTTATCCGTGTATGTTTATATATGATTTACGAAGAAAGCTCTAGGTATTTTAGTGAGCGTAATAGAAGTAATTAATGTAATTAGAAAATTGCAAAATAGTATCAAAAGTTTTGAATATATAATGAAAAAAAAAAACACGGTAAATTTTTTATATGGATAGACTGATATATTTAACTTAAATCAACACAGGATTTAGAAACATGTACAATATGATAAATATAGAGCAGAATATGAATAATAAATAAAATAAATAAAATAAATTGTTGCTTGTTCTATTTCTTATAAAAAATGAATAAGTTTCTATCAGGTCTTTTAAATAGGCGTATGTGGAAAAAATAATTAATTTCATATTTCATTGGCTCCTAATTAAAAGAGAGTTCAAAAGTTCAGGGTCGTATTAAAGAAAGAAAATAAATGGCATAATAATAACAAAATATTGAATATTATTTCTATATTTAAAACATACATATTGTATTATGAATATATGTATGTATGTATATGCAAAAAATGTATTATTAATACAAGCATATACAGGTGTTATTAAAAAATTAAAAAATTCAATTTTTCCAAGGATACTTGAAATATACATTCATACATATGTACATATTTGCATTAATTTTAGATTTCTGACACACTATATGTATATTTAAAAAAAAAATAAATAAATAAATAAAAAAATATGTAAGTATTAATGATTTTAAATGAATTTCGATTATTATTATAGACGCATGGTAAATTTCTATTATTTAATTATTTAATATGTAGTAATTTACATTGTGCATGAGTACAATATAATACGCTTCTTGCACATAAATTAATTTTATTAATTTTTATGGTAATATTTTAAATATTTTGTTTTTTTTTTTGTTTATTGATTTGTAATTAAATAATTTTTTGTTTTTATAATTTATTGAAATTGAAATACAATTTTAAGTGAATTTAAAAAAATTAAATTATTTATTATGTCACAAATTGGAAAAACAAAATTCTTATTTGTTTAAAATAAATTTTTATAATAATTATTATCATTTTATACATTTACACATTATTATTCCATGATTTATATATTTTTTTTTAAATTTAAACACGTACATTTAGATTTTCATATTCATATTTAAATAATTTTTCTTAATTTTGTTGTTCAAATAAATAATAAATGTTAGATAATAAAAGGGTGTCAGTTGTAATATTGTTTTGAATATTTAATTATAGAAGATATTATTTTATTTTAATAATATTCATGTATTTCCCATCTTTTTAATTTCCATACTCAATTTTATTAATGTGAAATCAATTATTTTAATTAAATGAAAACAAAAACAAAAACAAAAGCTAAAGTATACATAATATTGTTTCATTAATGTACGTATATATGTATATGAATTAATTTGTATAAAAGACCGTTTTGTAAGATTTAATGAAAAAACAACAAAAATATTTGAGAGAAATAAATGGACCATTCAATTTGTTTATTTTGTTTTATTTTATCTTTATTTTATAATCACATAAAGAGAGAATTTTCAAAGATTTCATTTTATGTATAAGGTCAAAAATGTATTTTTGTTTATTATATTTAATTATTTTTCTAATTATTCTAATTATAAAATTATTTTATTTTGTATGTCGTCTTTTATAGTATAGGTATAATTACATATAGTCAAATATCTTGAGTTTTTACTAGATTTTCCAATGTACAAATTTGATTATTGTTTTATTAAATTAGTAAATATCGTCATTAATGACGCAACAGCTCGATGTGAGCTAGGGCCTAATTATCATTACTGATGACTCTTCACGGCAAATATATAATACAATTTAATGTAATTTTCTTTTACTGTAACATGAAGCATTTGCATAGATGGGTAGGTAAGTAACAGTGAATCAGTGATTGCCTACTTCCCTCTCCACTGAGCATATTTAGGCTTAAAAAGCCTGTTATAATGTCATACAATATGAATCAGAGTGGATCAAACCATTCCAAGCCTTGAAAAACTGTCATATTACATATTATATTAATAATACAATTTTGTATTTCAATAATACTAATACAATTTTTCTTAGTCTTTTGGTTTTTAAATATTTTAAACAAAATATTATAAAAATATTTTTTGATATTGAAACAAAAATATGATAACATTCATTTTTGCAACATTTAACTCCTGTTGTAATATTTTAAAAATTTTTAAATTGAAAAAAAATAAAGAAAAATTATATATAAAATTTTATGTATAGAATACTTGGTCCTTTTTTATTCTTAGAAAGTAATAATATTGTAATATGTTCTCTATAACAAAAAATTTTCATATGCTGTATAAAAAAAACAAATCTTCATAAAAATATCATAAAAATGTAATGAAAAAACCAACGAAGAAAAAAAATCATAATACAATATCAAGACCACTATATTTTTTAATCTAAAAGATATGTTGATTTAAAATAGAGAAAAAAAAACAAAAAATAATTTTCCTGTTTTTCTTTTGCATTGTTACAATTTGATATGAAAAAGGAAAACTAAAAAAAAAAAAAAACTATCAAGAAACTAGTCTTGAAGAAAAGAAAATATCTTATTCATCGTCATACTGCATAAATTTATTTTATGAAACATACATATTATTACATGTTACATGTACATTATGCAAACTCAAGATTATACATATGTACATATGTACGTAAGTATATGTATGTATAAATTATATACACATGAATTCATGCAAAAATGCAATATTACCTTACATTGTGTTTTTATATACAGATCCATCAATGTAATTTACGTGTACAGCAACTTTAATGCTTTATAGCAAGAATATAAAATATTTACATTCATATGTGATTATACAGATACTTATATGTATATGTATGGAGTATATATATATTTTTTTTTAATTATTTTGTATGCGTGTGTCTACAGTCTACATATAACAATATTACAAAATAAAAAAATAAAAAATAATAAAAGGTAAGAAAAATATTCTCATGTAAACATTTCTGAACAATCACTTATGCTTCATAAGTTTTTCCAATCGGTTATAGTGTGTTTTTTAAAAAAAAAATTTATTTTTATTTTTAACATTTAAAAAAAAAATATCGGTAATGTATGCTAGTGTTAGTAACAATATTTTGTCTAGCTACATAGAATGACTAAAATTAAACTTTTACTTTCATTTTATTATTAATTTTCTTTTTCTAATAGTAATTTTTGGTTTCTTCATACTGATAAATACACATGCGCTTAAAAAAGGATAAAAAACTTTCTTATTAAATAAAAGAGAACAAAAAAAAAAAAAGAAAAAACTGAAAATCCTTAAAAGATTGTTATCAAAAATAATTTTCGATTTTATTATTACGGGTAAATTGAAAATTAATTCTGTAATAAATGAGCAAAAACGTGAATGATAATTTGAATTTTATTAAAATAATAAAATTTAAACGTAATTGAATTTCATTTTTTTTCGTAATTTAATAATTTTAGAAGAGTTTTATTTTTTACTTTTTGTTTTTTTTTTTTTAATTTGAATTCATTTATTTTTTATCGTTTTATTACAAATGTAAAAAATTTTCATGTAAATAAAAAAATATACCTTATAATTATTAGATAATGATAAAGTATTTTCTTAAATCTGCAATGAAATAAAATTATTTTTCACCAATCGATTCAATAAGTTTTTGTGATTTTATTTATATTTTCCCTACTAATAAGTTATCGTCATGAATATATGATTTTTCTTTAATTTGGATTTTGTGTTTCGGCTTTTAGTATTTCGAAGAAAAATAAATTGGTAAACACTTGATGGTATAAACATTAAAGCAAATTTATTATTTTATATTTTAAGTATATTTTCTTGACTAAGAATAATAATTTTACCTGAAAATTTTCGTATTCAGCAAAATCTTTTTATTTTGTTTTCATTTTTATATAGTATTTTTGTAATAATAAAGAAAATTTGTTCAAAAGAAAATTTGTTTTGTTTTTTTTTTGTTTTTCATTTGGTTTTTTTTTTCTTAAATAATCCTTATTCATAAAATATAAAACATAGATTTGTATATAGCCTTTTTATTATTTTTATTTATTATATTTTTCTTTTTATTCTGATATTATATTATATTCTTTATTTAATATAACTTATCAATGTATATACATACATATGTATGTATATGTATACTCATACATAAACGCAATTTATTAAACTTAATATTGACTGTTTTTGTGTACATTTGAAAAAAAATAAAAACAAAACGAGAATTATTTACAACCTGTGTATTAACCATATTTCGAATCCTTTTTATTTATTTATACATTTTTTTTTTCTAACAGTTTATTTCTTTTTATTTCAAATCCTTTTTCTTTCGTTCTATATAATATGTAAACAGTGTATACATACATATATATACAAGGCCGTGTACTATGTATGTATTTTGGTTTATTATTCTTATTAAACACATTTATATGTATATATTGTTTCAGGAAAAAATATTGCATAATATCAAATTTTCAGTTTCATATTTTATATGATTATTTGCTGATGTTATTCTTCTAGAGTAGGCTAAATATTCAATAAAATCATATACAATATTATGTATAAGATACACTGTTTACTATACGTATACAGGTATGTATGTATATATTTTTATTTATGTAGGTATTGTTCATTTTTTATTATTATATTTATTTTTATTTTTATGATTATTTTCTTGTTGTGTTGTACTTTTATATTTAATAAAATTTGTTTTGCTTTTATTTTTCTGTTTGATTTTTTATTAATACTTTTATTTACCTTTTTTTTTATTTCGTTTTTCTTTATATATGTAAGTGTATTTGCGGGGAAGGTGTATAACATAATAATACAATTACATAAGTATAATTTTCTGAAATTTCAGGAGATATGCGTTTTTTCCTTTCTTTTTGTTTTTTATTTATTTTTTTTGTTTTTCATGAAATTTTTATATAATAACGACAATACAATATATATTTTTTTTTCTATCCTTTTCTTCTCTTGTATATAAATTTTTGTGCATATGTCAGATTTATTTAACTTGTCAATATTGGATCGAAGGGGTTTTTTTTTTTTTAAATTTATTAAAAATTTTTTTCTCGTTTTCTTTTTGGAGTATTGAATTTATTATTATTTATTTTATTTTACTTTATTTTTTTTTGTTGCTTTTGTTTTTTTCATTATTTTCAATTATTTGGAATCAGCAAAAGAAAAATATAGTAAACGCATAAAAAAAACACGAAATGAAAAAAGTATACGTATATGTACTTATGTATATTAAATGTGTAAAAGATAAAATGAAAATGAAAAAAAAAACTAAAATAAATAAATACAATGAAGAATATAAAATAAAATGATTAAAATGAGAAAAAATGAAAACGTGAATAAAAATTTATGCACAATAAAATAAAAATACATGTGTATGTGAAAAGGCAAAAAAAAAAAACTATATTTATGTATTACATATGTGTGTCTTTTCATATTGTCGATGAAATATCGAGATATGAATTCAATAATGAAATATGCATATACACATAAATACACTATAAATCGAAAGAATATTTATTGGATGTGACAAAATACAAAAACTTTCAAGATTAAACAGAAGTTTTGCTTTTTTTATTTTTTATTTTTTTATTTCAATGTAATTTGTATTCCACAAAATATGGTATATAATGTATTATTATGTACTTATATGCTTGTTATGAACATGGATAAAATGATTTTTTATTTGTTGTTTTATCATTTATTTTATTTTATTTATTAATTTTTTGTTTTTTTATTCAGGCTGTTTTTTTTGAGTATGCAGTTTTTATTCTCACATCATACTTCAACTGAAGTATTAAGTACTATTTGTATTTTGTTGAAATAAAAATTATGGGCATATATCGTTCATAACATATGTATAAGTGTTGGCGTAAATATCATGCGGTTATACTTGAAAATGTATTATATATAATTTTTTTTCTTTAATTTTATGCTTTTTACATTTTGAAAAAAAAAAATGTATTATTGATTTGCTTAAGATGAAAATAAATGGCTTTTAGATTAAAATTAGAAATATTTTGAAAATATCAATTTATATATTGAATGTTGTTTAGAATGTTTTAAAATAAGTGTCGCAAAGTTATAAAAATCGTAAAAAAACTAAACTGAATTAGAATAAACTTATTTTAGATTTCTTTTCTATACTCTATCCACTAATAATGTGCACTTAAGGTCTTATGGCGATTACTTGAACTGATACCATTTTACCAAGGTAAGAATTCATCTGATATATAATAAAAGTTTTGAGAATTGTGGTGATACTGCTTGTGAAACAGTCTAATTAGTAATTAGAAATTATAAGAAAAGAAAAAAGATATGTATGTACTTCCATAAGACCTGAAGTGCATAATATTAGTGGACAGAGTATATGATTCATGCATGTATTTATATATATATTTTTCTGAAATAGCCTTGATAAATTTAATGGTACATACAAACGTAAAATTGATTTACCAATTTTGTTTAAAATTTTAAATTTAATATTAGAATAAAAGTTATTGTAAAATTTCCATTAATCAATTTTTTTTCCATTAAAATTCTTTTTGGACTTTTTGTTCACCATCCAAAATATTTCGAAGTATTAAAAAAAATATTTTATTAGAAATATATAAATGGACTTGAACAGTTTAACAAAGATAAAATTCTGAATTAAAAAGGATAAAAATGAAAAAAATATAATAATAATAACATGTCTATGAAGTAATTACTTGAAAGAACAACAATTTTCTTATTTTATATTTTCTAACTAAAAGTTTTAATCTTTAAGCTATGATTTATTAATATTTACTACAATCTCCTAATATTTGACTAAAGTATTGTTAATGCTAGCTATGAATTTAAAAGAATATTTTTGATAAATATTTTAAAATGTATTAGATACTGTTTAGTTGAAATTATTTTAAAAGTTTAACAAATAATGAATTTTAACAAGAAACAAATTTTCTTTGTTTATATTTTAAAAATCATAAAAATAAAAGAAATAAGATAAATTCACATTTTTATTGGTAAGAAGATACGAATAAGAACAAGACGAGAATGAACTATTTATAAAATGAACATTATATACGGTTTACGGTAGTGTATATGAATTTATATAATGCATACATTTAAATGTATCACATAATTTTTTTTTTTAAATGTATAGAAAAGATGGTCATTGGATGATTCTTGTGGTTATATAGTAGAGTCAGAGGTTTCTTGTTGATGAATTTTGTAATTATCTTATTGTGACAAAAACAAAATACGAAATAGCATTTTCTTGTATAAAACTCATTTGTTAAAGAGTTTTTTTTTAAATTTTTTTTATACATGTACATACATGTATACATGTGTAAGCATATGTACAGGAAAATTCAAAAATTTTAAAGATAATAATTATTATTTTTCTTATAATATGAATGAAAAACACAAGAATTCATCATTAATAAAAGATGTCATTTATAACAATGTTTTACGAAAAGAGAGTAATAGATTGTATATAACAACGAGCAGAAATAGAAAGGGGAAAAAATACGAAAAGAAGAAAAAATAACAAAATCCTTAAAAGCAAGACGGACAAGAAATGAAAATAAACAAAATGAAAAATTGCTGGTAATGATGCAATTATATACAATATTTCAAAGGATAATTTTAAGCTATTTAAAACTTTATGTGCCATTTACACTGATTTCTTGTTTTTCACTGTTTTTTTTTTTAATCTGTGTGTGTGTGTTGTTAAAAAATATTACAGTTAAAGAAGAAATGTTCTTTAACTTTTTTTTCCTTTTTTTTATGCCTTTGCCTTTGTACAAAAAACATTTTTTTAATAATATGTTTTGATTATATCAAAGTATTTTTCAGGTAGAAATGAAAAAAAAAAAACACACAAAAAAACTATAAAAGGAGGAAAATTCATTTTATCAAAGTGCAAACATAAAAGTGAGTACGTAGATATATTTTAATTTTGGAAAAAGCTATATGAAAAGCCACCGAGAAAAAATCTGTATGTGGTACATAATATGAATGTTGTATATTATTATGTTTATAGTATATTTTATTAAATGCAATCTACTTCACATACACGTACATATGTATATCAAACATGTATGACATTTTTGTATATTTCACTATTATTTATATATGCATGCAGGTTTTCTTTTTTCCTTGATATGTGCTGTGATTTTTAATGAATAGTGTTATATATATGCAACTAAACATAGGTACATATTTTGAAAAAATGAAATTTTTTTTTTTTTTTTTTTTTTTTGATATCATAAAACTGCTTTAATCATTGTACTGAAATATAAAATATTTGTGTATTTAACAAATCAGTGAATGTACGTACAATGAATATAATGAATATAAAAAGTCTACCTTCTTTATATTAGTTATGTACATATATAACTAATGTACAGCGAGCATATATACTTAAAAAAAAACGCATAGAATTATAAAAGGAAAAGTTTACTTTTTACAAAATTTTCCTTACTACAGTATATTTTTATATTTTACGTATTAACACTTTTAGTAAGAACAGAAAATATACATAATAACTTATGTATATATAAATGTATACATGTACATTATTTGTCATTGAAATTTTTCATTTAAAATTTAAAATGCATACACAAAATATTGAATAGAACAAATGTTCTCTAGAGGAATATATAAAATTTTCAGTAGATACATATATATATGCATATATGTATGTATGTAGGTATACATAAATAAATTTATATAAAATTTTATGAATTATATAAAAGGGATATTGTATTTTATTTAAATACATCTGAAAATATATTTTATTTTTTTCTTTTTTTTTAACAAAAAGAAAAACGATTATACGTTTTTTTTTTTTGTGTATGAGTGTTTTTGTTTTTATTTATTTGTTTGTTTTTGTTTGCTAATAAAAAATATAAGACATGAAAAATGGAAAACAAGATGAATATAAGTATAATATTTTCATGTACATAAGTATATGTATTGTTGTGTACATTGGAAATTGTGGTAATGTACTTATTTATTATACATACATACCTTATATACATATATAGGAAAATTTAACACTTTACATATACATAGATATTGAAATAGACACAAAACAATTGCGTATATATGTATGTATGTATTTATATGTTTATATTACTTTAATGGTAATTTATTCGTTGTACATTTGCTTTTCTCTTTAACTTTAGATTTCAAAACATATCCTGTCTTTTAACAGAATATAAAATATATATAGTACACATGTTGAGGTTTTTGTGTATTCTAACAATTGCTATACACAGTTTTGTTACTAATATGTATGTATATGTACTGTATATATATTCTTTATATTCATCATATGCTGTTAAGGAATTGTGTTTATACAAATTCATATTTATATTTGTTATGTATGTATGTATGTATAACATAAGCTACTTCTAGTTCATTTGAAGTGAAAATAAGAAACACAAAACAAAAGCTAAAACGTTTTATGTGAAACTAAAATACATACATTTTTAAATGTATACAGTTTTTTAGTATCAAATACTGACGCAACATTAAAAACAATTGTACAAGTATAAAAATTTATTTGAAAAAAAAAAAACATTTTTCCGTACATGTACTTACACTTTAGTATAAAAATAACGCTAACATGAGGTACAAAATTGGAAATACGTATGTATTTTTATACATGCATACAGATAAAAATAAAGTATGTACATGTTTTGTGAAAATACAGAATTTGGTAGTTTTTCATCCTACTGAAATATATTTTTAATTCTTTTTTAATCCAATGATATCAGATATATGTACGCAAACAACAATATCCAATTTTCGCTAAAGAATGGGATACATTCAATTTTTGTTTTTTTTTTTTTCTTATCACTCATATGTATCTATATCCATTTAAGTGATAAGTAAATATATCTTTTATCAAAAATAGTAAATAAATATTATCAATTTATATTGATTTGCACAAAAATCTTTTCAGTGTAAATGAAATGCTTTACCTCATAAGCCTTTTATTTATTTTTCAAGTATACCTTTCATATACATACATATACAAATGTATACTGTGCTAAAAAATGTCCTAGTGTAACTTTAACATGTTTTTGATTTTCGTGTATAAAAAAGAATATCCTTAATATGACGTGTTGAATTTAAAAATACTAATTCACCAGCCCGTTATGATTTTAAATACTTGAATGACAAGATTAAGAATACTTTATTAGCAAAAGGATTCATTATTTGCCTTTTTCATTACATAAATTACATATTAAAGGATTATAAGCAGAGTAACTGTGTCAAAAATGTTCCCAAACAGAAATATATTTTTTGTCACAGGATGTAAACATAATTACGTTATGCATAGTATATATTTAATAATTTTATTTAGTTTCATTTGAGACAATTATAAATATAAATTACATAACAATTTTGTTCTCGTTAAAGTATGGGTAATAATTTCATTTATTTATTTATATATTAGTTCATAAAATATAGAAAGGATAACATAAAAAAAAATAATAAACAAAGAAAAAAAATCGTCAAGGACATTTCCGCTGATTTTTTGCATTGAATATTGTTGATTTATTATGAACTAAATAAAATTGGAATAATCCATATACATATGTATGTATGTAGAACAACAAATATTTTAATCTTAAGTACTTAATGTAGGCTTTAGAAATGTCTCTTTTAAAAGGACGAAAAAAAAAAATTCTGTAAATATTTAAAATTTTTTTTTTATTAGTGCAAGTTAATACAAACTTTAAATGACAAAATATATATTTTTTTTAAATCATCTTTTAAATAATAATTTAAAACAATAAAACATCACTTTATTAATAATGTGATGTAAACATATTTATGTGTAGGATATACAAACGTATTTGTACATGAGTTCATAAAAAAAAATGTTATGCTTTAAAAATGTGATTGACATTGATAAAAAAAAAACAGACAAGAAGAAGGAAAAAAGAAAAGACAGTAAAGTAACAAGATTAAAATTATTTGTAACATGAAAATTATATTGAACGAATAAAACAAATGTTGAGGTAAAATGAAAATGACGTTAAAAATAAAACACTAGGTTAATTTACTTTAAAACATTATTATTTGTAAATAAAAAACAAAAAACAAAAAAAATTTTTTTTTTAAAACTTTATTATAAATTGAATGATGTGAAATTAAATTAAGTGTAGGATGAATTTTTGTGGGTGAGATTTTATTTTTTCACGAAAATTCGAAAAAAATCAAATAAATCAGAAAAAAAAAATGCTATTTCACTTTTATTTCATACTTAATCAGTTTAAAAATGTCAACTTTAATTAAAAGTGTTGGTATTTTTTGTTTAATTGTTCAAATAATTGAAATTTTTTCTATATATAAATGATTGCATTTTTAAAATATTTTATTCGTGATTTAATTTAAAAAAATCAAAATATATGTACATACATGTTAAATATGTTGATAAAAATAATATATTTAAAATGTATTTGTTGTTATTTTTATTATCAGATTTTTATTGTGAAATTATATTTTTTTCTATATGAGCTATAAAATTATTAATTAGACGTAGATTACTTTGGAAAATATTTTGTTTTTTTTTTTTAAATAGTTACATAATTTTTAATTTATACTAAATTAAAAATTATAAATTAAAATTTTCATGTTGATATGTTTATGTTCATACTTTCATGTTCGTGGTATATAGTTAAAAAAAAAAATGTAATATGGTAATTTGGTAGATATGGCAATAACCAGATAAAATAATAAATTTCAATTTTGAAATGTTACGTACATATTTAAAAAATTCTATTAACGTAAACATTTTTCCTCAAAATTTGTATATAGAAAACCATTGAGGTATATGTATATCGTTTTTTTTTTCTTTTTGATTTATAGTAAAATAAAAATAGAATGTACTATAAATAATTAATATGAACAATTAAATTAAATTTTGATGTCAGTTAAAAAGTAATGTATTTGGTAAATGGTATTTTTAAAAGGTTTAAAGCAATTAAAATAATTCAGGAAAACAAATTAGAAAATTATTTTTACTTTTTAACATATATTTTTTATATGTACGAGTATATATATGTAGTATATACAATGAATGCATTTGCCTAGTAAAAAAGGTACATACGTATATTATTTGTATAAGAAGGAAAATGCATACATAATTGGTTTTATTCGTTTTTTTTTTCAATTCTTTTTTATCATATTTTATTTGTGTATATTTCTGATAAATGTTGTGAAAGAAAATTTATTTGCTTTGAGTTATATATTTTGTATATTGGGTATTGAAAATATTTTATTTATTCAATTCAATTCGATTGAACGATTGCAATTTTTATTGCACATACACGTTATACTGAAAATATATTTAGGTATACTTAACACAGTATTTTTACTTATACGTATTTATTTTTCTCTTTTTATTATTTATTTTTATTTTTTTAAAGGAAATTCATATTGTATAAATATTATAAATACATACTTTTACATACGATCTGTGCATTCATATACTGTCATCATTATTCAACTGTTGCATTTAGTTATAAATAATAAGAAAAAAATAAATATATATGATGAAAAAATTCAGAAAACAAAATAAAATAAAAATTATATGCAAATTCGTTGAATTTTCATGTGCATACTTTGCATTATAAATCCAAATAAAAAATAAAAAAAAAAAGAACGAGAAAAATCATGAATTTTCTTATTGTCCTTTTTATTTCTTGTTTATGCGTTTTTTTTTTTCTTTTTGATTTGTATTTATGAAAAATTTCATGTTTACTAAAAAGAAATATTGCATGTACATACGTAAATATTATAATAAAAGAATTTAAGATATCCTTTTTATATGTATGTATGTCAATATTTGTGTAGTAATTCACTTATGTTTTACCTCATATTACATACGTTTACTACGAACGTTATGTGTACTATGTGTGTACTTAACAAATAATTTTGAATAAAAATTTTACTAGTTTTTTTTTTTTGTTTTATGTATTTAGTTTGTGTGTGCAAGTCCTTTGTTAAATATTTTCTTTATAAAATGTTAAGTCATTGTTCATATGTGAAATCAATTGTTCGATTCATACATGCCAAGACGATATTAAAACGAAAATGTATTTGTATGATGTAGATACATATACACATATGTACGTATATGAATGATGTAATATGATGTAATGAATCATTTTTTTTTTAGAACTGTGAAGTGTAAACTGAAGAGAGTTTAAACCCCCCTTATTCTTGAAGTGAAATTAAAAATATCGTCATTAAATTAATCTATAGTGATTTTAATATTTTCTTGTACACATAAAAAAAAATTTCAAACCGAAATATTCAGTATAACAACTAATTTTTATACTGAGGTTTATCATATACCAACATTTTCTTTTTCATTTTAAAAAAATTCAAAAATTCATAAATAAAAATTTTAAAAATTTTATGAAATTAATTTTATTGTTATGAACAAAATCTGCGGCATAAAAAATATAATTCAAATGTAATTTTTTTCAATACTTCAATAATGTAAATTAAATTTTAAGCTGCATTTTTTTTGTATTTTTAAACAAATACTTTTTGTGTAATTTTTTTAAGGGGTTACATATATAATAATCGTTCTTCATAAATTGAATTTTCCCACTTGAAATAATCAAATTAAACAAAAATGGAAAAAGTTATATTTAGTTACACATTTTAAAGAAAACAGAACGAAGAAGAAGGTGATATTGCGTTATGTAGATAAAAAGTAATTTTTCAAAATTATATTTGCATGTAATCTACATACGTAATATGTTTGAAATATGAATAATAACTTTATGATATATTTTTTGTTTGTGTTCGTATATACACCGATAAGAAATCTTTTTAATTTAGATAAAATTTAATTTTTATCTATGAATTAATCATGAGAATTTTATCGTGAACATATGTAAATATGTATGTATACGAACACGCATTTACATATCATTACATATCTGATTTCAATGATAATTTGAAACCATAATTTAATCGGAATAAGAAGAACGAAATAATATATTTGTATGCAATTTTTAATTAAGTAAACATGTGCTTATGTCCTCATATTGTGCATATTTTTCATTTTCTACTTCTAAAAAATAAGAACCAATTTAAAATATTTTTCAGTTTTTGTTTTAAATAGAGTATACATTCATTCAAACTATGTACACAAAAAAGGATTTGTGTACTAAATAATGTATTACATATGTATAAATACGTACATATGTTTTTTGTATTAGTTATCATTCAGCGTTTGCTTGCAATATTCATTTTCGTGTATTTGGCGTACGTAGGTGTATTTATTTACTTGTATGCATATTTGCACAGGTAAATTGGAAAAGTATAAATATTATTTTTGTTTTGTTTTTGGGTTTCAAAACAATCATGTTTTCTTTTTTTAATTTAGCGGATAGTTACATATGAAAAATTGTTGAAAAGCATAATAACAAACTGCGTGGTAGTAGAAATCTTACTTCGATACAATTTCATACTGTAATTGTATATGTGCATATATCAAATTCATTCATTTTCATTCATCTGCAATTCAATTTAACTTACTTCATATTGGATTATACATATATTGAAATATACACAAAAAAAGGAAAAACTTGAATAATAATTCACCTTGTGTTGTACATTTTCGTTTATATTAATTACATCATCTATAGTATTTCAAACAAAGAAATTTTTTAAAAACAAAATCGTATTCGACGAAAAAATTTATTAAAATTTTTTTACAAAAAACATCTTTTATTGCAGTACATAACATGCAATGAGTTTTTCATTGTTTCAAATAATGTTGTTGTATTCAACATAAAATTTTTATACACAATCGAAATACGTACATACATATGTAAGTACTGGGAAAATTTTAATCTGTAAAAAAATAATAGTAATCGAATAACCTAAGGCAGAATGGTGAAAATTTAAAAATTCATTCGAAAAGATCAAATGAGTTAAACATAGAAACTGGACATCATAACATTTACAAAAAAAAAAAAAGAAAAAAACAAAAACAAAACAAACCCCTTTTCATTTAAATTGTTTAAACCTGTTATTTGTTATTCTCTCATTGTATTGATTGGTTTGATTATACATATAAATATTTTTGTATTGTAATCAAAGAAAAACAGTTCATATTTTTCAATTGTAATTCTTGTGTATCCTTATAAAACTTATGTTACAAATAATTCAATGATTGCATAATATGTCATATAAGTTAAGATAAAAATCTGAATATGATACGAATTTAGTTACGAGAAACAAACAATTGAAAAGAAAAAAAAATTGTTTTCAAATGTTTTGAATTCAATATTATAAAAAATAGAAAAAAAAAAAAATTACGAATGTGCTTCACCTTTATTAAATTGATTTTATTCACTTTATTGTTCTTATTTTTAATAAAATAGAGGAAAAATAAGACTAAAATTACAAGGATTGAACGTTTTATTTTATTATCTCAAATTTCTTTTGCTTTTCGTTTTACCAATTTATTGAAAAACTAATATTGTATGCTCAAGGATAATAAGATTAAATTCAATTTTAATAAAACTAAAAAGAAAAAAAAAATATTGTTACGACCTATATACTAATGCATTGTATTTAATTTGAATATAAAAAATTTTTCTTTATTAAAATAGAAAAATATATGTATGTATATGTACTTTGATTAAATTGAAAAAAGTACAAATTTTTTAAAAATATTATTTAGTTTTCAATTTAATTGGATGAAATGAATATCGAATCAAGTTTGCTTTTCTTTCTACACATAATTTTCTTATATGTTGAATCTTTTAATATTTAATAAAATTAAAAAACAGGGAAAAAAGGATATTAATAAGAGATAATAAGATATTGAATAGTATATTATTATTAATTATTTACATTTTTAAAATATCAATACATTAATAAATTGCAATTAGTACAGAAATTTATTAACTAAAATGTAAAGGAAAAATTTATTATTTTTGTTTTTTACATTTTAAATGCATTCATTTCTTAGTGTTCAGTAAAAATATTTTTCCTTCACATTCCAACATTTTTTTAAAAACTTTTCTTTTACTATGTTACATTTTCGAAGTGTTATTATAAATAAAAATTTATTGAAAAAGTTTTTATTTCAGAAAAAAAAAAAGAAAAAACAAAAATCTTTTTGGAAAAATATAAATACATTTTATGTGTGAAGAGAAATAAAAAAAATAAAAAAATTTATGATTATACTCTGATTTTTTGGTCGGTTTTATTTTTGTTTTAGTTTTATTTATTTATTTTTTTTGGTGTATACATACATATGTATATACACATATGCAATTTGTAAACAAATTTAAATGAGTTTGTATTGATGTATACTTGAATACTTGAGAAAAATCTTTACATGGCGAATAATATGTGTACACATACACAATGTGTATTTGTAAGTAATTCACATTTGAGATATGAATATTTTTTAACTAAAATAGAGTAAAACTTTTATATTTACGAGATTTATTTTTGATAAATAAAAAGAAATAAAATTCCATTTAGAAAATGTTACAATGGAATATAAAAATAAAAACCTTTTTTTTGTTTGTAAAAAAAGCATGTATTAATATAAAGAAGATACGTAAACATATGTGTGTATGTGTAAAATAAAACAAAATTTATTTTATTTTTCGTTCAATAAACTGTAGTTAAAAACTTATAAAACAAAATTAATAAAATATTTTCAATGATTTTTTTTTAAACTTACATTTTAATAATGTTCAATAATTGTGACAATATTAATATCCCATCTTTTGTGTTTTCATATGCATTATTTTCTGCATCTTAATTAATTTTGAAGAAATAATTTGTTTAGTCTTTTGAATTTTAATTGGTGGGCTTCTTTTTATATTTTCTCTTATAACGTTTTTTCTCTTTGTAGATTTTTACAGTATGTTTTTACAATCTGAAATTGAAAATTGGAATAAATTAAGTCATTATTAAATAATTTTAATTATATACATATGTATGTTTACAAAAAAAAAGTATATGAAATTATTTAATCGTTATATTATCAACATAAATACAATATATACATTGTATCTTTTTTACGTACAAAATATGTACAATGAAAATATACATTTAAGTAATTTAAAAGAGAACATTTTTATGTCGATCATTATAAAATGTTTTTTCTTCCTTTACTATTCCATATATGTATACCTTTTTCTTGTATGTAAAGTAAAATTTACATTGTACATACATATATAATTCTTTGTAATACATGTACGCGTATTTTAGTTAGGTTTTCATTTTTATTTTTATTCTTATTGTATAAATAATATATTTTGACAGCAGAGAGGACCCCATTAAAAATGACAGTATAATGGCGAAAATATAAACAAAATACATTTATATACGTATGTGCATATGGTAGTAACAAAAAAGTAAAGTAACGTAAAAGGAAAACTCTGAATATGATATGTTTACAAATGTTTATGCATACATATACATATGTATGCGAATAATAGCCAAGTAAATTTTTTTTTTATTACGAAAAAAAAAGAAAATTTTTTTTCTTTTTATACCAGGTATAATAACGTAACTGTGTATTAGACAAAAAAAATATATAAAAATAAGTCGTCCTTACATTTAAGAAAATTTATGATCGTATAGTATGTAAACTACTAACAGCAAAACATACATATATTTCACGGGAAAATTGTTAGAATGAAATTCATTCATTATTTTCCTGAATCAATGTACACATATACATGATTACATTGTACTCATGTACATATATGTACTTTGATGTACTTTAGCATATGTATGTATGTATTTATAAATATAAAAAAAGCATACTTTATGTACATTTATATTTTTTTTAACTTTAGCTTATTTATTTAGATGGGAGTTTTTTTTTTCTTAATTCTTTAATATATTTTCGCATGTATGAAAAGAGCCTGTTTTCATTTTTTTTGCATTACGTGTACATAGGTACATTTACATACATTTAAGAGCTTAATTTTGAAAACAGTAAAACAAATATGTAATGTACATGTATATATGTTTATTCGTACATATTTATGTATATGTATGTAAATATGTTTCTTTTTTTTAATACAATAATGTCAAATAAGTACCATGAGTTAGGTGAAAATGTTGTGATTACTTTTAAAGTTGATAAACTTAGTGAATGCTTTTTCTTAAAATTTTTGTTTTTATGTAATTTCACATAAAACGAAATACATACATACATATAAAATTACTTGATAAAAAAATATGTAGAAATAAAAATGTAAAAAAAAATAGTTATTTTTGTAGTTGCATTCATATATGTACATATCTACATATCTAGATATGTTTTCAAATCCTTTAATAATGTAGTAGTAACTGTTCAGTCTAAAGGTAAAACAAACCCTTCATATATGCATGTAAATAATGTACAATATATACACATTATACGTGTTATGTTAATATACATATATGTATATAGTAACAAAGAACATGTGATGTGCGAGGATTTTAGTTTATTTATATATTGTATATTTACATTTTACGTATGTCTGCATGTTTTTACTTGTTTTGTGTGTTTTGTTACTTTTCTTTGAGTTTGTTTTTAATGTTACATGTAAAAGCTTAGGATTATTTTCAGGATGTAAAGCAAAATAAAATAATTATAATAGTGGATGAAGATGATCGGTGGTAGTAGTGATATTAAAGTATTGTATATTATGCATATTTACATGTGCATGCATATACATATAAAATACACATATGCAAGATATTTAATGGTAAGAAGATTAAAACAAAAGTAGTTTTCATTTTTGTTTTTACTTTTTTTATGTGTTTGTTGTTTTTCTTTTTTTTTCTAGTTAAGTTCTTAATTATTCCTTTACCATTAAAAAAAATTCTATATTTCTTGTGTTAAATATATTTTTTGCTACAAGAAATTTTAATAGTTGCAAGTTATATGTAAAATAAAGTCTACGCGAAAAAAAAATTAATGAAAGAAAATATACAAGAAAAAAATATGTCCACTTTTTTCCTAACTATTTTAAATGATTGTATATTAAATGATATTTATGTATGTGTATATATGGTATATATACGATAAAGTATAAAATAATTGAAATATTTATTACATATATGTACATGCGACTAAACTGATATAGACGTATTACACGCTGTTGAAATAAACAAATACATAAATAAATTACATATGTATGTTATATATACATATGTACATGCATATACATATGTTATGTATTAACTAATATAATACTTTAATCCTGTATAGATTCTATAAAAATGTATGTACAGTATTGAAGCATCGAAAACGAATAGTAATTTGTATTTTACTTTATATTTTTTCAGTTTTGCATAGAATTTATGCAAGGAAGCCAAAGGATAGATTTTTTTTTATTTAATTTTTGTTTTTCATTTTTTGAAATTTAACGATGTAATTTTTCCAATGTTTTTTCTTTTATAAACTTTGAACACGAAATACATACATATGTACATCCCTATAGGATAGAAAATTAATGATGTTGACAAGGTACACGTGTACAAAATAAAAATACACTTTCAATTGTATGCATAAAATTACTTCTAAAAATGTACGTCTTTTTTGAAAATAATTTAATAAGCTAAAAAGCCGTTTTAATTTCCACAAAAAAAAATATTTAAAAATAAAAATATTTTTCTACAATTTTTTTCCTTTTTATGAAATCATCAACTAATTTAATAAAAGAGCCGAATACATATACAAGCATAATATTTTGTTACATTACACATACATGTATGTATGAACATGCTCATTATGCATAGCATAACTAATATTTATGTTTTCTTTATTTTACACTATATGAAATATATCACATCAAAGGAAAATATAAAAAATAAAGACAACAAAAAAAAAAATTAACAGATAAAAAATGTTCGCTTCGTAAAAGCAAAAAGAAAATTTTTTTCCTCTAAGAAAAAGAAGAACAAAATTTCTTTTTTGGAGATTTAATTTTTCTTCATGTATTTTTAACAGTTTTTCTTTTATTTTAAATTTAAAAAACATTATCACTTTCACTTAATGTTTTATGTATTAGAATATTTAAAATTGTGTACACAAACAGATGTAAAAGAAAATAACATTAAAAACAAAAAACAGAGAAAAAAAATTTTGTTTTTGTTTTGTAGTAAAGATAAAATGAAAATAAAAAAACATGGTTATTTTTTTTTTTTTTCTTTTTTTTGTTCTTTACTTTTTGCTGTATGATAAATTGGATCCTTTTAGTTACTAATCTTTTTATTAGAATAACAAGATTAAAAAGAAAAGAAAGGAAAAAAAAAAGATTTCCTTTGAGGTGATAATATAAGGAAATTAAAGGATATCGTAATTTTATATTAATGTTTTTTTTTTCTTCAACTTGTAAATATTTTCATAATATTTTCAGGTATTTAGGAATATTATTATTATTTTATAAAATTATTTTCTTTTTTAAATTAAGATATAATACATATGTACTAAATTCCTTGAAGATTTTATTATTGTTAGAGGCATAATTTTACACATGAATTATTTTAAGAGTAATGAACTTAGAGTTTATACGTATTTTGTTTTCTATATAATTCTTTTTATTATGTATGTATACGTATAAAAATTTTTTTTTATGTGAATGGTTAGTTAAAATACATGCACATGATTTATTAATACAAACACGCTTTCCTTTATATATGTATGCAGATATGTATATAAGCAAGTATAACTAAAATGCACATGCATATATCTATATACATGTATGTTTTAAAATAGAAACAGTTTTTATGTAATCAAACTATGCATATGTGTATATTTAAAACAGAAAAGTTTAATCGATTTTTGTTAAGAGTTTACTAGGCCACTTGAGTTTTTGAAATAATAATAACTTTTTCAATTCTCTAGAGAATATTATAAAATAAACTAACTACAATTATTATGTAACGTGCATGTATGTGTTTATGAAAAAAAAAAATATATATATATTTTATTCTATATGTATGTGTGTATTTTATATTGATTGTAAACAAAACTCGTTATAATAATGTACACTATTATACACATATTATGTACGTGTGCGTTTATTATACTATTACATATAATATTATGGTAATAAACATAAAATGAAAACTTATTTTCGCCTATCTGCATTTATACAATATTAGATCCTATACATAGGTTTATCATCATAACATCATATACATACATATGTATATTTCCATATATTCCCACATATAAATGTATATGTAGATTTGTATATTCAAATATATATCAAACTTTCATTTTATTTTGCTACTTATTTTAACGAACATCAACCATTCACTAGGTTTTTATGTACATATATAAGTATATACATAGTTACATGTACATACATTGAAATTATATATTGATAACTCTTATGCATGCATACATATGTAAGTATATATGTATGTACATACATATGTATGTATGCATGCAAAATGTTATCAATTATTATCATTTTCCATAAACACATATTTACCACACATTCAATATAAACCATACAGACATACTTTAATTTACATAACTGCTATATATGTATGTATATGTACATATATAAGCTTATATAAATATAACTATATCTAAACGTTTTTATTTTATTTTTTATCGTTTTAGGATTTAAAAAGAAATTTAATATTTTTATTCCCAATTTTGATCTTCCTTATTTTGTGTTTTTATTATGTATGTATATTGTTATTGTTTTTTATACATTTTTTACACGTTTTTTTTTTTTTTGTTGGAAAGAAAATTTTCTCAATTCACTTACGATTTAATATTTTGGCTTTTTCATTTTCGTTTTTATTTTTTGTATAATCATTATAAATGTATTCATATGTATACATTTTACGAATTTTTTATTTTATTTTATTTTATTTATTTTTATAACAGTGTTATATAAGATGTTTTTATGACATTGTGGAGTACATATACTATCTTTTATTGTAGAAAAATAAAAACACACATATGTACATACATATATGCTTATATATACGCGCATAATATAATGATCATAGTATTAAATTCATTCTTTGACCATACAAAAAATCCCATAGGAACAATAAGTGTAGGCATAAAGACAATATCAAACTATCAAACTGATTAAGGCATAAAAAAGTTTTTTATTTTTTT